>OY282560.1:59919081-60362492 GCA_958295665.1 Tipula vernalis | reverse complement strand
GATAAAAACGGTATTTTTTCAATTTTTCACTTTCAAACTACAAGAAAAATGATTTAGAATTTTTTTTCAGCCTAAATCAAAATTATGGTGAATAGAAAATATAATTACCTTTCCAAAACATAAAAGATGTCAAAAATCAGTTAACAAATTGCGACTTTATTGCCAATTTTCGAAATTAATAAGAACTCAAATAATAAACGATTTTTTTTAAATCCTGGATTTTATATTTAAAACTACAAGTGATGTGTGTTTTTTTTACAATCCATACTGTAATATTAACAATTGGTGAAAGTGCAGTTCTGACAATCCAGGAAGTGTCTATATTTTGGTCAAAAGCACGAATCCCAGTGAAAAAGGAACAACATTTCATTGAAAATTGGAAAAATTGCATGATGAATGGAAAAATCTCCTAAAGAATAAAAATTAATCTTCAAAAGTTTACCGTGAAAGTGAAAATGCATTTAATAGTAAACTGGATGATATTTTTGATATCGCACATATCAATGCCTTGTCCATGATGGCCAGTGAAGACGACAAGCGATTCATCTTGTCGCAGCGTGAGAAAAGCGGAAATCGGAACGTATGGAGGCAGAAAAAAATCTTTAACGAAGATAGACTCACAAGCATTATTTCCGTCATCGGAGAGTGGCAGCGAAAGTATACCTGATAACGACATGAGCTTCGAAAATATTGATTTGCCAGCGCAGAAGGAGCCCCTAGAGGAAGCAAATGTTTTATTACTCTTAGAATATTGTCAGCTATAGATAAGTTGAAGATTAGTGATCGTACAGCAATGCATTTAATCAGTGCCATTGCCGATAGTTTTGGACATTCTATGGATGAACTCGTTTTGAATCGAACAACACTGAAGCGTCTTCGTGAAACAAATAGAGTAGAAATAGCAGCATCAGTTGAGTCGACTTTCAAGTTTACAACAGGCGTAGTACATTGGGATGGAAAATTACTCCCGGAGTTGTCTGGAACGGAGACCGTGGATCGTTTGCCGGTGATTATTTCTCATATAGATGGAGAACAATTATTGGGCGTTCCCAAAATATCAAGATCAACTAGTTCGGAAATGGTGGAGCTTGTTTTCCAAAGCTTAATCGATTGGTGAGTAGCTAACGATGTCGTGGCGGCTTGCTTCGATACCATATATTCAAATTCTGGAAGATTAAATGGAGCAGCTATTATTTTAGAGCAAAAACTGGAACAAAGTTTAATATATCTTCCTTGTCGACATCACTTATGTGAAATTATATTGCGCACGGCAATTGAATCAAAAATGGGCAATACATCAGGAGTAAATGTTCCGTTATTTGTGAGATTCAAGAATTACTATGGAATTCCTTGAATAAAGATAATTTCAAAGCAGGCATAGATGAGTTCAACGTTCATATACAAGTAGGTGATGTGATAGCGGAATTAGCGGGTTTTTGTAAGAACGAATTGGCAAAGGAACATGCTCGGCATGATTACAAAGAACTATTGGAAATCACTCTAATTTTTTTGGGCAATGAAAATGTCCGTTTCCCTCTGCCAGGGCCTATACATCATGCTCGCCGGATGTCCAAAGCCATTTATGTGTTGAAATTATTTATCTTTCGTGAAGAATTTAAGTTAACAGCACAAGAACAGAAGAATTTACGGTACATTAGCATTTTTGTCGTACGATCTTATTACTTAATTTGGTTCTATTGCACTAAAGCAGCTAAAGAACCACCAAAGCTGGATTTGAACTATTTACGAAATATTTATTTCTACAAAACACATGATGGAAAGTTGGCGATGGCTGTACTAAATAAAATGTGTGGTCAATTGTGGTATTTGTCCGACGGAAGCATCGCATTCTCTTTTTTCGATTAAAACGTCTCTCTATAGTGCAGAGAAAAGAAGAATGGTGAAACAGTTGAATATGATGAAGGATGTAGAGGCCGAGTCTAGTAAGCGCGTCGAGTTGAAAATTGATGATGTGAAAACATTCATTAGGAAACAACTGGCAGATTTTGTTACACCAAATACTGGCGATTTTTTTTAAACGGTTCAAGATTTCCACATATTTATTAAACAAAGATACGGATATGTGGCCTCAGGATGATAATTTCTAGAACGGAATGAAGCTTATTAGTCAAATTAAAGTCGTAAATGATATTGCAGAACGTGGTGTTAAGTTAATACAAGATTTTAATAAGAAATTGACAAAAAATGATGTTGAAATGCAGTATTTACTACAAGTCGTAAAGGACTACACACAGAAGTTTCCAACCCATTCTAAAACATCCTTAATGGGTAGAAGATCATCCTAGATTGATTATTTTTATTATAAAAATTAAATCATAATGTATAGAAGAAACATTATGCGTTTATAATATAAAAAAAATAGTAATAATTTGTCAAGTTTTTGTATTAAGAAATTTGACCATAAACTCGCTATATTTGTGAACCGATTTTTGATATATTTGATGTTTTGGAAAGGTGATTATCTCCTCTATTCATCACAATATTTATTTAGGCTGAGAAAATTTTTAAAATAATTTTTATGTTCGTTTGAAATTGAAAAATTTAAAAAAAATACGGTTTTTATCGAACTTCGCGCTCAAGTCGCGACCTTTAAACTATTTTCGATTGACCCAATATTTTTTCTGTTTAAGTTTTTAGCATAACCTCACCAATGGAGTTGAACTTTAAGCTAATGGAATTGACTTTAAGTCAATCCCGTGTTTCTCCAAGAGACCAAATTCAAAATTAATCTGAAATATTCATGATTAAAAGTTAATCTGAAAATTATTTAATGTATATATTTATCAAAGCTAACACATTCACCGTCAATTTCATTTAGCTTGAAAAAATTCTGGATGAGTTCCGTCGCGGAGGCCAAATTTAATTGCAAAATCTACCGCCGACCATATGTTCAAATAGGTTCGGCAATATAGCTATTAAAATATTGAAACCACATGTTTTATGTAAATTCGCATTTGCTTGATTTATCTCATCAATAATTATGTGTAATTTTTGAATACCATATACCTACTTATTTTATATTAGCACTCACACTTTATATACATAAATTTTTATTTTTTCACCTGTTTTTCATTTCACCAAACCACAGCAAGAAATTCAACGTATTGCTGATACTGACCATGACGACGAAAATGAAATTAATATGCGACCGAAAGTCTAAATTTACTAGAATTGACTAGAATACTACTAGAATCTGTTTAATTTACTAGAAATTCCTTGTATATGCAAACAGCAATTATCTTGTATTTAAAATTATTTTTATTTATAATGAGCCAATTCTTTAATATTTAAACAAATAATTTTTTTGGTATAGGGCTCTTTATTTTTGCAGATTTAAGCTTGAGGTTTCAATCATAATTCGGGATCATTATCAAAAGCATAATGAAAATTATTTTCAAAATGAGTTCCTTTTTATATAAAAATTCGACATAAAACAATCAAGCATTTGTAAAGACTGATTTACATTCAACGACAATCGACGTCTGCAAAAAAATTGAAACACAACATAGGAAAAAGAATAAAGACAAAAAGAGAAAAAATATTCATCTGCTTAAAAAAGTCAATTGAAACCCGAGAAACAAACCCAAAAAATCTCGTCTGCTTTTTTTTGCAGATGTCGAGTTTCATCTTTTTTCTGTAAAATCGTCGATGCGTGAATAAATAACTATAATAAGGTAACATAAATAAGAAAACCAATCATTTGCATTGATTTATGACATTTTTTGTATAAATTTACTATTTATGTGTAAAGAAAACGAATTTTTGATTTGACACGTGCATCTGCGAAATTTTTTGAATGTAAATCAGTCTTTACTAACAAGCGAATTTTCATGGAAATGCAAAGCCTAGACAATTTTTTCGAAAAAAAAAATTTTTTTCTTGGCTAAAGCGATTTGCATGTAGAAAGGTTGTACAATTAAATAAAAATAAAATGAGTATGAGACAAAAAACTTATATAAATATATCATACGAGTTGTCAATATAAGCATAATCTTCCACAATATTAATCGAATTTGCACTTGATTTAATATGTACATTCCCAACATCGATCTTTTCCTAAAATTGGTTTGTTTATCGAGATTTTTGACGTTATCTTAATTGATTGAATGATTAGAATTTTTCAGATGCCGTGTAAGTGCGCTAATATTTGAATTTAGATCTTTGTTGGTGTCATATCTGTGTTGACAAATTCTTTTTTCCACAAATTGTTTTGTCTGTCCAGTATATGTAGCGTTGCAATTACAACGAACTTGGTAAACCACATTTGATTGTTTTTTTAAAGATACCTTGTCTTTAATTTTGGAAAAAATGTTTCCATTTAGACTTGTGGCTGCACATCCCACAATTTTGAAATTATAATTTTGAAACAGACGTTTTATTTTTTTATAAAGGTTTTTTATATATGGAATGGCCAAAAAGTTTGGAATTCATTTTCTGGTCTAGATATCGTATTTCTATGAAAATTTCTTGTTTTCCAAATTACATTTTTTATTAATTTTTCGGGATATTGGTTAAGCACTAATGTATCTTTAAGAATTTTTAAATTTTGTTTGTGAAATTTAGTATCGGAAAGCTTTATAATTTTTTGGATTAACATTTGTATAGTGTTAATTTTATAGGTGATGGGGAGCCAAGAATGAAAATTTATATATCTGCCTGACCAGGTATCTTTATGATACCAATTACAAGAAATTTTGCCATTTGGTTCGTGAATTAGCTAAATTTCCAAAAAAGCAATTTTGTTATCCACTTCTTTTTCCAAAGTAAATTTTATTCTATTATTTGCTGAATTAAACGCTTCTAAAAAATAATCGATTTTATCTATCGGTACCACAGTAATTATGTCGTCCACATATCTAAAGTAGAATAAAGATTGAAAATCTAAAGAGTTTAACACTGAATTTTCTAAATTTTCCATTACTAAATTTGCTAATATGGGACTTATGGGAGAACCCATAGGGGAGCCAAAAGTTTGTTTATAAATTTTATTATCAATAAAAAATTGAATTTTTGTTAATTTTGATTTAGAATTTTTCTTTATATTTCTCCAATTTTTACTGATAATATTTCGTACAATTTGGCTATCAACATTAATTGTAAATAAAAATTTAACATCTAAAGAAATTAGCATGGAATTTGGCGGGATCGTAACGTTATTAATTTTGTATTTGAAATCTTCAGAATTTAGAATAAATGAATTTGTTTTTCCTAAGCTTGGTTTAATAATATTGCCTAAAAATGATGATAACGAGTATGTCGGGTTATTTATCGAACTTATACTCGTAATTGGTCTGTATGGTACATTGGGTTTATGAATTTTTGGTAACCCATATAATTTTGGAATCACTGCTGTATAATTTGTAAGTTACTTATTTGTCACCAAATCGATATTGCCCATTCTTTTACTACTGAGTTAATTTTTGTCTGTATCGGCATAGAATTGTCTTTATTTCATTTAAATTTTCTCGCATAATCTTATCAAATTTTGTTTTTTGTCTCACCTTAATTTTATCGAAATGGTACAATAATTGAACGTTGAAACTGGTCTACGATGAAATTCTTCAAAAATATTGCTGGGTAGACCATCTTGAAGAGCACGGCTTAGTGACATCAGATTCGTTTTCGTGAATCGAATCTCTTTTATTGTAGCTGCAATTTCTTCGTTGATCACTCCGAAAACAAATTTATTTTCCAACCGTTGGAAGACTTCATTATTTATGTTGAAATGGTTCTTTAACTTCCGGGTTTTTGAAAAAAACTTTTTCTTTTCGGCACTTTAGCAGAAAATGTTGTTTATTTATCTGCTTTGCAAGATGAAAATTTTCATTCATGAATGATTTCAAGTTCTTTATTATTTTATTTCCATATTTTTCGTTTATATAACTGACTCCATTTTTTAACCAGGAGGTATTTATAAATTATTTTTATTTATAATGAGCCAATTCTTTATATTTAAACAAATTATTTTTTTGGTATAGGGCTCTTTATTTTTGCAGATTTAAGCTTGAGTATAAATAAATTTTTGTGTCTTTAAATAAATTTCAATTTTATATAGACTGATATATTTTGAGTTTGCTACGTGAAATCTTTATAGTAGCTTGGTCAAGAAATTGTAAGTCGTACGATCAAGAGCGGTTATTTTTTTTTTTTGTATACGCCGTACTAAACGCTAGAAATTGCTGTTCCGTTTGTTGTAAACCACACCATCATAAAAACATTGTCGAAAAAAAAAAAATTGAACTCCGTTAGACCACATGTTATCAAATTTTCGACTATGGATGGATCACTGATAAACATAGAGGTAGACAAAAATATAGGGTGATTTCTCGTAACCAATTCCTTATTTATTTTAAAGCACATTTTTTGGATTAGTTATTTTGTTTCCGTAGGATTAATTAATGTGGAATCTTAGAGATAATTAAATTATATTTTTTGTGTTTTTTTTTGTTACTTCTATTGTATTTCTTTATTACTCAAAATAAATTTTCTTTATTTCAATTTTTTTTTTTTTTTGCAAGTACATATTTGGTTTACACAATTTGCTCAAACGACGCACCCTTTGTCTTAAGAGCTTGTTGAGACTAACCCGAAAAGAAAAACGTGTGACGGGTTCTTCCATTTGGAAGATGGCGCCCAACATTTCATTTTTTTATTAGTGCTCGATTGAGTGAGAAAATTGTGACTTGGCTGAATAGTTAAGTAAACTATAGATTATATTTTTTTTGCACTTTTACTTTCCATCTGCTGGAAATTATTTATTATGCTTATTGTACAAATTTAGTTTTATTTGGGAAATGAGGTTTAAAAGTTTTATAACGATTATGCATGAATTTTGTGGTCTTGTCTTTTTTTTCTGAATAACCCAAATTCACGCGTTACAAGGTAACTACAATAAAAAATATATCATTGCAAAAATTCAACTGGAATTCAAGTAGTTTTCTATTTTTATTTGAAATCTGGTAATAAAATTTACGTGATTTTCATTTAATTTACTAGATATTCCATTTTATGTAATAAAACTAACCATCGAAAATAGTAAAAATCTGGTATTGATTGCAATTTCACTAGAAATCGGTTAAATCTCTCTTTAAATTTAACTAGAAATTCACTGCATTTCCACTAGAATTTACAAAACCAGATAATTAAGTAGTCAATTACCAGATTTTGTAATGAGCGTATAGGGTGTGGGCTATTAAATAATACTAATATTCTCTAAATTTTACAAAAAAAACATTTCAGAAGATGAAGATGATAATACCACAGAATATAGTACATACATACACAATTAATCAATCCTAGATAAAGCATTGCTTTTCTGTCATACACATATATGGTACATGTAGGTATATAGAATACAAAAAATTAAAATTTATTCTTAAAAAATTCAAACAATAAAACTTTAAATCTAGCAAAAGTTTTAACACTTCTAATCTCGACCGGAACCTGATTCCAACTTGTAAACAAAGTAAATAATGGAGAGTTATTGTAAATATTAGAACGATTAACTGACAGTATTATATTGCTGAACCAATTTTAATTTTATTTTATAAATAAACAGGAACTTGATTACTGATAATTTTATAGAGGAGTAATAATGATCTCTAATAAAAAAATTGAGTAGTTGTGCAACCAAATAATTCTCTAAACTTAGCAGAGATATGATCATATTTTCTTAATCCGTTAACGTATGTGGTTATGTTTTACATGGAACATTGCGCCGGCCAAAACATTTTTGTCATTACCTTGCATTTTACGTGTCGAATGAGAATTATTTTTAGAAAGTCAAACGAGAATTATTTTTTAACCCGAGGGGAAAAAATTAAGTTCATTTATTTTAAATAAACGCTGCATTGTAGTGTATTAAGGCCAATAAAACCATCCTGTGAAACCATCCTATTCACACCGCACCACAAGCTAAATTAATAAGTAAGTATTTCATGGACATTTTTCACTATTTATTTCCAATATTTAAAATATTTTAAGAATTTTTAAATTTCCTAAAGTAGATTTTTCATTGATTTTGAACTTACAGTTGCCCAATTATACAAATTGTTTAGATTCTAAAAAGTAACTGAGATATTTAATAACCAAGCGAATTAAATTTTAAAACCCTAAAAATAAACATGTTTGTATGCATATGTACATACATATGTATGTATATCCAACTGTAAATACATATTTGGTTTTGAAATCGCAAAACTAAGTAATCAGATTTCTTTATCACTGAACCAGAATCGCACCCCAGTGCGCTTAATGTAACATAATAATAAATGAATTTGAAAAACTATTTAGGTTTGCATTTGGTGCACAATATTGCATATCTGATTAGTGTAGCTTTTAGCCAATTTTATTTCTAAATCTTAAGTAATTGAATATTTTCGCATCGAAAAATATTGTTTTTGCTGGAAAGGAAAAATCCTTTGGTTAAATAAAATTAATTTTGAGTGAAAGAAAAATTCAATCTGAAAATGATGAAACATCCGTTAATACTTTTTCTACAACCCTATATTTCCTTATTTTTTGTTTTTTTCTTCGAAATTAGATTCTGTTGCTTTAAATAGTGAGTAAACGTAATTTGTTTTTGTATTTTTCTCGACTTAGGACTAAAGGATACTGATTATTTGGTTATTTATACAAAATCACTGTATAAACTGAATATTTGGCATCTGAATATTTTTCTTTAATTACAAAT
The DNA here is from genome assembly GCA_958295665.1 of Tipula vernalis. Classification (NCBI taxonomy): domain Eukaryota; kingdom Metazoa; phylum Arthropoda; class Insecta; order Diptera; family Tipulidae; genus Tipula; species Tipula vernalis. Next base: position 60,353,779 of record OY282560.1, on the reverse strand, counting down.
GAATCGATCGATTACTGATGTGAATTTACATAAATTAGGACACTGGTTTTACCACAAAGTCGGTGTTTATACTCGTACTTGAATATTTTGACAATTAACTTTATTAATTTTTTTATTTTTGAATAAATGGTTTTCCCGTAAGTATTCCACCAGAATGGTTTTTGTCAGTTTCATATATTAGAATACTGCTTTGACAATATATCAACTTTAAAAATAAATAAAATGTTTTTCCTTGTCTAGACAAACAAAATAAATTGATCGTTTGTTGTGAAAAATATTGTGTATAGCATTATTTTTTAATTAAATTTTCATAGCCTTGAAAATGGTTTAAAAAACCGAAAATTTGGCAAAAAATTGAATTGAAAAAAGGAGAAAGTTTTAATAAAGAAATTTATTAAAAAAATTTTATAAATAGGTCTATAATTTAGCCAAACATAAAAAATAATTTAAAAATAAATAAAATATTAATAATAATTATTCCCTCACTGTATGCAAAATTCCCTTTCCAATACAGAGAACATTAAACTTAAATAAACAAAAACAAAAAACTTTTTTAACTAAACTTTTTTCATGCTCTCTCTCTCATTCCAGGAAAATTCAATATTTCATGAACTTCATTGTACAATTAAAATATATTTTGATATATTTGATTATAAACATTGTGAACCAAAAAATAAAAATAAAAGAATCGTGAAAGTAAATTACATACATCAACAAACAGCACGAAATAAAAATAAAAAAAGTAAAAAAAAAAATTATTTAGAATTTTTCCAAATAAATAAATGAAATTTGTATATTTTCCATAAAAGTTAAAAAAACAAAAAATAAAATAAAAAAGAAAAAATTTTTAAAAAATTCAATTTTTTTTTTTGGATTTTATTCATTCAAAAATACATATTGATTCTCTGTGATATAAAACATGAAATTTATTAACTAATAAGTTAATGGAAAACAAAAAACAAAAAAAAAACAAAATGTGGAAAAAATTTTCATAAATTGAAAATGAAAAAAAAAAAAAAAAAAATCTTGTGGATGGAAAGAATACTTTTTTGAAACACACGTTCGTTCGTTCATAATTTATTATTATTTAAGTGCTTTGAAATTTAAAATGCATGTTTTTTTATTTTAAGTTTTGTTTATTTTAAATATTTGATTTTTTTAGATTAATTAAAAACAACAAAAAAACTGTAAATAGTTTTGTGTATTTTTGCAAGAAAATAACGGATACAACGACTGATTTATTTACATAGTTTTAATGGTAAGTTTATGCATTTTTTTCATGCAGCTAAATTTTTTTTAAAATTTTGTATAAATTATTTAAAATAAACTTTCTAAATATGAAATAAACGTTAATAGTGGTTTATAAATAATAAAAAAAAAAAAATTTAGAATGCGAAACCAACAGTCTCAAAGTTTAAGTTTTTATTTTTAAAATATTTCTAAACTGTTTTTTTTTTTTGCATTTATATACGCTCATGTAAAATTTACATATTTTATATGTACGTGTAGCTATTTGTTCAAAAAATATGTTTATCGTGCTGACTTAGTAATCATAATGATAATTTATGCAAACACATAGGTATTATATTTTAACATTCAAAAAGTTCTTAGATATTTCTGGCTGTTTCCTTACACCCTTCGAAAGCTACAGTTGTTTTACATTTTAAGAAAAAAATTGGTAACATATTGCCAAAATTAATTATCGTATTTGTAAATTTGGTTCTGACATATGCAAAATATCAATATATTGCCGATAGCCATAGTTGGGCGAGTAGATTACACTGTGTAATTTACACAGTTTTTGATATGTAAAAAGCCATTTTATACGTTATGTGCGTATAAAACGTATAAACCTATTATTTTAACAGTAACATCTTTTCAAATGGCGCTTTGGCTGTGGAAGTAATCTTTATAGGGCATTTATTTATCAATGACATTTTATTTTTTTGGCAAGTTTCACAACTCCGAATATATTGTTTTATTCTTATTCGTTTCCTAACATTTTAGGAAAAATATAGTAACGTCTTATCCGATTAAAGGTTCTTCCTTGATGTCCACCCAAAGACTATTATGGAACTCGTGAATTATCTTATTAATTTCAGCTTCATCAGACAAAAATATAATTTTATTACAAGGTGACTAAATTGATGGGAATGTGTCAGTTTGATTGAAAGTTTGAAAAGAATTATCATACTTTTGATGGTTATCTGGAATACTTGCTGCATGAGGAATATTAGGGGTAGAACTTTGAGTTGAGGTAAATTTGGATTTGGTGCGTTAGGATTTGGAGACGAATTAGTATTATTAAAATAAGATTTTGTATGCTTAAAAGAAGTAGTAGGCTTAGCATCTGTTCGGAATGTCTTGGATTGTGCTCTAGTCATTACTTGTAAAGTGTAGTCATTATTTAGTTCGCTAGAAAAATTTACTCGACTCAGTGCATCAGCATTTGTATTTTGTTTACCAGGTTTATACACTACGTCGAAGTCGTACTCGTTCAATTCGAGCCTCCATCGCACTAATCTAGACGTCGAATTGCAGGTTTTGTGAAGCCAAGTGAGTAGTCTGTGATCGGTGTGAACAGTAAAATGTCGGCCATATAAGTATGGTCTGAATCGTTTAACCGCCCACACAATCGCAAGGAGCTCTTTCTATATCGTACTGTAAAATCGGCAAATCCGCAGAATCAACACGTTGGGATAGAATTCCAGCTACAGCAACATTGCTAGCATCGGTTGAGACTATAAACTCTTTAGTTTCATCGGGACGCTGAAGAATAGGAAACAAAGTTAAACTATGCTTAAGTTTATCGGAGGATTCCTCACAAAATGCATCACAAGAGAAACAAATATTCTTTCGTAGCAATTTTGTAAGAGGTTCTGCTAAGTCCGGAAATTTTAAAATGAAACGTCTATAGTAGCTTCAGAGCCCAAGAAATGATTTAATTTCATTTGAAGATTTAGGTCGTGGGTAAATTAAAACTGCAGAAATATTTTTTGAATCGGGCTAAACGCCCTCGCCGGTGATTGTGTGACCTAGATAAACTATTTCTTTTCTCAAAAATTGGCATTTTTATGGTTGTAGTTTGAGATTGAAATTACGGAAAGTTTGCATAAAGTCAATTAATTTTTTGTTATGCCAACGAGTATTTAGGTTCCTTGATTCCATTGAAAATCACCTTACTATACATTAGTCGATAAGGAGCTATAAAAATCCAAAATCTGCAATTGTGCTCCGATTTCTGTCCTTGAAACCTTTAATGACAGGTCTAGGGACCTGTAACTGCTGTGCTAACGCGTATTTAGATTCCATAATTATTTCCGTGCATTTCGTAGAAAATTCGATTTGATGAAAATCACCATACTATACGACACTCGATTAAGAGCCATAAAAATCCAAAATCTGCAATTGTGCTCCGATTTCTGTTCTTGATACCTTTACTGACAGGTCTAGAGACCTGTAACTGCTGTGCTAATGCATATTTAGATTCCATAATTATTTCCGTGCATTTCATAGAAAATTCGATTTGGTGAAAATCACCTTACTATAGATCAGACGATTCAGAGGTATAAAAATCCAAAATCTTCAATTGTGCTCTGATTGCTGTTCTTGATACCTCTAATGATAGGCCTCAGGACCTGTAGTTCTTATGCCAACGACTATTTAGGTTCCTTAATGCCATTGAAATTCACCTTACTATACATCAGTCGATTAAGAACCAAAAAAATCCAAAACCTGCAATTGTGCTCCGATTTCTGTCCTTGATACCTTTAATGACAGGTCTATGGACCTGTAACTGCTGTGCCAATGCGTATTTAGATTCCATAATTATTTCCGTGCATTTCATAGAAAATTCGATTTGATGAAAATCACCGTACTATAGATCAGACGATTCAGAGGTATAAAAATCCAAAATCTTCAATTGTGCTCTGATTGCTGTTCTTGATACCTCTAATGATAGGCCTCAGGACCGGTAGTTTTTATGCCAACGACTATTTAGGTTCCTTGATTCCATTGAAATTCACCTTACTATACATCAGTCGATTAAGAACCATAAAAATCGAAAATCTGCAATTGTGCTCCGATTTCTGTCCTTGATACCTTTAATGATAGGTCTATGGACCTGTAACTGCTGTGCCAACGCGTATTTAGATTCCATAATTATTTCCGTGCATTTCATAGAAAATTCGATTTGATGAAAATCACCTTCAGACGATTCAGAGGTATAAAAATCCAAAATCTTCAATTGTGCTCTGATTGCTGTTCTTGATACCTTTAATGATAGGCCTCAGGACCGGTAGTTTTTATGCCAACGACTATTTAGGTTCCTTGATTCCATTGAAATTCGCCTTACTATACATCAGTCGATAAGGAACCATAAAAATCGAAAATCTGCAATTGTGCTCCGATTTCTGTCCTTGATACCTTTAATGATAGGTCTATGGACCTGTAACTGCTGTGCCAACGCGTATTTAGATTCCATAATTATTTCCGTGCATTTCATAGAAAATTCGATTTGATGAAAATCACATTACTATAGATCAGACGATTCAGAGGTATAAAAATCCAAAATCTTCAATTGTGCTCTGATTGCTGTTCTTGATACCTCTAATGATAGGCCTCAGGACCGGTAGTTTTTATGCCGACGACTATTTAGGTTCCTTGATTCCATTGAAATTCACCTTACTATACATCAGTCGATTAAGAACCATAAAATACCAAAATCTGCAATTGTGCTCCGATTTCTGTCCTTGATACCTTTAATGATAGATCTATGGACCTGTAACTGCTGTGCCAACGCGTATTTAGATTCCATAATTATTTCCGTGCATTTCATATTAAATTCGATTTGATGAAAATCACCTTACTATAGATCAGACGATTCAGAGGTATAAAAATCCAAAATCTTCAATTGTGCTCTGATTGCTGTTCCTAATACCTCTAATGATAGGCCTCAGGACCTGTAGTTTTTATGCCAACGACTATTTAGGTTCCTTGATTCCATTGAAATTCGCCTTACTATACATCAGTCGATTAAGAACCGTAAAAATACAAAATCTGCAATTGTGCTCCGATTTCTGTCCTTGATACCTTTAATGACAGGTCTATGGACCTGTAACTGCTGTGCCAACGCGTATTTAGATTCCATAATTATTTCCGTGCATTTCATAGAAAATTCGATTTGATGAAATTCACCTTCAGACGATTCAGAGGTATAAAAATCCAAAATCTTCAATTGTGCTCTGATTGCTGTTCTTGATACCGCTAATGATAGGCCTCAGGACCTGTAGTTTTTATGCCAACGACTATTTAGGTTCCTTGATTCCATTGAAATTCACCTTACTATACATCAGTCGATTAAGAACCGTAAAAATCCAAAATCTGCAATTGTGTTCCGATTTCTGTTCTTGATACCTTTAATGGCAGGTCTAGGGACCTGTAACTGATGTGCCAACGCGTATTTAGATTTCATAATTATTTCTGTGCGTTTCATAGAAAATTCGATTTGATGAAAATCACCTTACTATAGATCAGACGATTCAGAGGTATAAAAATCCAAAATCTTCAATTTTGCTCCGATTGCTGTTCTTGATACCTTTAATGATAGGCCTCATGACCTGTAATTTTTATGATAACGAGTATTTAGGTTCCTTGATTCCACTGAAAATCACCTTACTACATCAGTCGATTAAGAGCCATAAAAATCCAAAATCTGCAATTGTGTTCCGATTTCTGTTCTTGATACCTTTAATGGCAGGTCTAGGGACCTGTAACTGATGTGCCAACGCGTATTTAGATTCCATAATTATTTCCGTGCGTTTCATAGAAAATTCGATTTGATGAAAATCACCTTACTATCAGACGATTCAGAGGTATACAAATCCAAAATCTTCAATTGTTGGGCAATACTTTGAATAAAAAATCTTGAAACATTTTTCTATAATAAAGGCGCAAATTTCATAAAAAATTTCGGTTTTTAATGCATGCACCCAATAGTAACTTGGATTTTTGGCTTGAATGTCTTGAAACTTCACGATTCTTTCATATTTTATGTCATATGCCGTGAATATTTTGGGAAGTATAGACGGCTGTTTGTCGGATGAGATTTGACACGTCAATCACTGAGCTCGCGTACTAAGAAAATGGTACAGACCATCTATGGTAGAAAAGTGAGTTTTTTATATTGTAGCCGCAAAATCTTTTTGCATGGAACATGTCGGAATGTTTACAAAAGTTTTGAAGTTGGATATGCAATCTAAGTTAATTTATGTATATATTCCAATATCAAATATTTTGTTCTTTTCAACATTTTCAGAATCTGTAACAAAAAATGTACATACATAAGTTCCCATTTAAAAAGCAATGTTGATCTTCAAATGACCTAAAACTAGAAACCAATGATGTAGTTTCATTGTTCTTTTCAAATCCAACACTAAAAATCAAAAAACTGGGGCTCATAGGAAATTGAATTTAATTTAACGGTCGTATTTCCAGTCGAAACTTATTTTTTGCCATAGTGAACTATTTTTGAAAATCTATGTTCGACCTTCAATTTGAACATTTAATTACTGCATTAAACAATGATTAGGGAAACAACAAATAGCATTCTGTTTCAAATACATAACGGTTATACACAGTACAAGAGTTATTAGACAGGTTGTTTCATCGTGTCAAAACCGTTTATTTACTACATCAAATTAACATCACTAATTTGGGTATATACGTATTAGTTTTAATGTTCAAATAAAAATAATCAACCATTTCACCTATTGCCTAACTCAATTTTTAATTTGTCCGCCCGCCTTTCCCATATTAAAAATCAATTGGTTTTTTTCATTTTGGAATTAATACAAACAAAAATTCCGAGAATTTTATTCAAATTAATTCCATGAAAATTCTATTTAAATATGCATGTATACTTCACAATTTAGGTAAAAATACACATAATATATATAAATGAAAAGAGCCGGCTTAAAAACTAAATCAATAAACAATTAAATAAATTAAAATTAATTTTATTAAGACCAAAATAAATTAATTACTTTTGTTTTGTAATAATAAAATATTTTCATTCCCTCCCTTTATCTATGTACATTACAAATTGATTTCGACTAAAAACAAAAAAAAGAAAAATGCTAAAAATACAAATTTAAATTAAAACGAAATATAAAATTAATTTGTATCGATTATAAATAATTAACATATTTTATTTTATTTTATTTTTATTTTCAGATATATACAAAAATAAACAAAACCAAAAAAAAAAAAAAAATGCGAGAAGTGAAACAATTAAATTACTACCATTTACCATATTATAGGTACCTACATAATAATATACCACGCTGTAAATGAGATTAAATTTTACTGTGAAAATATAATAATTAAAAAAAAATAAATAAATAAACAGAATAAAAAATTAAAAAATAAAAATTAATTAAATTATAAGGAAAACAAATTTAATTTTTATAAATTTACAAAAATTGTAAAAATCGTAAAATTAATAAAAATAAAATGCTGAACAAAAAATATTCGTACGTGTGTTGTTGTGTATTTGTATTTTTTGTGCTTTATAATTATAAAAAGTATTTTTATTATTTTATTATAGGTAAAAAATTATTTTTTAAACATTTCAAATTAATTATTAAATTTCTCATAAATTATGTAAATTCTTGATGGGAGATTTTACAAATAAAATTATGGGAATATTAAAATTTTAATTTATGTAGTTATGAGTTGGAAAGTTGATCTGATTAATAATGGAGAAGGGTAGGTAAATGTGAGTATTAACTAAGTGTAAAATATTCAATTACATTTTTTTAACTAAAAATTTAAGCAGATTATTTTGTAAAAAGAATCGTGTGTATAAACAACGATGTTAGCCTTCACAATAATATTACTGATAACTTATGCTGTTGAAAGCACCAGCAGGAACTTCAAAGAAAATACCAATTTAAATTATTCTTATTAATAATGTTAATTATGCACTTATCTTTCAATTTTGAATTTTTATCCACTACTTACCTTGACAATAATTCAAATATTTTGTGTCATGAAAGGAGAATTAATTTATATTAATATTTAAATTAATTATTATTGAATATCTTTGCCGTCCACAGTTGATTTTCAATAAAATCGAATTTTCTATGAAATGTTTAGAAATATTCGAGCAATCCAAATGCAAGTTAGCAAAATAAATACCGATCCTGAAGCCTATTGATAGAGCTATTGACCAACGCAATCGGAGCATTTTAGATTTTTGCCTTCCAAAATCTGTGGGCTATAGCACAGTTGATTTTCAATAAAATCGAATTTTCTATGAAATTTTAGAAATATTCGAGCAATCCAAATGCAAGTTAGCAAAATAAATACAGATCCTGAAGCCTATTGATAAAGCTATTGACCAACGTAATCGGAGCATTTTAGATTTCTGCCGTACAAAATCTGTGGGCTATAGCACAGTTGATTTTCAATAAAATCGAATTTTCTATGAAATGTTTAGAAATATTCGAGCAACCCAAATGCAAGTTGGCAAAATAAATACAGATCCTGAAGCCTATTGATAGAGCTATTGACCAACGTAATCGGAGCATTTTAGATTTCTGCCGTACAAAATCTGTGGGCTATAGCACAGTTGATTTTCAATAAAATCGAATTTTCTATGAAATGTTTAGAAATATTCGAGCAACCCAAATGCAAGTTGGCAAAATAAATACAGATCCTGAAGCCTATTGATAGAGCTATTGACCAACGTAATCGGAGCATTTTAGATTTATGCCGTACAAAATCTGTGGGCTATAGCACAGTTGATTTTCAATAAAATCGAATTTTCTATGAAATGTTTAGAAATATTCGAGCAACCGAAATGCAAGTTGGCAAAATAAATACAGATCCTGAAGCCTATTGATAGAGCTATTGACCAACGTAATCGGAGCATTTTAGATTTCTGCCGTACAAAATCTGTGGGCTATAGCACAGTTGATTTTCAATAAAATCGAATTTTCTATGAAATGTTTAGAAATATTCGAGCAATCCAAATGCAAGTTTGCAAAATAAATACAGATCCTGAAGCCTATTGATAGAGCTATTGACCAACGTAATCAGAGCATTTTAGATTTCTGCCGTACAAAATCTGGGGGCTATAGCACAGTTGATTTTCAATAAAATCGAATTTTCTATGAAATGTTTAGAAATATTCGAGCAACCCAAATGCAAGTTGGCAAAATAAATACAGATCCTGAAGCCTATTGATAGAGCTATTGACCAACGTAATCGGAGCATTTTAGATTTCTGCCGTACAAAATCTGTGGGCTATAGCACAGTTGATTTTCAATAAAATCGAATTTTCTATGAAATGTTTAGAAATATTCGAGCAACCGAAATGCAAGTTGGCAAAATAAATACAGATCCTGAAGCCTATTGATAGAGCTATTGACCAACGTAATCGGAGCATTTTAGATTTCTGCCGTACAAAATCTGTGGGCTATAGCACAGTTGATTTTCAATAAAATCGAATTTTCTATGAAATGTTTAGAAATATTCGAGCAATCCAAATGCAAGTTTGCAAAATAAATACAGATCCTGAAGCCTATTGATAGAGCTATTGACCAACGTAATCAGAGCATTTTAGATTTCTGCCGTACAAAATCTGGGGGCTATAGCACAGTTGATTTTCAACAAAATCGAATTTTCTATCAAATGTTTAGAAATATTCGAGCAACCGAAATGCAAGTTGGCAAAATAAATACAGATCCTGAAGCCTATTAATAGAGCTATTGACCAACGTAATCGGAGCATTTTAGATTTCTGCCGTACAAAATCTGTGGGCTATAGCACAGTTGATTTTCAATAAAATCGAATTTTCTATGAAATGTTTAGAAATATTCGAGCAATCCAAATGCAAGTTTGCAAAATAAATACAGATCCTGAAGCCTATTGATAGAGCTATTGACCAACGTAATCGGAGCATTTTAGATTTCTGCCGTACAAAATCTGTGGGCTATAGCACAGTTGATTTTCAATAAAATCGAATTTTCTATGAAATGTTTAGAAATATTCGAGCAATCCAAATGCAAGTTGGCAAAATAAATACAGATCCTGAAGCCTATTGATAGAGCTATTGACCAACGTAATCGGAGCATTTTAGATTTCTGCCGTACAAAATCTGTGGGCTATAGCACAGTTGATTTTCAATAAAATCGAATTTTCTATGAAATGTTTAGAAATATTCGAGCAATCCAAATGCAAGTTTGCAAAATAAATACAGATCCTGAAGCCTATTGATAGAGCTATTGACCAACGTAATCGGAGCATTTTAGATTTCTGCCGTACAAAATCTGTGGGCTATAGCACATTTGATTTTCAATAAAATCGAATTTTCTATGAAATGTTTAGAAATATTCGAGCAACCCAAATGCAAGTTGGCAAAATAAATACAGATCCTGAAGCCTATTGATAGAGCTATTGACCAACGTAATCGGAGCATTTTAGATTTCTGCCGTACAAAATCTGTGGGCTATAGCACAGTTGATTTTCAATAAAATCGAATTTTCTATGAAATGTTTAGAAATATTCGAGCAACCCAAATGCAAGTTGGCAAAATAAATACAGATCCTGAAGCCTATTGATAGAGCTATTGACCAACGTAATCGGAGCATTTTAGATTTCTGCCGTACAAAATCTGTGGGCTATAGCACAGTTGATTTTCAATAAAATCGAATTTTCTATGAAATGTTTAGAAATATTCGAGCAATCCAAATGCAAGTTTGCAAAATAAATACAGATCCTGAAGCCTATTGATAGAGCTATTGACCAACGTAATCGGAGCATTTTAGATTTCTGCCGTACAAAATCTGTGGGCTATAGCACAGTTGATTTTCAATAAAATCGAATTTTCTATGAAATGTTTAGAAATATTCGAGCAACCCAAATGCAAGTTGGCAAAATAAATACAGATCCTGAAGCCTATTGATAGAGCTATTGACCAACGTAATCGGAGCATTTTAGATTTCTGCCGTACAAAATCTGTGGGCTATAGCACAGTTGATTTTCAATAAAATCGAATTTTCTATGAAATGTTTAGAAATATTCGAGCAACCGAAATGCAATTTGGCAAAATAAATACAGATCCTGAAGCCTATTGATAGAGCTATTGACCAACGTAATCGGAGTATTTTAGATTTTTGCCGTCCAAAATCTGTGGGCTATAGCACAGTTGATTTTCAATAAAATCGAATTTTCTATCAAATGTTTAGAAATATTCGAGCAACCGAAATGCAAGTTGGCAAAATAAATACAGATCCTGAAGCCTATTGATAGAGCTATTGACCAACGTAATCGGAGCATTTTAGATTTCTGCCGTACAAAATCTGTGGGCTATAGCACAGTTGATTTTCAATAAAATCGAATTTTCTATGAAATGTTTAGAAATATTCGAGCAATCCAAATGCAAGTTTGCAAAATAAATACAGATCCTGAAGCCTATTGATAGAGCTATTGACCAACGTAATCGGAGCATTTTAGATTTCTGCCGTACAAAATCTGTGGGCTATAGCACAGTTGATTTTCAATAAAATCGAATTTTCTATGAAATGTTTAGAAATATTCGAGCAATCCAAATGCAAGTTTGCAAAATAAATACAGATCCTGAAGCCTATTGATAGAGCTATTGACCAATGTAATCGGAGTATTTTAGATTTTTGCCGTCCAAAATCTGTGGGCTATAGCACAGTTGATTTTCAATAAAATCGAATTTTCTATGAAATGTTTAGAAATATTCGAGCAACCGAAATGCAAGTTGGCAAAATAAATACAGATCCTGAAGCCTATTGATAGAGCTATTGACCAACGTAATCGGAGCATTTTAGATTTCTGCCGTACAAAATCTGTGGGCTATAGCACAGTTGATTTTCAATAAAATCGAATTTTCTATGAAATGTTTAGAAATATTCGAGCAATCCAAATGCAAGTTTGCAAAATAAATACAGATCCTGAAGCCTATTGATAGAGCTATTGACCAACGTAATCGGAGCATTTTAGATTTCTGCCGTACAAAATCTGTGGGCTATAGCACAGTTGATTTTCAATAAAGTCGAATTTTCTATGAAATGTTTAGAAATATTCGAGCAATCAAAATGCAAGTTTGCAAAATAAATACAGATCCTGAAGCCTATTGATAGAGCTATTGACCAACGTAATCGGAGCATTTTAGATTTCTGCCGTACAAAATCTGTGGGCTATAGCACAGTTGATTTTCAATAAAATCGAATTTTCTATGAAATGTTTAGAAATATTCGAGCAATCCAAATGCAAGTTTGCAAAATAAATACAGATCCTGAAGCCTATTGATAGAGCTATTGACCAACGTAATCGGAGCATTTTAGATTTCTGCCGTACAAAATCTGTGGGCTATAGCACAGTTGATTTTCAATAAAGTCGAATTTTCTATGAAATGTTTAGAAATATTCGAGCAATCCAAATGCAAGTTTGCAAAATAAATACAGATCCTGAAGCCTATTGATAGAGCTATTGACCAACGTAATCGGAGCATTTTAGATTTTTGCCGTACAAAATCTGTGGGCTATAGCACAGTTGATTTTCAATAAAAAAGAAATTTTCTATGAAATGTTTAGAAATATTCGAGCAATCCAAATGCAAGTTGGCAAAATAAATACAGATCCTGAAGCCTATTGATAGAGCTATTGACCAACGTAATCGGAGCATTTTAGATTTCTGCCGTACAAAATCTGTGGGCTATAGCACAGTTGATTTTCAATAAAATCGAATTTTCTATGAAATGTTTAGAAATATTCGAGCAACCCAAAAGCAAGTTGGCAAAATAAATACAGATCCTGAAGCCTATTGATAGAGCTATTGACCAACGTAATCAGAGCATTTTAGATTTCTGCCGTACAAAATCTGTGGGCAATAGCACAGTTGATTTTCAATAAAATCGAATTTTCTATGAAATGTTTAGAAATATTCGAGCAATCCAAATGCAAGTTTGCAAAATAAATACAGATCCTGAAGCCTATTGATAGAGCTATTGACCAACGTAATCGGAGCATTTTAGATTTCTGCCGTACAAAATCTGTGGGCTTTAGCACAGTGGATTTTCAATAAAATCGAATTTTCTATGAAATGTTTAGAAATATTCGAGCAACCGAAATGCAAGTTGGCAAAATAAATACAGATCCTGAAGCCTATTGATAGAGCTATTGACCAACGTAATCGGAGTATTTTAGATTTTTGCCGTCCAAAATCTGTGGGCTATAGCACAGTTGATTTTCAATAAAATCGAATTTTCTATGAAATGTTTAGAAATATTCGAGCAACCGAAATGCAAGTTGGCAAAATAAATACAGATCCTGAAGCCTATTGATAGAGCTATTGACCAACGTAATCGGAGCATTTTAGATTTCTGCCGTACAAAATCTGTGGGCTATAGCACAGTTGATTTTCAATAAAATCGAATTTTCTATGAAATGTTTAGAAATATTCGAGCAATCCAAATGCAAGTTTGCAAAATAAATACAGATCCTGAAGCCTATTGATAGAGCTATTGACCAACGTAATCGGAGCATTTTAGATTTCTGCCGTACAAAATCTGTGGGCTATAGCACAGTTGATTTTCAATAAAATCGAATTTTCTATGAAATGTTTAGAAATATTCGAGCAACCCAAATGCAAGTTGGCAAAAAAAATACAGATCCTGAAGCCTATTGATAGAGCTATTGACCAACGTAATCGGAGTATTTTAGATTTTTGCCGTCCAAAATCTGTGGGCTATAGCACAGTTGATTTTCAATAAAATCGAATTTTCTATGAAATGTTTAGAAATATTCGAGCAACCGAAATGCAAGTTGGCAAAATAAATACAGATCCTAAAGCCTATTGATAGAGCTATTGACCAACGTAATCGGAGTATTTTAGATTTTTGCCGTCCAAAATCTGTGGGCTATAGCACAGTTGATTTTCAATAAAATCGAATTTTCTATGAAATGTTTAGAAATATTCGAGCAATCCAAATGCAAGTTTGCAAAATAAATACAGATCCTGAAGCCTATTGATAGAGCTATTGACCAACGTAATCGGAGCATTTAAGATTTCTGCCGTACAAAATCTGTGGGCTATAGCACAGTTGATTTTCAATAAAATCGAATTTTCTATGAAATGTTTAGAAATATTCGAGCAACCGAAATGCAAGTTGGCAAAATAAATACAGACCCTGAAGCCTATTGATAGAGCTATTGACCAACGTAATCGGAGCATTTTAGATTTTTGCCGTACAAAATCTGTGGGCTATAGCACAGTTGATTTTCAATAAAATCTAATTTTCTATGAAATGTTTAGAAATATTCGAGCAACCGAAATGCAAGTTGGCAAAATAAATACAGATCCTGAAGCCTATTGATAGAGCTATTGACCAACGTAATCGGAGCATGTAAGATTTCTGCCGTACAAAATCTGTGGGCTATAGCACAGTTGATTTTCAATAAAATCGAATTTTCTAAGAAATGTTTAGAAATATTCGAGCAACCCAAATGCAAGTTGGCAAAATAAGTACAAATCCTGAAGCCTATTGATAGAGCTATTGACCAACGTAATCGGAGCATTTTAGATTTTTGCCGTCCAAAATCTGTGGGCTATAGCACAGTTGATTTTCAATAAAATCGAATTTTCTATGAAATGTTTAGAAATATTCGAGCAATCCAAATGCAAGTTAGCAAAATACATACAGATCCTGAAGCCTATTGATAGAGCTATTGACCAACGTAATCGGAGCATTTTAGATTTTTGCCGTCAAAAATCTGTGGGCTATAGCACAGTTGATTTTCAATAAAATCGAATTTTCTAAGAAATGTTTAGAAATATTCGAGCAATCCAAATGCAAGTTGGCAAAATAAGTACAAATCCTGAAGCCTATTGATAGAGCTATTGACCAACGTAATCGGAGCATTTTAGATTTTTGCCGTACAAAATCTGTGGGCTATAGCACAGTTGATTTTCAATAAAATCGAATTTTCTATGAAATGTTTAGAAATATTCGAGCAACCCAAAAGCAAGTTGGCAAAATAAATACAGATCCTGAAGCCTATTGATAGAGCTATTGACCAACGTAATCGGAGCATTTTAGATTTCTGCCGTACAAAATCTGTGGGCTATAGCACAGTTGATTTTCAATAAAATCGAATTTTCTATGAAATGTTTAGAAATATTCGAGCAATCCAAATGCAAGTTAGCAAAATACATACAGATCCTGAAGCCTATTGATAGAGCTATTGACCAACGTAATCGGAGCATTTTAGATTTTTGCCGTCAAAAATCTGTGGGCTATAGCACAGTTGATTTTCAATAAAATCGAATTTTCTAAGAAATGTTTAGAAATATTCGAGCAATCCAAATGCAAGTTGGCAAAATAAGTACAAATCCTGAAGCCTATTGATAGAGCTATTGACCAACGTAATCGGAGCATTTTAGATTTTTGCCGTACAAAATCTGTGGGCTATAGCACAGTTGATTTTCAATAAAATCGAATTTTCTATGAAATGTTTAGAAATATTCGAGCAACCGAAATGCAAGTTGGCAAAATAAATACAGATCCTGAAGCCTATTTATAGAGCTATTGACCAACGTAATCGGAGTATTTTAGATTTTTGCCGTCCAAAATCTGTGGGCTATAGCACAGTTGATTTTCAATAAAATCGAATTTTCTATGAAATGTTTAGAAATATTCGAGCAATCCAAATGCAAGTTTGCAAAATAAATACAGATCCTGAAGCCTATTGATAGAGCTATTGACCAACGTAATCGGAGCATTTTAGATTTCTGCCGTACAAAATCTGTGGGCTATAGCACAGTTGATTTTCAATAAAATCGAATTTTCTATGAAATGTTTAGAAATATTCGAGCAATCCAAATGCAAGTTTGCAAAATACATACAGATCCTGAAGCCTATTGATAGAGCTATTGACCAACGTAATCGGAGCATTTTAGATTTTTGCCGTCAAAAATCTGTGGGCTATAGCACAGTTGATTTTCAATAAAATCGAATTTTCTAAGAAATGTTTAGAAATATTCGAGCAATCCAAATGCAAGTTGGCAAAATAAGTACAAATCCTGAAGCCTATTGATAGAGCTATTGACCAACGTAATCGGAGCATTTTAGATTTCTGCCGTACAGAATCTGTGGGCTATAATAGCACAGTTGATTTTCAATAAAATCGAATTTTCTATGAAATGTTTAGAAATATTCGAGCAACCGAAATGCAAGTTTGCAAAATAAATACAGATCCTGAAGCCTATTGATAGAGCTATTGACCAACGTAATCAGAGTATTTTAGATTTTTGCCGTACAAAATCTGTGGGCTATAGCACAGTTGATTTTCAATAAAATCTAATTTTCTATGAAATGTTTAGAAATATTCGAGCAACCGAAATGCAAGTTGGCAAAATAAATACAGATCCTGAAGCCTATTGATAGAGCTATTGACCAACGTAATCGGAGCATTTTAGATTTCTGCCGTACAAAATCTGTGGGCAATAGCACAGTTGATTTTCAATAAAATCGAATTTTCTATGAAATGTTTAGAAATATTCGAGCAACCGAAATGCAAGTTGGCAAAATAAATACAGATCCTGAAGCCTATTGATAGAGCTATTGACCAACGTAATCGGAGTATTTTAGATTTTTGCCGTCCAAAATCTGTGGGCTATAGCACAGTTGATTTTCAATAAAATCGAATTTTCTATGAAATGTTTAGAAATATTCGAGCAATCCAAATGCAAGTTTGCAAAATAAATACAGATCCTGAAGCCTATTGATAGAGCTATTGACCAACGTAATCGGAGCATTTTAGATTTCTGCCGTACAAAATCTGTGGGCTATAGCACAGTTGATTTTCAATAAAATCGAATTTTCTATGAAATGTTTAGAAATATTCGAGCAATCCAAATGCAAGTTTGCAAAATAAATACAGATCCTGAAGCCTATTGATAGAGCTATTGACCAACGTAATCGGAGTATTTTAGATTTCTGCCGTACAAAATCTGTGGGCTATAGCACAGTTGATTTTCAATAAAATCGAATTTTCTAAGAAATGTTTAGAAATATTCGAGCAATCCAAATGCAAGTTGGCAAAATAAGTACAAATCCTGAAGCCTATTGATAGAGCTATTGACCAACGTAATCGGAGCATTTTAGATTTCTGCCGTACAAAATCTGTGGGCTATAGCACAGTTGATTTTCAATAAAATCGAATTTTCTATGAAATGTTTAGAAATAATGGAGCAACCCAAATGCAAGTTGGCAAAATAAATACAGATCCTGAAGCCTATTGATAGAGCTATTGACCAACGTAATCGGAGCATTTTAGATTTCTGCCGTACAAAATCTGTGGGCAATAGCACAGTTGATTTTCAATAAAATCGAATTTTCTATGAAATGTTTAGAAATATTCGAGCAATCCAAATGCAAGTTTGCAAAATAAATACAGATCCTGAAGCCTATTGATAGAGCTATTGACCAACGTAATCGGAGCATTTTAGATTTCTGCCGTACAAAATCTGTGGGCAATAGCACAGTTGATTTTCAATAAAATCGAATTTTCTATGAAATGTTTAGAAATATTCGAGCAATCCAAATGCAAGTTTGCAAAATAAATACAGATCCTGAAGCCTATTGATAGAGCTATTGACCAACGTAATCGGAGTATTTTAGATTTCTGCCGTACAAAATCTGTGGGCTATAGCACAGTTGATTTTCAATAAAATCGAATTTTCTATGAAATGTTTAGAAATATTCGAGCAATCCAAATGCAAGTTTGCAAAATAAATACAGATCCTGAAGCCTATTGATAGAGCTATTGACCAACGTAATCGGAGCATTTAAGATTTCTGCCGTACAAAATCTGTGGGCTATAGCACAGTTGATTTTCAATAAAATCGAATTTTCTATGAAATGTTTAGAAATATTCGAGCAATCCAAATGCAAGTTGGCAAAATAAGTACAAATCCTGAAGCCTATTGATAGAGCTATTGACCAACGTAATCGGAGCATTTTAGATTTTTGCCGTCCAAAATCTGTGGGCTATAGCACAGTTGATTTTCAATAAAATCGAATTTTCTAAGAAATGTTTAGAAATATTCGAGCAATCCAAATGCAAGTTGGCAAAATAAGTACAAATCCTGAAGCCTATTGATAGAGCTATTGACCAACGTAATCGGAGCATTTTAGATTTTTGCCGTACAAAATCTGTGGGCTATAGCACAGTTGATTTTCAATAAAATCGAATTTTCTATGAAATGTTTAGAAATATTCGAGCAACCGAAATGCAAGTTGGCAAAATAAATACAGATCCTGAAGCCTATTGATAGAGCTATTGACCAACGTAATCGGAGCATTTTAGATTTCTGCCGTACAAAATCTGTGGGCTATAGCACAGTTGATTTTCAATAAAATCGAATTTTCTATGAAATGTTTAGAAATATTCGAGCAATCCAAATGCAAGTTTGCAAAATAAATACAGATCCTGAATCCTATTGATAGAGCTATTGACCAACGTAATCGGAGCATTTAAGATTTCTGCCGTACAAAATCTGTGGGCAATAGCACAGTTGATTTTCAATAAAATCGAATTTTCTATGAAATGTTTAGAAATATTCGAGCAATCCAAATGCAAGTTTGCAAAATAAATACAGATCCTGAAGCCTATTGATAGAGCTATTGACCAACGTAATCGGAGCATTTAAGATTTCTGCCGTACAAAATCTGTGGGCTATAGCACAGTTGATTTTCAATAAAATCGAATTTTCTAAGAAATGTTTAGAAATATTCGAGCAATCCAAATGCAAGTTGGCAAAATAAGTACAAATCCTGAAGCCTATTTATAGAGCTATTGACCAACGTAATCGGAGCATTTAAGATTTCTGCCGTACAAAATCTGTGGGCTATAGCACAGTTGATTTTCAATAAAATCGAATTTTCTATGAAATGTTTAGAAATATTCGAGCAACCGAAATGCAAGTTGGCAAAATAAATACAGACCCTGAAGCCTATTGATAGAGCTATTGACCAACGTAATCGGAGCATTTTAGATTTTTGCCGTACAAAATCTGTGGGCTATAGCACAGTTGATTTT
This sequence comes from Tipula vernalis, assembly GCA_958295665.1. NCBI lineage: Eukaryota > Metazoa > Arthropoda > Insecta > Diptera > Tipulidae > Tipula > Tipula vernalis. The sequence continues at coordinate 60,334,643 of OY282560.1, read as the reverse complement.
CAATAAAATCTAATTTTCTATGAAATGTTTAGAAATATTCGAGCAACCGAAATGCAAGTTGGCAAAATAAATACAGATCCTGAAGCCTATTGATAGAGCTATTGACCAACGTAATCGGAGCATGTAAGATTTCTGCCGTACAAAATCTGTGGGCTATAGCACAGTTGATTTTCAATAAAATCGAATTTTCTAAGAAATGTTTAGAAATATTCGAGCAACCCAAATGCAAGTTGGCAAAATAAGTACAAATCCTGAAGCCTATTGATAGAGCTATTGACCAACGTAATCGGAGCATTTTAGATTTTTGCCGTCCAAAATCTGTGGGCTATAGCACAGTTGATTTTCAATAAAATCGAATTTTCTATGAAATGTTTAGAAATATTCGAGCAATCCAAATGCAAGTTAGCAAAATACATACAGATCCTGAAGCCTATTGATAGAGCTATTGACCAACGTAATCGGAGCATTTTAGATTTTTGCCGTCAAAAATCTGTGGGCTATAGCACAGTTGATTTTCAATAAAATCGAATTTTCTAAGAAATAATTAGAAATATTCGAGCAATCCAAATGCAAGTTGGCAAAATAAGTACAAATCCTGAAGCCTATTGATAGAGCTATTGACCAACGTAATCGGAGCATTTTAGATTTTTGCCGTACAAAATCTGTGGGCTATAGCACAGTTGATTTTCAATAAAATCGAATTTTCTATGAAATGTTTAGAAATATTCGAGCAACCCAAAAGCAAGTTGGCAAAATAAATACAGATCCTGAAGCCTATTGATAGAGCTATTGACCAACGTAATCGGAGCATTTTAGATTTCTGCCGTACAAAATCTGTGGGCTATAGCACAGTTGATTTTCAATAAAATCGAATTTTCTATGAAATGTTTAGAAATATTCGAGCAATCCAAATGCAAGTTAGCAAAATACATACAGATCCTGAAGCCTATTGATAGAGCTATTGACCAACGTAATCGGAGCATTTTAGATTTTTGCCGTCAAAAATCTGTGGGCTATAGCACAGTTGATTTTCAATAAAATCGAATTTTCTAAGAAATGTTTAGAAATATTCGAGCAATCCAAATGCAAGTTGGCAAAATAAGTACAAATCCTGAAGCCTATTGATAGAGCTATTGACCAACGTAATCGGAGCATTTTAGATTTTTGCCGTACAAAATCTGTGGGCTATAGCACAGTTGATTTTCAATAAAATCGAATTTTCTATGAAATGTTTAGAAATATTCGAGCAACCGAAATGCAAGTTGGCAAAATAAATACAGATCCTGAAGCCTATTTATAGAGCTATTGACCAACGTAATCGGAGTATTTTAGATTTTTGCCGTCCAAAATCTGTGGGCTATAGCACAGTTGATTTTCAATAAAATCGAATTTTCTATGAAATGTTTAGAAATATTCGAGCAATCCAAATGCAAGTTTGCAAAATAAATACAGATCCTGAAGCCTATTGATAGAGCTATTGACCAACGTAATCGGAGCATTTTAGATTTCTGCCGTACAAAATCTGTGGGCTATAGCACAGTTGATTTTCAATAAAATCGAATTTTCTATGAAATGTTTAGAAATATTCGAGCAATCCAAATGCAAGTTTGCAAAATACATACAGATCCTGAAGCCTATTGATAGAGCTATTGACCAACGTAATCGGAGCATTTTAGATTTTTGCCGTCAAAAATCTGTGGGCTATAGCACAGTTGATTTTCAATAAAATCGAATTTTCTAAGAAATGTTTAGAAATATTCGAGCAATCCAAATGCAAGTTGGCAAAATAAGTACAAATCCTGAAGCCTATTGATAGAGCTATTGACCAACGTAATCGGAGCATTTTAGATTTCTGCCGTACAGAATCTGTGGGCTATAATAGCACAGTTGATTTTCAATAAAATCGAATTTTCTATGAAATGTTTAGAAATATTCGAGCAACCGAAATGCAAGTTTGCAAAATAAATACAGATCCTGAAGCCTATTGATAGAGCTATTGACCAACGTAATCAGAGTATTTTAGATTTTTGCCGTACAAAATCTGTGGGCTATAGCACAGTTGATTTTCAATAAAATCTAATTTTCTATGAAATGTTTAGAAATATTCGAGCAACCGAAATGCAAGTTGGCAAAATAAATACAGATCCTGAAGCCTATTGATAGAGCTATTGACCAACGTAATCGGAGCATTTTAGATTTCTGCCGTACAAAATCTGTGGGCAATAGCACAGTTGATTTTCAATAAAATCGAATTTTCTATGAAATGTTTAGAAATATTCGAGCAACCGAAATGCAAGTTGGCAAAATAAATACAGATCCTGAAGCCTATTGATAGAGCTATTGACCAACGTAATCGGAGTATTTTAGATTTTTGCCGTCCAAAATCTGTGGGCTATAGCACAGTTGATTTTCAATAAAATCGAATTTTCTATGAAATGTTTAGAAATATTCGAGCAATCCAAATGCAAGTTTGCAAAATAAATACAGATCCTGAAGCCTATTGATAGAGCTATTGACCAACGTAATCGGAGCATTTTAGATTTCTGCCGTACAAAATCTGTGGGCTATAGCACAGTTGATTTTCAATAAAATCGAATTTTCTATGAAATGTTTAGAAATAATGGAGCAACCCAAATGCAAGTTGGCAAAATAAATACAGATCCTGAAGCCTATTGATAGAGCTATTGACCAACGTAATCGGAGCATTTAAGATTTCTGCCGTCAAAAATCTGTGGGCTATAGCACAGTTGATTTTCAATAAAATCGAATTTTCTATGAAATGTTTAGAAATATTCGAGCAATCCAAATGCAAGTTTGCAAAATAAATACAGATCCTGAAGCCTATTGATAGAGCTATTGACCAACGTAATCGGAGTATTTTAGATTTCTGCCGTACAAAATCTGTGGGCTATAGCACAGTTGATTTTCAATAAAATCGAATTTTCTAAGAAATGTTTAGAAATATTCGAGCAATCCAAATGCAAGTTGGCAAAATAAGTACAAATCCTGAAGCCTATTGATAGAGCTATTGACCAACGTAATCGGAGCATTTTAGATTTCTGCCGTACAAAATCTGTGGGCTATAGCACAGTTGATTTTCAATAAAATCGAATTTTCTATGAAATGTTTAGAAATAATGGAGCAACCCAAATGCAAGTTTGCAAAATAAATACAGATCCTGAAGCCTATTGATAGAGCTATTGACCAACGTAATCGGAGCATTTTAGATTTCTGCCGTACAAAATCTGTGGGCAATAGCACAGTTGATTTTCAATAAAATCGAATTTTCTATGAAATGTTTAGAAATATTCGAGCAATCCAAATGCAAGTTTGCAAAATAAATACAGATCCTGAAGCCTATTGATAGAGCTATTGACCAACGTAATCGGAGCATTTTAGATTTCTGCCGTACAAAATCTGTGGGCAATAGCACAGTTGATTTTCAATAAAATCGAATTTTCTATGAAATGTTTAGAAATATTCGAGCAATCCAAATGCAAGTTTGCAAAATAAATACAGATCCTGAAGCCTATTGATAGAGCTATTGACCAACGTAATCGGAGTATTTTAGATTTCTGCCGTACAAAATCTGTGGGCTATAGCACAGTTGATTTTCAATAAAATCGAATTTTCTATGAAATGTTTAGAAATATTCGAGCAATCCAAATGCAAGTTTGCAAAATAAATACAGATCCTGAAGCCTATTGATAGAGCTATTGACCAACGTAATCGGAGCATTTAAGATTTCTGCCGTACAAAATCTGTGGGCTATAGCACAGTTGATTTTCAATAAAATCGAATTTTCTATGAAATGTTTAGAAATATTCGAGCAATCCAAATGCAAGTTGGCAAAATAAGTACAAATCCTGAAGCCTATTGATAGAGCTATTGACCAACGTAATCGGAGCATTTTAGATTTTTGCCGTCCAAAATCTGTGGGCTATAGCACAGTTGATTTTCAATAAAATCGAATTTTCTAAGAAATGTTTAGAAATATTCGAGCAATCCAAATGCAAGTTGGCAAAATAAGTACAAATCCTGAAGCCTATTGATAGAGCTATTGACCAACGTAATCGGAGCATTTTAGATTTTTGCCGTACAAAATCTGTGGGCTATAGCACAGTTGATTTTCAATAAAATCGAATTTTCTATGAAATGTTTAGAAATATTCGAGCAACCGAAATGCAAGTTGGCAAAATAAATACAGATCCTGAAGCCTATTGATAGAGCTATTGACCAACGTAATCGGAGCATTTTAGATTTCTGCCGTACAAAATCTGTGGGCTATAGCACAGTTGATTTTCAATAAAATCGAATTTTCTATGAAATGTTTAGAAATATTCGAGCAATCCAAATGCAAGTTTGCAAAATAAATACAGATCCTGAAGCCTATTGATAGAGCTATTGACCAACGTAATCGGAGCATTTTAGATTTTTGCCGTACAAAATCTGTGGGCTGCACAGTTGATTTTCAATAAAATCGAATTTTCTATGAAATGTTTAGAAATATTCGAGCAATCCAAATGCAAGTTTGCAAAATAAATACAGATCCTGAATCCTATTGATAGAGCTATTGACCAACGTAATCGGAGCATTTAAGATTTCTGCCGTACAAAATCTGTGGGCAATAGCACAGTTGATTTTCAATAAAATCGAATTTTCTATGAAATGTTTAGAAATATTCGAGCAATCCAAATGCAAGTTTGCAAAATAAATACAGATCCTGAAGCCTATTGATAGAGCTATTGACCAACGTAATCGGAGCATTTAAGATTTCTGCCGTACAAAATCTGTGGGCTATAGCACAGTTGATTTTCAATAAAATCGAATTTTCTATGAAATGTTTAGAAATATTCGAGCAATCCAAATGCAAGTTGGCAAAATAAGTACAAATCCTGAAGCCTATTTATAGAGCTATTGACCAACGTAATCGGAGCATTTTAGATTTTTGCCGTACAAAATCTGTGGGCTATAGCACAGTTGATTTTCAATAAAATCGAATTTTCTATGAAATGTTTAGAAATATTCGAGCAATCCAAATGCAAGTTGGCAAAATAAGTACAAATCCTGAAGCCTATTGATAGAGCTATTGACCAACGTAATCGGAGCATTTTAGATTTTTGCCGTACAAAATCTGTGGGCTATAGCACAGTTGATTTTCAATAAAATCGAATTTTCTATGAAATGTTTAGAAATATTCGAGCAATCCAAATGCAAGTTGGCAAAATAAGTACAAATCCTGAAGCCTATTGATAGAGCTATTGACCAACGTAATCGGAGCATTTTAGATTTTTGCCGTACAAAATCTGTGGGCTATAGCACAGTTGATTTTCAATAAAATCGAATTTTCTAAGAAATGTTTAGAAATATTCGAGCAATCCAAATGCAAGTTGGCAAAATAAGTACAAATCCTGAAGCCTATTGATAGAGCTATTGACCAACGTAATCGGAGCATTTTAGATTTTTGCCGTCCAAAATCTGTGGGCTATAGCACAGTTGATTTTCAATAAAATCGAATTTTCTAAGAAATGTTTAGAAATATTCGAGCAATCCAAATGCAAGTTGGCAAAATAAGTACAAATCCTGAAGCCTATTGATAGAGCTATTGACCAACGTAATCGGAGCATTTTAGATTTTTGCCGTACAAAATCTGTGGGCTATAGCACAGTTGATTTTCAATAAAATCGAATTTTCTATGAAATGTTTAGAAATATTCGAGCAATCCAAATGCAAGTTTGCAAAATAAATGCAGATCCTGAAGCCTATTGATAGAGCTATTGACCAACGTAATCGGAGCATTTAAGATTTCTGCCGTACAAAATCTGTGGGCTATAGCACAGTTGATTTTCAATAAAATCGAATTTTCTAAGAAATGTTTAGAAATATTCGAGCAATCCAAATGCAAGTTGGCAAAATAAGTACAAATCCTGAAGCCTATTGATAGAGCTATTGACCAACGTAATCGGAGCATTTTAGATTTTTGCCGTACAAAATCTGTGGGCTATAGCACAGTTGATTTTCAATAAAATCGAATTTTCTATGAAATGTTTAGAAATATTCGAGCAATCCAAATGCAAGTTGGCAAAATAAGTACAAATCCTGAAGCCTATTGATAGAGCTATTGACCAACGTAATCGGAGCATTTTAGATTTTTGCCGTCCAAAATCTGTGGGCTATAGCACAGTTGATTTTCAATAAAATCGAATTTTCTAAGAAATGTTTAGAAATATTCGAGCAATCCAAATGCAAGTTGGCAAAATAAGTACAAATCCTGAAGCCTATTGATAGAGCTATTGACCAACGTAATCGGAGCATTTTAGATTTTTGCCGTACAATATCTGTGGGCTATAGCACAGTTGATTTTCAATAAAATCGAATTTTCTAAGAAATGTTTAGAAATATTCGAGCAACCGAAATGCAAGTTGGCAAAATAAATACAGATCCTGAAGCCTATTGATAGAGCTATTGACCAACGTAATCGGAGCATTTTAGATTTCTGCCGTACAAAATCTGTGGGCAATAGCACAGTTGATTTTCAATAAAATCGAATTTTCTATGAAATGTTTAGAAATATTCGAGCAATCCAAATGCAAGTTTGCAAAATAAATACAGATCCTGAAGCCTATTGATAGAGCTATTGACCAACGTAATCGGAGCATTTTAGATTTCTGCCGTACAAAATCTGTGGGCTATAGCACAGTTGATTTTTAATATAATCCAATTTTCTATGAAATGTTTAGAAATATTCGAGCAACCGAAATGCAAGTTGGCAAAATAAATACAGATCCTGAAGCCTATTGATAGAGCTATTGACCAACGTAATCGGAGTATTTTAGATTTTTGCCGTCCAAAATCTGTGGGCTATAGCACAGTTGATTTTCAATAAAATCGAATTTTCTATGAAATGTTTAGAAATATTCGAGCAATCCAAATGCAAGTTTGCAAAATAAGTACAAATCCTGAAGCCTATTGATAGAGCTATTGACCAACGTAATCGGAGCATTTTAGATTTTTGCCGTCCAAAATCTGTGGGCTATAGCACAGTTGATTTTCAATAAAATCGAATTTTCTAAGAAATGTTTAGAAATATTCGAGCAATCCAAATGCAAGTTGGCAAAATAAGTACAAATCCTGAAGCCTATTGATAGAGCTATTGACCAACGTAATCGGAGCATTTTAGATTTTTGCCGTACAATATCTGTGGGCTATAGCACAGTTGATTTTCAATAAAATCGAATTTTCTATGAAATGTTTAGAAATATTCGAGCAACCCAAATGCAAGTTGGCAAAATAAATACAGATCCTTAAGCCTATTGATAGAGCTATTGACCAACGTTATCGGAGCATTTTAGATTTCTGCCGTACAAAATCTGTGGGCAATAGCACAGTTGATTTTCAATAAAATCGAATTTTCTATGAAATGTTTAGAAATATTCGAGCAATCCAAATGCAAGTTTGCAAAATAAATACAGATCCTGAAGCCTATTGATAGAGCTATTGACCAACGTAATCGGAGCATTTTAGATTTCTGCCGTACAAAATCTGTGGGCTATAGCACAGTTGATTTTCAATATAATCGAATTTTCTATGAAATGTTTAGAAATATTCGAGCAACCGAAATGCAAGTTGGCAAAATAAATACAGATCCTGAAGCCTATTGATAGAGCTATTGACCAACGTAATCGGAGTATTTTAGATTTTTGCCGTCCAAAATCTGTGGGTATAGCACAGTTGATTTTCAATAAAATCGAATTTTCTATGAAATGTTTAGAAATATTCGAGCAATCCAAATGCAAGTTTGCAAAATAAATGCAGATCCTGAAGCCTATTGATAGAGCTATTGACCAACGTAATCGGAGCATTTAAGATTTCTGCCGTACAAAATCTGTGGGCTATAGCACAGTTGATTTTCAATAAAATCGAATTTTCTATGAATTGTTTAGAAATATTCGAGCAACCGAAATGCAAGTTGGCAAAATAAATACAGATCCTTAAGCCTATTGATAGAGCTATTGACCAACGTAATCGGAGTATTTTAGATTTTTGCCGTCCAAAATCTGTGGGCTATAGCACAGTTGATTTTCAATAAAATCGAATTTTCTATGAAATGTTTAGAAATATTCGAGCAACCGAAATGCAAGTTGGCAAAATAAATACAGATCCTGAAGCCTATTGATAGAACTATTGACCAACGTAATCGGAGCATTTTAGATTTTTGCCGTCCAAAATCTGTGGGCTATAGCACAGTTGATTTTCAATAAAATCGAATTTTCTAAGAAATATTTAGAAATATTCGAGCAATCCAAATGCAAGTTGGCAAAATAAGTACAAATCCTGAAGCCTATTGATAGAGCTATTGACCAACGTAATCGGAGCATTTTAGATTTTTGCCGTACAAAATCTGTGGGCTATAGCACAGTTGATTTTCAATAAAATCGAATTTTCTATGAAATGTTTAGAAATATTCGAGCAACCGAAATGCAAATTTGCAAAATAAATACAGATCCTGAATCCTATTGATAGAGCTATTGACCAACGTAATCGGAGCATTTTAGATTTCTGCCGTACAAAATCTGTGGGCTACAGCACAGTTGATTTTCAATAAAATCGAATTTTCTATGAAATGTTTAGAAATATTCGAGCAATCCAAATGCAAGTTTGCAAAATAAATACAGATCCTGAAGCCTATTGATAGAGCTATTGACCAACGTAATCTGAGCATTTTAGATTTCTGCCGTACAAAATCTGTGGGCAATAGCCCAGTTGATTTTCAATAAAATCGAATTTTCTATGAAATGTTTAGAAATATTCGAGCAACCGAAATGCTATTTGGCAAAATAAATACAGATCCTGAAGCCTATTGATAGAGCTATTGACCAACGTAATCGGAGTATTTTAGATTTTTGCCGTCCAAAATCTGTGGGCTATAGCACAGTTGATTTTCAATAAAATCGAATTTTCTATGAAATGTTTAGAAATATTCGAGCAATCCAAATGCAAGTTTGCAAAATAAATACAGATCCTGAAGCCTATTGATAGAGCTATTGACCAACGTAATCGGAGCATTTTAGATTTCTGCCGTACAAAATCTGTGGGCTATAGCACAGTTGATTTTCAATAAAATCGAATTTTCTATGAAATGTTTAGAAATATTCGAGCAACCGAAATGCAAGTTGGCAAAATAAATACAGATCCTGAAGCCTATTGATAGAGCTATTGACCAACGTAATCGGAGTATTTTAGATTTTTGCCGTCCAAAATCTGTGGGCTATAGCACAGTTGATTTTCAATAAAATCGAATTTTCTATGAAATGTTTAGAAATATTCGAGCAATCCAAATGCAAGTTTGCAAAATAAATACAGATCCTGAAGCCTATTGATAGAGCTATTGACCAACGTAATCGGAGCATTTAAGATTTCTGCCGTACAAAATCTGTGGGCTATAGCACAGTTGATTTTCAATAAAATCGAATTTTTTATGAAATGTTTAGAAATATTCGAGCAATCCAAATGCAAGTTGGCAAAATAAGTACAAATCCTGAAGCCTATTGATAGAGCTATTGACCAACGTAATCGGAGCATTTTAGATTTTTGCCGTCCAAAATCTGTGGGCTATAGCACAGTTGATTTTCAATAAAATCGAATTTTCTAAGAAATGTTTAGAAATATTCGAGCAATCCAAATGCAAGTTGGCAAAATAAGTACAAATCCTGAAGCCTATTGATAGAGCTATTGACCAACGTAATCGGAGCATTTTAGATTTTTGCCGTCCAAAATCTGTGGGCTATAGCACAGTTGATTTTCAATAAAATCGAATTTTCTAAGAAATGTTTAGAAATATTCGAGCAATCCAAATGCAAGTTGGCAAAATAAGTACAAATCCTGAAGCCTATTGATAGAGCTATTGACCAACGTAATCGGAGCATTTTAGATTTTTGCCGTACAAAATCTGTGGGCTATAGCACAGTTGATTTTCAATAAAATCGAATTTTCTATGAAATGTTTAGAAATATTCGAGCAACCGAAATGCAAGTTTGCAAAATAAATACAGATCCTGAAGCCTATTGATAGAGCTATTGACCAACGTAATCGGAGCATTTTAGATTTTTGCCGTCCAAAATCTGTGGGCTATAGCACAGTTGATTTTCAATAAAATCGAATTTTCTATGAAATGTTTAGAAATATTCGAGCAATCCAAATGCAAGTTTGCAAAATAAATACAGATCCTGAAGCCTATTGATAGAGCTATTGACCAACGTAATCGGAGCATTTATGATTTCTGCCGTACAAAATCTGTGGGCTATATATAGCACAGTTGATTTTCAATAAAATCGAATTTTCTATGAAATGTTTAGAAATATTCGAGCAATCCAAATGCAAGTTGGCAAAATAAGTACAAATCCTGAAGCCTATTGATAGAGCTATTGACCAACGTAATCGGAGCATTTTAGATTTTTGCCGTCCAAAATCTGTGGGCTATAGCACAGTTGATTTTCAATAAAATCGAATTTTCTAAGAAATGTTTAGAAATATTCGAGCAATCCAAATGCAAGTTGGCAAAATAAGTACAAATCCTGAAGCCTATTGATAGAGCTATTGACCAACGTAATCGGAGCATTTTAGATTTTTGCCGTCCAAAATCTGTGGGCTATAGCACAGTTGATTTTCAATAAAATCGAATTTTCTAAGAAATGTTTAGAAATATTCGAGCAATCCAAATGCAAGTTGGCAAAATAAGTACAAATCCTGAAGCCTATTGATAGAGCTATTGACCAACGTAATCGGAGCATTTTAGATTTTTGCCGTACAAAATCTGTGGGCTATAGCACAGTTGATTTTCAATAAAATCGAATTTTCTATGAAATGTTTAGAAATATTCGAGCAACCGAAATGCAAGTTGGCAAAATAAATACAGATCCTGAAGCCTATTGATAGAGCTATTGACCAACGTAATCGGAGCATTTTAGATTTCTGCCGTACAAAATCTGTGGGCTATAGCACAGTTGATTTTCAATAAAATCGAATTTTCTATGAAATGTTTAGAAATATTCGAGCAATCCAAATGCAAGTTTGCAAAATAAATACAGATCCTGAAGCCTATTGATAGAGCTATTGACCAACGTAATCGGAGTATTTTAGATTTCTGCCGTACAAAATCTGTGGGCAATAGCACAGTTGATTTTCAATAAAATCGAATTTTCTATGAAATGTTTAGAAATATTCGAGCAATCCAAATGCAAGTTTGCAAAATAAATACAGATCCTGAAGCCTATTGATAGAGCTATTGACCAACGTAATCGGAGCATTTAAGATTTCTGCCGTACAAAATCTGTGGGCTATAGCACAGTTGATTTTCAATAAAATCGAATTTTCTATGAAATGTTTAGAAATATTCGAGCAATCCAAATGCAAGTTTGCAAAATAAATACAGATCCTGAAGCCTATTGATAGAGCTATTGACCAACGTAATCGGAGCATTTTAGATTTCTGCCGTACAAAATCTGTGGGCTATAGCACAGTTGATTTTCAATAAAATCGAATTTTCTAAGAAATGTTTAGAAATATTCGAGCAACCGAAATGCAAGTTGGCAAAATAAATACAGATCCTGAAGCCTATTGATAGAGATATTGACCAACGTAATCGGAGTATTTTAGATTTTTGCCGTCCAAAATCTGTGGGCTATAGCACAGTTGATTTTCAATAAAATCGAATTTTCTATGAAATGTTTAGAAATATTCGAGCAATCCAAATGAAAGTTTGCAAAATAAATACAGATCCTGAAGCCTATTGATAGAGCTATTGACCAACGTAATCGGAGCATTTAAGATTTCTGCCGTACAAAATCTGTGGGCTATAGCACAGTTGATTTTCAATAAAATCGAATTTTCTAAGAAATGTTTAGAAATATTCGAGCAATCCAAATGCAAGTTGGCAAAATAAGTACAAATCCTGAAGCCTATTGATAGAGCTATTGACCAACGTAATCGGAGCATTTTAGATTTCTGCCGTACAAAATCTGTGGGCAATAGCACAGTTGATTTTCAATAAAATCGAATTTTCTATGAAATGTTTAGAAATATTCGAGCAATCCAAATGCAAGTTTGCAAAATAAATACAGATCCTGAAGCCTATTGATAGAGCTATTGACCAACGTAATCGGAGCATTTAAGATTTCTGCCGTACAAAATCTGTGGGCTATAGCACAGTTGATTTTCAATAAAATCGAATTTTCTAAGAAATGTTTAGAAATATTCGAGCAATCCAAATGCAAGTTTGCAAAATAAGTACAAATCCTGAAGCCTATTGATAGAGCTATTGACCAACGTAATCGGAGCATTTTAGATTTTTGCCGTACAAAATCTGTGGGCTATAGCACAGTTGATTTTCAATAAAATCGAATTTTCTATGAAATGTTTAGAAATATTCGAGCAATCCAAATGCAAGTTGGCAAAATAAGTACAAATCCTGAAGCCTATTGATAGAGCTATTGACCAACGTAATCGGAGCATTTTAGATTTTTGCCGTCCAAAATCTGTGGGCTATAGCACAGTTGATTTTCAATAAAATCGAATTTTCTAAGAAATGTTTAGAAATATTCGAGCAATCCAAATGCAAGTTGGCAAAATAAGTACAAATCCTGAAGCCTATTGATAGAGCTATTGATCAACGTAATCGGAGCATTTTAGATTTTTGCCGTTCAAAATCTGTGGGCTATAGCACAGTTGATTTTCAATAAAATCGAATTTTCTAAGAAATGTTTAGAAATATTCGAGCAATCCAAATGCAAGTTGGCAAAATAAGTACAAATCCTGAAGCCTATTGATAGAGCTATTGACCAACGTAATCGGAGCATTTTAGATTTTTGCCGTACAAAATCTGTGGGCTATAGCACAGTTGATTTTCAATAAAATCGAATTTTCTATGAAATGTTTAGAAATATTCGAGCAACCGAAATGCAAGTTTGCAAAATAAATACAGATCCTGAAGCCTATTGATAGAGCTATTGACCAACGTAATCGGAGCATTTAAGATTTCTGCCGTACAAAATCTGTGGGCTATAGCACAGTTGATTTTCAATAAAATCGAATTTTCTAAGAAATGTTTAGAAATATTCGAGCAATCCAAATGCAAGTTGGCAAAATAAGTACAAATCCTGAAGCCTATTGATAGAGCTATTGACCAACGTAATCGGAGCATTTTAGATTTTTGCCGTACAAAATCTGTGGGCTATAGCACAGTTGATTTTCAATAAAATCGAATTTTCTAAGAAATGTTTAGAAATATTCGAGCAATCCAAATGCAAGTTGGCAAAATAAGTACAAATCCTGAAGCCTATTGATAGAGCTATTGATCAACGTAATCGGAGCATTTTAGATTTTTGCCGTCCAAAATCTGTGGGCTATAGCACAGTTGATTTTCAATAAAATCGAATTTTCTATGAAATGTTTAGAAATATTCGAGCAATCCAAATGCAAGTTGGCAAAATAAGTACAAATCCTGAAGCCTATTGATAGAGCTATTGACCAACGTAATCGGAGCATTTTAGATTTTTGCCGTCCAAAATCTGTGGGCTATAGCACAGTTGATTTTCAATAAAATCGAATTTTCTAAGAAATGTTTAGAAATATTCGAGCAATCCAAATGCAAGTTGGCAAAATAAGTACAAATCCTGAAGCCTATTGATAGAGCTATTGACCAACGTAATCGGAGCATTTTAGATTTTTGCCGTCCAAAATCTGTGGGCTATAGCACAGTTGATTTTCAATAAAATCGAATTTTCTAAGAAATGTTTAGAAATATTCGAGCAATCCAAATGCAAGTTGGCAAAATAAGTACAAATCCTGAAGCCTATTGATAGAGCTATTGACCAACGTAATCGGAGCATTTTAGATTTTTGCCGTACAAAATCTGTGGGCTATAGCACAGTTGATTTTCAATAAAATCGAATTTTCTAAGAAATGTTTAGAAATATTTGAGCAATCCAAATGCAAGTTGGCAAAATAAGTACAAATCCTGAAGCCTATTGATAGAGCTATTGACCAACGTAATCGGAGCATTTTAGATTTTTGCCGTCCAAAATCTGTGGGCTATAGCACAGTTGATTTTCAATAAAATCGAATTTTCTATGAAATGTTTAGAAATATTCGAGCAATCCAAATGCAAGTTTGCAAAATAAATACAGATCCTGAAGCCTATTGATAGAGCTATTGACCAACGTAATCGGAGCATTTAAGATTTCTGCCGTACAAAATCTGTGGGCTATAGCACAGTTGATTTTCAATAAAATCGAATTTTCTAAGAAATGTTTAGAAATATTCGAGCAATCCAAATGCAAGTTGGCAAAATAAGTACAAATCCTGAAGCCTATTGATAGAGCTATTGACCAACGTAATCGGAGCATTTTAGATTTTTGCCGTACAAAATCTGTGGGCTATAGCACAGTTGATTTTCAATAAAATCGAATTTTCTATGAAATGTTTAGAAATATTCGAGCAACCGAAATGCAAGTTGGCAAAATAAATACAGATCCTGAAGCCTATTGATAGAGCTATTGACCAACGTAATCGGAGCATTTTAGATTTCTGCCGTACAAAATCTGTGGGCTATAGCACAGTTGATTTTCAATAAAATCGAATTTTCTATGAAATGTTTAGAAATATTCGAGCAATCCAAATGCAAGTTTGCAAAATAAATACAGATCCTGAAGCCTATTGATAGAGCTATTAACCAACGTAATCGGAGCATTTTAGATTTCTGCCGTACAAAATCTGTGGGCTATAGCACAGTTGATTTTCAATAAAATCGAATTTTCTATGAAATGTTTAGAAATATTCGAGCAATCCAAATGCAAGTTTGCAAAATAAATACAGATCCTGAAGCCTATTGATAGAGCTATTAACCAACGTAATCGGAGCATTTTAGATTTCTGCCGTACAAAATCTGTGGGCTATAGCACAGTTGATTTTCAATAAAATCGAATTTTCTATGAAATATTTAGAAATATTCGAGCAACCGAAATGCAAGTTTGCAAAATAAATACAGATCCTGAAGCCTATTGATAGAGCTATTGACCAACGTAATCGGAGCATTTAAGATTCCTGCCGTACAAAATCTGTGGGCTATAGCACAGTTGATTTTCAATAAAATCGAATTTTCTATGAAATGTTTAGAAATATTCGAGCAATCCAAATGCAAGTTGGCAAAATAAGTACAAATCCTGAAGCCTATTGATAGAGCTATTGACCAACGTAATCGGAGCATTTTAGATTTTTGCCGTACAAAATCTGTGGGCTATAGCACAGTTGATTTTCAATAAAATCGAATTTTCTAAGAAATGTTTAGAAATATTTGAGCAATCCAAATGCAAGTTGGCAAAATAAGTACAAATCCTGAAGCCTATTGATAGAGCTATTGACCAACGTAATCGGAGCATTTTAGATTTTTGCCGTCCAAAATCTGTGGGCTATAGCACAGTTGATTTTCAATAAAATCGAATTTTCTATGAAATGTTTAGAAATATTCGAGCAATCCAAATGCAAGTTTGCAAAATAAATACAGATCCTGAAGCCTATTGATAGAGCTATTGACCAACGTAATCGGAGCATTTAAGATTTCTGCCGTACAAAATCTGTGGGCTATAGCACAGTTGATTTTCAATAAAATCGAATTTTCTAAGAAATGTTTAGAAATATTCGAGCAATCCAAATGCAAGTTGGCAAAATAAGTACAAATCCTGAAGCCTATTGATAGAGCTATTGACCAACGTAATCGGAGCATTTTAGATTTTTGCCGTCCAAAATCTGTGGGCTGCACAGTTGATTTTCAATAAAATCGAATTTTCTATGAAATGTTTAGAAATATTCGAGCAATCCAAATGCAAGTTGGCAAAATAAGTACAAATCCTGAAGCCTATTGATAGAGCTATTGACCAACGTAATCGGAGCATTTTAGATTTTTGCCGTCCAAAATCTGTGGGCTATAGCACAGTTGATTTTCAATAAAATCGAATTTTCTAAGAAATGTTTAGAAATATTCGAGCAATCCAAATGCAAGTTGGCAAAATAAGTACAAATCCTGAAGCCTATTGATAGAGCTATTGACCAACGTAATCGGAGCATTTTAGATTTTTGCCGTCCAAAATCTGTGGGCTATAGCACAGTTGATTTTCAATAAAATCGAATTTTCTAAGAAATGTTTAGAAATATTCGAGCAATCCAAATGCAAGTTGGCAAAATAAGTACAAATCTTGAAGCCTATTGATAGAGCTATTGACCAACGTAATCGGAGCATTTTAGATTTTTGCCGTACAAAATCTGTGGGCTATAGCACAGTTGATTTTCAATAAAATCGAATTTTCTAAGAAATGTTTAGAAATATTCGAGCAATCCAAATGCAAGTTGGCAAAATAAGTACAAATCCTGAAGCCTATTGATAGAGCTATTGACCAACGTAATCGGAGCATTTTAGATTTTTGCCGTACAAAATCTGTGGGCTATAGCACAGTTGATTTTCAATAAAATCGAATTTTCTATGAAATGTTTAGAAATATTCGAGCAACCGAAATGCAAGTTGGCAAAATAAATACAGATCCTGAAGCCTATTGATAGAGCTATTGACCAACGTAATCGGAGCATTTTAGATTTCTGCCGTACAAAATCTGTGGGCTATAGCACAGTTGATTTTCAATAAAATCGAATTTTCTATGAAATGTTTAGAAATATTCGAGCAATCCAAATGCAAGTTTGCAAAATAAATACAGATCCTGAAGCCTATTGATAGAGCTATTAACCAACGTAATCGGAGCATTTTAGATTTCTGCCGTACAAAATCTGTGGGCTATAGCACAGTTGATTTTCAATAAAATCGAATTTTCTATGAAATGTTTAGAAATATTCGAGCAATCCAAATGCAAGTTTGCAAAATAAATACAGATCCTGAAGCCTATTGATAGAGCTATTGACCAACGTAATCGGAGCATTTAAGATTTCTGCCGTACAAAATCTGTGGGCTATAGCACAGTTGATTTTCAATAAAATCGAATTTTCTAAGAAATGTTTAGAAATATTCGAGCAATCCAAATGCAAGTTGGCAAAATAAGTACAAATCCTGAAGCCTATTGATAGAGCTATTGACCAACGTAATCAGAGCATTTTAGATTTTTGCCGTACAAAATCTGTGGGCTATAGCACAGTTGATTTTCAATAAAATCGAATTTTCTAAGAAATGTTTAGAAATATTCGAGCAATCCAAATGCAAGTTGGCAAAATAAGTACAAATCCTGAAGCCTATTGATAGAGCTATTGACCAACGTAATCGGAGCATTTTAGATTTTTGCCGTCCAAAATCTGTGGGCTATAGCACAGTTGATTTTCAATAAAATCGAATTTTCTAAGAAATGTTTAGAAATATTCGAGCAATCCAAATGCAAGTTGGCAAAATAAGTACAAATCTTGAAGCCTATTGATAGAGCTATTGACCAACGTAATCGGAGCATTTTAGATTTTTGCCGTACAAAATCTGTGGGCTATAGCACAGTTGATTTTCAATAAAATCGAATTTTCTAAGAAATGTTTAGAAATATTCGAGCAATCCAAATGCAAGTTGGCAAAATAAGTACAAATCCTGAAGCCTATTGATAGAGCTATTGACCAACGTAATCGGAGCATTTTAGATTTTTGCCGTACAAAATCTGTGGGCTATAGCACAGTTGATTTTCAATAAAATCGAATTTTCTATGAAATGTTTAGAAATATTCGAGCAACCGAAATGCAAGTTGGCAAAATAAATACAGATCCTGAAGCCTATTGATAGAGCTATTGACCAACGTAATCGGAGCATTTTAGATTTCTGCCGTACAAAATCTGTGGGCTATAGCACAGTTGATTTTCAATAAAATCGAATTTTCTATGAAATGTTTAGAAATATTCGAGCAATCCAAATGCAAGTTTGCAAAATAAATACAGATCCTGAAGCCTATTGATAGAGCTATTGACCAACGTAATCGGAGCATTTTAGATTTTTGCCGTCCAAAATCTGTGGGCTATAGCACAGTTGATTTTCAATAAAATCGAATTTTCTATGAAATGTTTAGAAATATTCGAGCAATCCAAATGCAAGTTTGCAAAATAAATACAGATCCTGAAGCCTATTGATAGAGCTATTGACCAACGTAATCGGAGCATTTAAGATTTCTGCCGTACAAAATCTGTGGGCTATAGCACAGTTGATTTTCAATAAAATCGAATTTTCTAAGAAATGTTTAGAAATATTCGAGCAATCCAAATGCAAGTTGGCAAAATAAGTACAAATCCTGAAGCCTATTGATAGAGCTATTGACCAACGTAATCGGAGCATTTTAGATTTTTGCCGTACAAAATCTGTGGGCTATAGCACAGTTGATTTTCAATAAAATCGAATTTTCTATGAAATGTTTAGAAATATTCGAGCAATCCAAATGCAAGTTGGCAAAATAAGTACAAATCCTGAAGCCTATTGATAGAGCTATTGACCAACGTAATCGGAGCATTTTAGATTTTTGCCGTACAAAATCTGTGGGCTATAGCACAGTTGATTTTCAATAAAATCGAATTTTCTAAGAAATGTTTAGAAATATTCGAGCAATCCAAATGCAAGTTGGCAAAATAAGTACAAATCCTGAAGCCTATTGATAGAGCTATTGACCAACGTAATCGGAGCATTTTAGATTTTTGCCGTCCAAAATCTGTGGGCTATAGCACAGTTGATTTTCAATAAAATCGAATTTTCTAAGAAATGTTTAGAAATATTCGAGCAATCCAAATGCAAGTTGGCAAAATAAGTACAAATCCTGAAGCCTATTGATAGAGCTATTGACCAACGTAATCGGAGCATTTTAGATTTTTGCCGTACAAAATCTGTGGGCTATAGCACAGTTGATTTTCAATAAAATCGAATTTTCTATGAAATGTTTAGAAATATTCGAGCCACCGAAATGCAAGTTGGCAAAATAAATACAGATCCTGAAGCCTATTGATAGAGCTATTGACCAACGTAATCGGAGTATTTTAGATTTTTGCCGTCCAAAATCTGTGGGCTATAGCACAGTTGATTTTCAATAAAATCGAATTTTCTATGAAATGTTTAGAAATTTTCGAGCAATCCAAATGCAAGTTTGCAAAATAAATACAGATCCTGAAGCCTATTGATAGAGCTATTGACCAACGTAATCGGAGCATTTAAGATTTCTGCCGTACAAAATCTGTGGGCTATAGCACAGTTGATTTTCAATAAAATCGAATTTTCTAAGAAATGTTTAGAAATATTCGAGCAATCCAAATGCAAGTTGGCAAAATAAGTACAAATCCTGAAGCCTATTGATAGAGCTATTGACCAACGTAATCGGAGCATTTTAGATTTTTGCCGTACAAAATCTGTGGGCTATAGCACAGTTGATTTTCAATAAAATCGAATTTTCTATGAAATGTTTAGAAATATTCGAGCAATCCAAATGCAAGTTTGCAAAATAAATACAGATCCTGAAGCCTATTGATAGAGCTATTGACCAACGTAATCGGAGCATTTAAGATTTCTGCCGTACAAAATCTGTGGGCAGCACAGTTGATTTTCAATAAAATCGAATTTTCTAAGAAATGTTTAGAAATATTCGAGCAATCCAAATGCAAGTTGGCAAAATAAGTACAAATCCTGAAGCCTATTGATAGAGCTATTGACCAACGTAATCGGAGCATTTTAGATTTCTGCCGTACAAAATCTGTGGGCTATAGCACAGTTGATTTTCAATAAAATCGAATTTTCTAAGAAATGTTTAGAAATATTCGAGCAATCCAAATGCAAGTTGGCAAAATAAGTACAAATCCTGAAGCCTATTGATAGAGCTATTGACCAACGTAATCGGAGCATTTTAGATTTTTGCCGTCCAAAATCTGTGGGCTATAGCACAGTTGATTTTCAATAAAATCGAATTTTCTAAGAAATGTTTAAAAATATTCGAGCAATCCAAATGCAAGTTGGCAAAATAAGTACAAATCCTGAAGCCTATTGATAGAGCTATTGACCAACGTAATCGGAGCATTTTAGATTTTTGCCGTACAAAATCTGTGGGCTATAGCACAGTTGATTTTCAATAAAATCGAATTTTCTATGAAATGTTTAGAAATATTCGAGCAACCGAAATGCAAGTTGGCAAAATAAATACAGATCCTGAAGCCTATTGATAGAGCTATTGACCAACGTAATCGGAGCATTTTAGATTTCTGCCGTACAAAATCTGTGGGCTATAGCACAGTTGATTTTCAATAAAATCGAATTTTCTATGAAATGTTTAGAAATATTCGAGCAATCCAAATGCAAGTTTGCAAAATAAATACAGATCCTGAAGCCTATTGATAGAGCTATTGACCAACGTAATCGGAGCATTTTAGATTTCTGCCGTACAAAATCTGTGGGCAATAGCACAGTTGATTTTCAATAAAATCGAATTTTCTATGAAATGTTTAGAAATATTCGAGCAATCCAAATGCAAGTTTGCAAAATAAATACAGATCCAAATCGAATTTTCTATGAAATGTTTAGAAATATTCGAGCAATCCAAATGCAAGTTTGCAAAATAAATACAGATCCTGAAGCCTATTGATAGAGCTATTGACCAACGTAATCGGAGCATTTTAGATTTCTGCCGTACAAAATCTGTGGGCTATAGCACAGTTGATTTTCAATAAAATCGAATTTTCTATGAAATGTTTAGAAATATTCGAGCAACCGAAATGCAAGTTGGCAAAATAAATACAGATCCTGAAGCCTATTGATAGAGCTATTGACCAACGTAATCGGAGCATTTTAGATTTCTGCCGTACAAAATCTGTGGGCTATAGCACAGTTGATTTTCAATAAAATCGAATTTTCTATGAAATGTTTAGAAATATTCGAGCAATCCAAATGCAAGTTTGCAAAATAAATACAGATCCTGAAGCCTATTGATAGAGCTATTGACCAACGTAATCGGAGCATTTAAGATTTCTGCCGTACAAAATCTGTGGGCTATAGCACAGTTGATTTTCAATAAAATCGAATTTTCTATGAAATGTTTAGAAATATTTGAGCAACCGAAATGCAAGTTGGCAAAATAAATACAGATCCTGAAGCCTATTGATAGAGCTATTGACCAACGTAATCAGAGCATTTTAGATTTCTGCCGTACAAAATCTGTGGGCTATAGCACAGTTGATTTTCAATAAAATCGAATTTTCTATGAAATGTTTAGAAATATTCGAGCAATCCAAATGCAAGTTTGCAAAATAAATACAGATCCTGAAGCCTATTGATAGAGCTATTGACCAACGTAATCGGAGCATTTTAGATTTTAGCCTTCCAAAATCTGTGGGCTATAGCACAGTTGATTTTCAATAAAATCGAATTTTCTATGAAATGTTTAGAAATATTCGAGCAATCCAAATGCAAGTTTGCAAAATAAATACAGATCCTGAAGCCTATTGATAGAGCTATTGACCAACGTAATCGGAGCATTTTAGATTTTTGCCGTCCAAAATCTGTGGGCTATAGCACAGTTGATTTTCAATAAAATCGAATTTTCTATGAAATGTTTAGAAATATTCGAGCAATCCAAATGCAAGTTTGCAAAATAAATACAGATCCTGAAGCCTATTGATAGAGCTATTGACCAACGTAATCGGAGCATTTTAGATTTTTGCCGTCCAAAATCTGTGGGCTATAGCACAGTTGATTTTCAATAAAATCGAATTTTCTAAGAAATGTTTAGAAATATTCGAGCAATCCAAATGCAAGTTGGCAAAATAAGTACAAATCCTGAAGCCTATTGATAGAGCTATTGACCAACGTAATCGGAGCATTTTAGATTTTTGCCGTACAAAATCTGTGGGCTATAGCACAGTTGATTTTCAATAAAATCGAATTTTCTATGAAATGTTTAGAAATATTCGAGCAACCGAAATGCAAGTTGGCAAAATAAATACAGATCCTGAAGCCTATTGATAGAGCTATTGACCAACGTAATCGGAGCATTTTAGATTTCTGCCGTACAAAATCTGTGGGCTATAGCAGAGTTGATTTTCAATAAAATCGAATTTTCTATGAAATGTTTAGAAATATTCGAGCAATCCAAATGCAAGTTTGCAAAATAAATACAGATCCTGAAGCCTATTGATAGAGCTATTGACCAACGTAATCGGAGCATTTTAGATTTCTGCCGTACAAAATCTGTGGGCAATAGCACAGTTGATTTTCAATAAAATCGAATTTTCTATGAAATGTTTAGAAATATTCGAGCAATCCAAATGCAAGTTTGCAAAATAAATACAGATCCTGAAGCCTATTGATAGAGCTATTGACCAACGTAATCGGAGCATTTTAGATTTCTGCCGTACAAAATCTGTGGGCAATAGCACAGTTGATTTTCAATAAAATCGAATTTTCTATGAAATGTTTAGAAATATTCGAGCAATCCAAATGCAAGTTGGCAAAATAAGTACAAATCCTGAAGCCTATTGATAGAGCTATTGACCAACGTAATCGGAGCATTTTAGATTTTTGCCGTACAAAATCTGTGGGCTATAGCACAGTTGATTTTCAATAAAATCGAATTTTCTATGAAATGTTTAGAAATATTCGAGCAATCCAAATGCAAGTTTGCAAAATAAATACAGATCCTGAAGCCTATTGATAGAGCTATTGACCAACGTAATCGGAGCATTTTAGATTTCTGCCGTACAAAATCTGTGGGCTATAGCAGAGTTGATTTTCAATAAAATCGAATTTTCTATGAAATGTTTAGAAATATTCGAGCAATCCAAATGCAAGTTTGCAAAATAAATACAGATCCTGAAGCCTATTGATAGAGCTATTGACCAACGTAATCGGAGCATTTTAGATTTCTGCCGTACAAAATCTGTGGGCAATAGCACAGTTGATTTTCAATAAAATCGAATTTTCTATGAAATGTTTAGAAATATTCGAGCAATCCAAATGCAAGTTGGCAAAATAAGTACAAATCCTGAAGCCTATTGATAGAGCTATTGACCAACGTAATCGGAGCATTTTAGATTTTTGCCGTACAAAATCTGTGGGCTATAGCACAGTTGATTTTCAATAAAATCGAATTTTCTATGAAATGTTTAGAAATATTCGAGCAACCCAAATGCAAGTTGGCAAAATAAATACAGATCCTGAAGCCTATTGATAGAGCTATTGACCAACGTAATCGGAGCATTTTAGATTTCTGCCGTACAAAATCTGTGGGCAATAGCACAGTTGATTTTCAATAAAATCGAATTTTCTATGAAATGTTTAGAAATATTCGAGCAATCCAAATGCAAGTTTGCAAAATAAATACAGATCCTGAAGCCTATTGATAGAGCTATTGACCAACGTAATCGGAGCATTTTAGATTTCTGCCGTACAAAATCTGTGGGCAATAGCACAGTTGATTTTCAATAAAATCGAATTTTCTATGAAATGTTTAGAAATATTCGAGCAATCCAAATGCAAGTTTGCAAAATAAATACAGATCCTGAAGCCTATTGATAGAGCTATTGACCAACGTAATCGGAGCATTTTAGATTTCTGCCGTACAAAATCTGTGGGCTATAGCACAGTTGATTTTCAATAAAATCGAATTTTCTATGAAATGTTTAGAAATATTCGAGCAACCGAAATGCAAGTTGGCAAAATAAATACAGATCCTGAAGCCTATTGATAGAGCTATTGACCAACGTAATCGGAGCATTTTAGATTTTTGCCGTCCAAAATCTGTGGGCTATATATAGCACAGTTGATTTTCAATAAAATCGAATTTTCTATGAAATGTTTAGAAATATTCGAGCAATCCAAATGCAAGTTGGCAAAATAAGTACAAATCCTGAAGCCTATTGATAGAGCTATTGACCAACGTAATCGGAGCATTTTAGATTTTTGCCGTACAAAATCTGTGGGCTATAGCACAGTTGATTTTCAATAAAATCGAATTTTCTATGAAATGTTTAGAAATATTCGAGCAACCGAAATGCAAGTTGCCAAAATAAATACAGATCCTGAAGCCTATTGATAGAGCTATTGACCAACGTAATCGGAGCATTTTAGATTTCTGCCGTACAAAATCTGTGGGCTATAGCACAGTTGATTTTCAATAAAATCGAATTTTCTATGAAATGTTTAGAAATATTCGAGCAATCCAAATGCAAGTTTGCAAAATAAATACAGATCCTGAAGCCTATTGATAGAGCTATTGACCAACGTAATCGGAGCATTTTAGATTTCTGCCTTCCAAAATCTGTGGGCTATAGCACAGTTGATTTTCAATAAAATCGAATTTTCTAGGAAATGTTTAGAAATATTCGAGCAACCCAAATGCAAGTTGGCAAAATAAATACAGATCCTGAAGCCTATTGATAGAGCTATTGACCAACGTAATCGGAGCATTTTAGATTTCTGCCGTACAAAATCTGTGGGCAATAGCACAGTTGATTTTCAATAAAATCGAATTTTCTATGAAATGTTTAGAAATATTCGAGCAATCCAAATGCAAGTTTGCAAAATAAATACAGATCCTGAAGCCTATTGATAGAGCTATTGACCAACGTAATCGGAGCATTTTAGATTTCTGCCGTACAAAATCTGTGGGCAATAGCACAGTTGATTTTCAATAAAATCGAATTTTCTATGAAATGTTTAGAAATATTCGAGCAATCCAAATGCAAGTTTGCAAAATAAATACAGATCCTGAAGCCTATTGATAGAGCTATTGACCAACGTAATCGGAGCATTTAAGATTTCTGCCGTACAAAATCTGTGGGCTATATATAGCACAGTTGATTTTCAATAAAATCTAATTTTCTATGAAATGTTTAGAAATATTCGAGCAACCGAAATGCAAGTTGGCAAAATAAATACAGATCCTGAAGCCTATTGATAGAGCTATTGACCAACGTAATCAGAGCATTTTAGATTTCTGCCGTACAAAATCTGTGGGCTATAGCACAGTTGATTTTCAATAAAATCGAATTTTCTATGAAATGTTTAGAAATATTCGAGCAATCCAAATGCAAGTTTGCAAAATAAATACAGATCCTGAAGCCTATTGATAGAGCTATTGACCAACGTAATCGGAGCATTTTAGATTTTTGCCGTCCAAAATCTGTGGGCTATAGCACAGTTGATTTTCAATAAAATCGAATTTTCTATGAAATGTTTAGAAATATTCGAGCAACCGAAA
Source organism: Tipula vernalis (assembly GCA_958295665.1). Taxonomy (NCBI): domain Eukaryota; kingdom Metazoa; phylum Arthropoda; class Insecta; order Diptera; family Tipulidae; genus Tipula; species Tipula vernalis. The sequence continues at coordinate 60,309,399 of OY282560.1, read as the reverse complement.
TGCAAGTTGGCAAAATAAATACAGATCCTGAAGCCTATTGATAGAGCTATTGACCAACGTAATCGGAGCATTTTAGATTTCTGCCGTACAAAATCTGTGGGCTATAGCAGAGTTGATTTTCAATAAAATCGAATTTTCTATGAAATGTTTAGAAATATTCGAGCAATCCAAATGCAAGTTTGCAAAATAAATACAGATCCTGAAGCCTATTGATAGAGCTATTGACCAACGTAATCGGAGCATTTTAGATTTCTGCCTTCCAAAATCTGTGGGCTATAGCACAGTTGATTTTCAATAAAATCGAATTTTCTATGAAATGTTTAGAAATATTCGAGCAATCCAAATGCAAGTTTGCAAAATAAATACAGATCCTGAAGCCTATTGATAGAGCTATTGACCAACGTAATCGGAGCATTTTAGATTTCTGCCGTACAAAATCTGTGGGCAATAGCACAGTTGATTTTCAATAAAATCGAATTTTCTATGAAATGTTTAGAAATATTCGAGCAATCCAAATGCAAGTTTGCAAAATAAATACAGATCCAAATCGAATTTTCTATGAAATGTTTAGAAATATTCGAGCAATCCAAATGCAAGTTTGCAAAATAAATACAGATCCTGAAGCCTATTGATAGAGCTATTGACCAACGTAATCGGAGCATTTTAGATTTCTGCCGTACAAAATCTGTGGGCTATAGCACAGTTGATTTTCAATAAAATCGAATTTTCTATGAAATGTTTAGAAATATTCGAGCAACCGAAATGCAAGTTGGCAAAATAAATACAGATCCTGAAGCCTATTGATAGAGCTATTGACCAACGTAATCGGAGCATTTTAGATTTCTGCCGTACAAAATCTGTGGGCTATAGCACAGTTGATTTTCAATAAAATCGAATTTTCTATGAAATGTTTAGAAATATTCGAGCAATCCAAATGCAAGTTTGCAAAATAAATACAGATCCTGAAGCCTATTGATAGAGCTATTGACCAACGTAATCGGAGCATTTAAGATTTCTGCCGTACAAAATCTGTGGGCTATAGCACAGTTGATTTTCAATAAAATCGAATTTTCTATGAAATGTTTAGAAATATTCGAGCAATCCAAATGCAAGTTTGCAAAATAAATACAGATCCAAATCGAATTTTCTATGAAATGTTTAGAAATATTCGAGCAATCCAAATGCAAGTTTGCAAAATAAATACAGATCCTGAAGCCTATTGATAGAGCTATTGACCAACGTAATCGGAGCATTTTAGATTTCTGCCGTACAAAATCTGTGGGCTATAGCACAGTTGATTTTCAATAAAATCGAATTTTCTATGAAATGTTTAGAAATATTCGAGCAACCGAAATGCAAGTTGGCAAAATAAATACAGATCCTGAAGCCTATTGATAGAGCTATTGACCAACGTAATCGGAGCATTTTAGATTTCTGCCGTACAAAATCTGTGGGCTATAGCACAGTTGATTTTCAATAAAATCGAATTTTCTATGAAATGTTTAGAAATATTCGAGCAATCCAAATGCAAGTTTGCAAAATAAATACAGATCCTGAAGCCTATTGATAGAGCTATTGACCAACGTAATCGGAGCATTTAAGATTTCTGCCGTACAAAATCTGTGGGCTATAGCACAGTTGATTTTCAATAAAATCGAATTTTCTATGAAATGTTTAGAAATATTCGAGCAACCGAAATGCAAGTTGGCAAAATAAATACAGATCCTGAAGCCTATTGATAGAGCTATTGACCAACGTAATCAGAGCATTTTAGATTTCTGCCGTACAAAATCTGTGGGCTATAGCACAGTTGATTTTCAATAAAATCGAATTTTCTATGAAATGTTTAGAAATATTCGAGCAATCCAAATGCAAGTTTGCAAAATAAATACAGATCCTGAAGCCTATTGATAGAGCTATTGACCAACGTAATCGGAGCATTTTAGATTTTAGCCTTCCAAAATCTGTGGGCTATACACTAGTGGAAATAAATATAACGGCAACTGCAAAAATGATCTAAACATGTGATAACGATTATAAAAATTAAAAATTCAGTTATTATCTTAAAATAATATTTATTGCGCAATGATTCATAATATCTATTAATTGCATTAAGATTAACAATTAACGGTTTTTAAAATTCAATATTTTTTGTACCAAAATAATTGGAAATAATTATAACGGCAACGAGCATTTATATGATTTGTTGTTTAGCTAATAGTGTGTGCTAGCGCCGCCTTTATTGATAACTTCAAAAATTCTATCGGGCATCGAATTGATTAATTTTTGAAGCTCTGATACAGGTATATCCCTCCATTCTTTTTGAATTGCATCCTTTAGTTGTTCGACCGTCGTAAATTGCCTTCCTTTAGCGTATACCTTTCGCACTAATATACCCCATAGATTTTCTATAGGGTTTAAATCAGGGCTAATAGCAGGCCACTCTAGTACTTAAATATTTTTACTTCTTAGCCAATTTTTTGTTGCCTTTGCAGAATGAATGGAAGCATTATCGTGTTGAAATATAAAATTTTCATTGATTCTATCCGCAAACTCCAACAAAACGTTGTCTAATAAATTAATGTAATAGTCGGCATTCATTTTAGTACTTATCCAACAAATTGGGGTTTTACCGTTGTAACAAAAAGCTGCCCAAACCATAAGAGATCCTCCTCCAAAATTTCTGCTCATTCTAACTTCAACATCTTTAGACAAATTATGCCAATAGAATTGATTTCCATCAGGCCCATCTAAATTGAATTTTTTTTCATCGCTAAAAATTACATTCTGCCATTCCGACCGCCAATGCATATGTTTTTTTGCGAATTCCAATCGTGCCTGTTTATGGTGTGGTGTTAATTTAGGTTTCTTTTTCCTTTTCAGCCATTTTACCTTCTCAGATTGCTGTAAAATTTGCCGAATCCTTCTTGTTGTTGTTGGTACGTTTAGATCTGCTTTTATCTCAGACGATGTGCTGTGTTCTTTTCTAGCTTTCTCGATGATGGCATTTTTCATTCTTTTTGATATGGTTGGTTTTCGTCCTGGTCTTTTTGTCTTGCCATGAAATTGTCCCAAATTAACAAAATTGTCCACTACGGTTGGATTTCTTCCTATTTCTTTTGTTATTCGCCTATTAGAAAGTCCCATTCACTTGTAGGATTGAATTCGGCCTTTTTCTATTTCGCTAAGCGATACTCCTCTAGGCATTTTAATTTAATGTAATTATAACACCACAAAAACTAATAAAAACTATTTTAATTTCAAAAGTGAATAGGTCCTAACTATAGAAGATAAAATACGAAACTAAAATACATTGACACAATAGCAAAAAAACGATAATCGTAAGTGCCGTTATAAATATTTCCTATGGGAAACAAGAAAAAAAACTAAATATTGTTATTATACTCTAATAAGAAAGAAGGAGAAAGAAATAGTAAATAAGAATGTTGTAGAATATCAAAGAGAATTAAATAATACAAAATATTTATTTGCCAAATTTATATTTTTAATAATTTAACATGTTTCGTGGTTGCCGTTATATTTATTTCCTCTAGTGTAGCACAGTTGATTTTCAATAAAATCGAATTTTCTATGAAATGTTTAGAAATATTCGAGCAACCCAAATGCAAGTTGGCAAAATAAATACAGATCCTGAAGCCTATTGATAGAGCTATTGACCAACGTAATCGGAGCATTTTAGATTTCTGCCGTACAAAATCTGTGGGCAATAGCACAGTTGATTTTCAATAAAATCGAATTTTCTATGAAATGTTTAGAAATATTCGAGCAATCCAAATGCAAGTTTGCAAAATAAATACAGATCCTGAAGCCTATTGATAGAGCTATTGACCAACGTAATCGGAGCATTTTAGATTTCTGCCGTACAAAATCTGTGGGCAATAGCACAGTTGATTTTCAATAAAATCGAATTTTCTATGAAATGTTTAGAAATATTCGAGCAATCCAAATGCAAGTTTGCAAAATAAATACAGATCCTGAAGCCTATTGATAGAGCTATTGACCAACGTAATCGGAGCATTTTAGATTTTTGCCGTCCAAAATCTGTGGGCTATAGCACAGTTGATTTTCAATAAAATCGAATTTTCTAAGAAATGTTTAGAAATATTCGAGCAATCCAAATGCAAGTTGGCAAAATAAGTACAAATCCTGAAGCCTATTGATAGAGCTATTGACCAACGTAATCGGAGCATTTTAGATTTTTGCCGTACAAAATCTGTGGGCTATAGCACAGTTGATTTTCAATAAAATCGAATTTTCTATGAAATGTTTAGAAATATTCGAGCAACCGAAATGCAAGTTTGCAAAATAAATACAGATCCTGAAGCCTATTGATAGAGCTATTGACCAACGTAATCGGAGCATTTTAGATTTCTGCCGTACAAAATCTGTGGGCTATAGCAGAGTTGATTTTCAATAAAATCGAATTTTCTATGAAATGTTTAGAAATATTCGAGCAATCCAAATGCAAGTTTGCAAAATAAATACAGATCCTGAAGCCTATTGATAGAGCTATTGACCAACGTAATCGGAGCATTTTAGATTTCTGCCGTACAAAATCTGTGGGCAATAGCACAGTTGATTTTCAATAAAATCGAATTTTCTATGAAATGTTTAGAAATATTCGAGCAATCCAAATGCAAGTTGGCAAAATAAGTACAAATCCTGAAGCCTATTGATAGAGCTATTGACCAACGTAATCGGAGCATTTTAGATTTTTGCCGTACAAAATCTGTGGGCTATAGCACAGTTGATTTTCAATAAAATCGAATTTTCTATGAAATGTTTAGAAATATTCGAGCAACCGAAATGCAAGTTGGCAAAATAAATACAGATCCTGAAGCCTATTGATAGAGCTATTGACCAACGTAATCGGAGCATTTTAGATTTCTGCCGTACAAAATCTGTGGGCTATAGCACAGTTGATTTTCAATAAAATCGAATTTTCTATGAAATGTTTAGAAATATTCGAGCAATCCAAATGCAAGTTTGCAAAATAAATACAGATCCTGAAGCCTATTGATAGAGCTATTGACCAACGTAATCGGAGCATTTTAGATTTCTGCCTTCCAAAATCTGTGGGCTATAGCACAGTTGATTTTCAATAAAATCGAATTTTCTATGAAATGTTTAGAAATATTCGAGCAACCCAAATGCAAGTTGGCAAAATAAATACAGATCCTGAAGCCTATTGATAGAGCTATTGACCAACGTAATCGGAGCATTTTAGATTTCTGCCGTACAAAATCTGTGGGCAATAGCACAGTTGATTTTCAATAAAATCGAATTTTCTATGAAATGTTTAGAAATATTCGAGCAATCCAAATGCAAGTTTGCAAAATAAATACAGATCCTGAAGCCTATTGATAGAGCTATTGACCAACGTAATCGGAGCATTTTAGATTTCTGCCGTACAAAATCTGTGGGCTATAGCACAGTTGATTTTCAATAAAATCGAATTTTCTATGAAATGTTTAGAAATATTCGAGCAACCGAAATGCAAGTTGGCAAAATAAATACAGATCCTGAAGCCTATTGATAGAGCTATTGACCAACGTAATCGGAGCATTTTAGATTTTTGCCGTCCAAAATCTGTGGGCTATATATAGCACAGTTGATTTTCAATAAAATCGAATTTTCTATGAAATGTTTAGAAATATTCGAGCAATCCAAATGCAAGTTGGCAAAATAAGTACAAATCCTGAAGCCTATTGATAGAGCTATTGACCAACGTAATCGGAGCATTTTAGATTTTTGCCGTACAAAATCTGTGGGCTATAGCACAGTTGATTTTCAATAAAATCGAATTTTCTATGAAATGTTTAGAAATATTCGAGCAACCGAAATGCAAGTTGCCAAAATAAATACAGATCCTGAAGCCTATTGATAGAGCTATTGACCAACGTAATCGGAGCATTTTAGATTTCTGCCGTACAAAATCTGTGGGCTATAGCACAGTTGATTTTCAATAAAATCGAATTTTCTATGAAATGTTTAGAAATATTCGAGCAATCCAAATGCAAGTTTGCAAAATAAATACAGATCCTGAAGCCTATTGATAGAGCTATTGACCAACGTAATCGGAGCATTTTAGATTTCTGCCTTCCAAAATCTGTGGGCTATAGCACAGTTGATTTTCAATAAAATCGAATTTTCTAGGAAATGTTTAGAAATATTCGAGCAACCCAAATGAAAGTTGGCAAAATAAATACAGATCCTGAAGCCTATTGATAGAGCTATTGACCAACGTAATCGGAGCATTTTAGATTTCTGCCGTACAAAATCTGTGGGCAATAGCACAGTTGATTTTCAATAAAATCGAATTTTCTATGAAATGTTTAGAAATATTCGAGCAATCCAAATGCAAGTTTGCAAAATAAATACAGATCCTGAAGCCTATTGATAGAGCTATTGACCAACGTAATCGGAGCATTTTAGATTTCTGCCGTACAAAATCTGTGGGCAATAGCACAGTTGATTTTCAATAAAATCGAATTTTCTATGAAATGTTTAGAAATATTCGAGCAATCCAAATGCAAGTTTGCAAAATAAATACAGATCCTGAAGCCTATTGATAGAGCTATTGACCAACGTAATCGGAGCATTTAAGATTTCTGCCGTACAAAATCTGTGGGCTATAGCACAGTTGATTTTCAATAAAATCTAATTTTCTATGAAATGTTTAGAAATATTCGAGCAACCGAAATGCAAGTTGGCAAAATAAATACAGATCCTGAAGCCTATTGATAGAGCTATTGACCAACGTAATCAGAGCATTTTAGATTTCTGCCGTACAAAATCTGTGGGCTATAGCACAGTTGATTTTCAATAAAATCGAATTTTCTATGAAATGTTTAGAAATATTCGAGCAATCCAAATGCAAGTTTGCAAAATAAATACAGATCCTGAAGCCTATTGATAGAGCTATTGACCAACGTAATCGGAGCATTTTAGATTTTTGCCGTCCAAAATCTGTGGGCTATAGCACAGTTGATTTTCAATAAAATCGAATTTTCTATGAAATGTTTAGAAATATTCGAGCAACCGAAATGCAAGTTGGCAAAATAAATACAGATCCTGAAGCCTATTGATAGAGCTATTGACCAACGTAATCGGAGCATTTTAGATTTCTGCCGTACAAAATCTGTGGGCTATAGCAGAGTTGATTTTCAATAAAATCGAATTTTCTATGAAATGTTTAGAAATATTCGAGCAATCCAAATGCAAGTTTGCAAAATAAATACAGATCCTGAAGCCTATTGATAGAGCTATTGACCAACGTAATCGGAGCATTTTAGATTTCTGCCGTACAAAATCTGTGGGCTATAGCACAGTTGATTTTCAATAAAATCGAATTTTCTAAGAAATGTTTAGAAATATTCGAGCAATCCAAATGCAAGTTTGCAAAATAAATACAGATCCTGAAGCCTATTGATAGAGCTATTGACCAACGTAATCGGAGCATTTTAGATTTCTGCCGTACAAAATCTGTGGGCTATAGCACAGTTGATTTTCAATAAAATCGAATTTTCTATGAAATGTTTAGAAATATTCGAGCAACCGAAATGCAAGTTGGCAAAATAAATACAGATCCTGAAGCCTATTGATAGAGCTATTGACCAACGTAATCGGAGCATTTTAGATTTCTGCCGTACAAAATCTGTGGGCTATAGCACAGTTGATTTTCAATAAAATCGAATTTTCTATGAAATGTTTAGAAATATTCGAGCAACCGAAATGCAAGTTGGCAAAATAAATACAGATCCTGAAGCCTATTGATAGAGCTATTGACCAACGTAATCGGAGCATTTTAGATTTCTGCCGTACAAAATCTGTGGGCTATAGCACAGTTGATTTTCAATAAAATCGAATTTTCTATGAAATGTTTAGAAATATTCGAGCAATCCAAATGCAAGTTTGCAAAATAAATACAGATCCTGAAGCCTATTGATAGAGCTATTGACCAACGTAATCGGAGCATTTTAGATTTCTGCCGTACAAAATCTGTGGGCAATAGCACAGTTGATTTTCAATAAAATCGAATTTTCTATGAAATGTTTAGAAATATTCGAGCAATCCAAATGCAAGTTTGCAAAATAAATACAGATCCTGAAGCCTATTGATAGAGCCATTGACCAACGTAATCGGAGCATTTAAGATTTCTGCCGTACAAAATCTGTGGGCTATAGCACAGTTGATTTTCAATAAAATCTAATTTTCTATGAAATGTTTAGAAATATTTGAGCAACCGAAATGCAAGTTGGCAAAATAAATACAGATCCTGAAGCCTATTGATAGAGCTATTGACCAACGTAATCAGAGCATTTTAGATTTCTGCCGTACAAAATCTGTGGGCTATAGCACAGTTGATTTTCAATAAAATCGAATTTTCTATGAAATGTTTAGAAATATTCGAGCAATCCAAATGCAAGTTTGCAAAATAAATACAGATCCTGAAGCCTATTGATAGAGCTATTGACCAACGTAATCGGAGCATTTTAGATTTCTGCCTTCCAAAATCTGTGGGCTATAGCACAGTTGATTTTCAATAAAATCGAATTTTCTATGAAATGTTTAGAAATATTCGAGCAACCCAAATGCAAGTTGGCAAAATAAATACAGATCCTGAAGCCTATTGATAGAGCTATTGACCAACGTAATCGGAGCATTTTAGATTTCTTCTGCCGTACAAAATCTGTGGGCAATAGCACAGTTGATTTTCAATAAAATCGAATTTTCTATGAAATGTTTAGAAATATTCGAGCAATCCAAATGCAAGTTTGCAAAATAAATACAGATCCTGAAGCCTATTGATAGAGCTATTGACCAACGTAATCGGAGCATTTTAGATTTCTGCCGTACAAAATCTGTGGGCTATAGCACAGTTGATTTTCAACAAAATCGAATTTTCTATGAAATGTTTAGAAATATTCGAGCAACCGAAATGCAAGTTGGCAAAATAAATACAGATCCTGAAGCCTATTGATAGAGCTATTGACCAACGTAATCGGAGCATTTTAGATTTTTGCCGTCCAAAATCTGTGGGCTATAGCACAGTTGATTTTCAATAAAATCGAATTTTCTATGAAATGTTTAGAAATATTCGAGCAATCCAAATGCAAGTTGGCAAAATAAGTACAAATCCTGAAGCCTATTGATAGAGCTATTGACCAACGTAATCGGAGCATTTTAGATTTTTGCCGTACAAAATCTGTGGGCTATAGCACAGTTGATTTTCAATAAAATCGAATTTTCTATGAAATGTTTAGAAATATTCGAGCAACCGAAATGCAAGTTGGCAAAATAAATACAGATCCTGAAGCCTATTGATAGAGCTATTGACCAACGTAATCGGAGCATTTTAGATTTCTGCCGTACAAAATCTGTGGGCTATAGCACAGTTGATTTTCAATAAAATCGAATTTTCTATGAAATGTTTAGAAATATTCGAGCAATCCAAATGCAAGTTTGCAAAATAAATACAGATCCTGAAGCCTATTGATAGAGCTATTGACCAACGTAATCGGAGCATTTTAGATTTCTGCCTTCCAAAATCTGTGGGCTATAGCACAGTTGATTTTCAATAAAATCGAATTTTCTAGGAAATGTTTAGAAATATTCGAGCAACCGAAATGCAAGTTGGCAAAATAAATACAGATCCTGAAGCCTATTGATAGAGCTATTGACCAACGTAATCGGAGCATTTTAGATTTCTGCCGTACAAAATCTGTGGGCAATAGCACAGTTGATTTTCAATAAAATCGAATTTTCTATGAAATGTTTAGAAATATTCGAGCAATCCAAATGCAAGTTTGCAAAATAAATACAGATCCTGAAGCCTATTGATAGAGCTATTGACCAACGTAATCGGAGCATTTTAGATTTCTGCCGTACAAAATCTGTGGGCAATAGCACAGTTGATTTTCAATAAAATCGAATTTTCTATGAAATGTTTAGAAATATTCGAGCAATCCAAATGCAAGTTTGCAAAATAAATACAGATCCTGAAGCCTATTGATAGAGCTATTGACCAACGTAATCGGAGCATTTAAGATTTCTGCCGTACAAAATCTGTGGGCTATAGCACAGTTGATTTTCAATAAAATCTAATTTTCTATGAAATGTTTAGAAATATTCGAGCAACCGAAATGCAAGTTGGCAAAATAAATACAGATACTGAAGCCTATTGATAGAGCTATTGACCAACGTAATCAGAGCATTTTAGATTTCTGCCGTACAAAATCTGTGGACAAAACAATCTGTACAAAATTTTCAATAAAATCGAATTTTCTATGAAATGTTTAGAAATATTCGAGCAATCCAAATGCAAGTTTGCAAAATAAATACAGATCCTGAAGCCTATTGATAGAGCTATTGACCAACGTAATCGGAGCATTTTAGATTTCTGCCTTCCAAAATCTGTGGGCTATAGCACAGTTGATTTTCAATAAAATCGAATTTTCTATGAAATGTTTAGAAATATTCGAGCAACCCAAATGCAAGTTGGCAAAATAAATACAGATCCTGAAGCCTATTGATAGAGCTATTGACCAACGTAATCGGAGCATTTTAGATTTCTGCCGTACAAAATCTGTGGGCAATAGCACAGTTGATTTTCAATAAAATCGAATTTTCTATGAAATGTTTAGAAATATTCGAGCAATCCAAATGCAAGTTTGCAAAATAAATACAGATCCTGAAGCCTATTGATAGAGCTATTGACCAACGTAATCGGAGCATTTTAGATTTCTGCCGTACAAAATCTGTGGGCAATAGCACAGTTGATTTTCAATAAAATCGAATTTTCTATGAAATGTTTAGAAATATTCGAGCAATCCAAATGCAAGTTTGCAAAATAAATACAGATCCTGAAGCCTATTGATAGAGCTATTGACCAACGTAATCGGAGCATTTTAGATTTCTGCCGTACAAAATCTGTGGGCTATAGCACAGTTGATTTTCAATAAAATCGAATTTTCTATGAAATGTTTAGAAATATTCGAGCAACCGAAATGCAAGTTGGCAAAATAAATACAGATCCTGAAGCCTATTGATAGAGCTATTGACCAACGTAATCGGAGCATTTTAGATTTTTGCCGTACAAAATCTGTGGGCTATAGCACAGTTGATTTTCAATAAAATCGAATTTTCTATGAAATGTTTAGAAATATTCGAGCAATCCAAATGCAAGTTGGCAAAATAAGTACAAATCCTGAAGCCTATTGATAGAGCTATTGACCAACGTAATCGGAGCATTTTAGATTTTTGCCGTACAAAATCTGTGGGCTATAGCACAGTTGATTTTCAATAAAATCGAATTTTCTATGAAATGTTTAGAAATATTCGAGCAACCGAAATGCAAGTTGGCAAAATAAATACAGATCCTGAAGCCTATTGATAGAGCTATTGACCAACGTAATCGGAGCATTTTAGATTTCTGCCGTACAAAATCTGTGGGCTATAGCACAGTTGATTTTCAATAAAATCGAATTTTCTATGAAATGTTTAGAAATATTCGAGCAATCCAAATGCAAGTTTGCAAAATAAATACAGATCCTGAAGCCTATTGATAGAGCTATTGACCAACGTAATCGGAGCATTTTAGATTTCTGCCTTCCAAAATCTGTGGGCTATAGCACAGTTGATTTTCAATAAAATCGAATTTTCTAGGAAATGTTTAGAAATATTCGAGCAACCCAAATGCAAGTTGGCAAAATAAATACAGATCCTGAAGCCTATTGATAGAGCTATTGACCAACGTAATCGGAGCATTTTAGATTTCTGCCGTACAAAATCTGTGGGCAATAGCACAGTTGATTTTCAATAAAATCGAATTTTCTATGAAATGTTTAGAAATATTCGAGCAATCCAAATGCAAGTTTGCAAAATAAATACAGATCCTGAAGCCTATTGATAGAGCTATTGACCAACGTAATCGGAGCATTTTAGATTTCTGCCGTACAAAATCTGTGGGCAATAGCACAGTTGATTTTCAATAAAATCGAATTTTCTATGAAATGTTTAGAAATATTCGAGCAATCCAAATGCAAGTTTGCAAAATAAATACAGATCCTGAAGCCTATTGATAGAGCTATTGACCAACGTAATCGGAGCATTTAAGATTTCTGCCGTACAAAATCTGTGGGCTATAGCACAGTTGATTTTCAATAAAATCTAATTTTCTATGAAATGTTTAGAAATATTCGAGCAACCGAAATGCAAGTTGGCAAAATAAATACAGATCCTGAAGCCTATTGATAGAGCTATTGACCAACGTAATCAGAGCATTTTAGATTTCTGCCGTACAAAATCTGTGGGCTATAGCACAGTTGATTTTCAATAAAATCGAATTTTCTATGAAATGTTTAGAAATATTCGAGCAATCCAAATGCAAGTTTGCAAAATAAATACAGATCCTGAAGCCTATTGATAGAGCTATTGACCAACGTAATCGGAGCATTTTAGATTTTTGCCGTCCAAAATCTGTGGGCTATAGCACAGTTGATTTTCAATAAAATCGAATTTTCTAAGAAATGTTTAGAAATATTCGAGCAATCCAAATGCAAGTTGGCAAAATAAGTACAAATCCTGAAGCCTATTGATAGAGCTATTGACCAACGTAATCGGAGCATTTTAGATTTTTGCCGTACAAAATCTGTGGGCTATAGCACAGTTGATTTTCAATAAAATCGAATTTTCTATGAAATGTTTAGAAATATTCGAGCAACCGAAATGCAAGTTGGCAAAATAAATACAGATCCTGAAGCGTATTGATAGAGCTATTGACCAACGTAATCGGAGCATTTTAGATTTCTGCCGTACAAAATCTGTGGGCTATAGCACAGTTGATTTTCAATAAAATCGAATTTTCTATGAAATGTTTAGAAATATTCGAGCAACCCAAATGCAAGTTGGCAAAATAAATACAGATCCTGAAGCCTATTGATAGAGCTATTGACCAACGTAATCGGAGCATTTTAGATTTCTGCCGTACAAAATCTGTGGGCAATAGCACAGTTGATTTTCAATAAAATCGAATTTTCTATGAAATGTTTAGAAATATTCGAGCAATCCAAATGCAAGTTGGCAAAATAAGTACAAATCCTGAAGCCTATTGATAGAGCTATTGACCAACGTAATCGGAGCATTTTAGATTTTTGCCGTACAAAATCTGTGGGCAATAGCACAGTTGATTTTCAATAAAATCGAATTTTCTAAGAAATGTTTAGAAATATTCGAGCAATCCAAATGCAAGTTTGCAAAATAAATACAGATCCTGAAGCATATTGATAGAGCTATTGACCAACGTAATCGGAGCATTTTAGATTTTTGCCGTCCAAAATCTGTGGGCAATAGCACAGTTGATTTTCAATAAAATCGAATTTTCTAAGAAATGTTTAGAAATATTCGAGCAATCCAAATGCAAGTTTGCAAAATAAATACAGATCCTGAAGCCTATTGATAGAGCTATTGACCAACGTAATCGGAGCATTTTAGATTTCTGCCGTACAAAATCTGTGGGCTATAGCACAGTTGATTTTCAATAAAATCGAATTTTCTATGAAATGTTTAGAAATATTCGAGCAACCGAAATGCAAGTTGGCAAAATAAATACAGATCCTGAAGCCTATTGATAGAGCTATTGACCAACGTAATCGGAGCATTTTAGATTTCTGCCGTACAAAATCTGTGGGCTATAGCACAGTTGATTTTCAATAAAATCGAATTTTCTATGAAATGTTTAGAAATATTCGAGCAACCGAAATGCAAGTTGGCAAAATAAATACAGATCCTGAAGCCTATTGATAGAGCTATTGACCAACGTAATCGGAGCATTTTAGATTTCTGCCGTACAAAATCTGTGGGCTATAGCACAGTTGATTTTCAATAAAATCGAATTTTCTATGAAATGTTTAGAAATATTCGAGCAATCCAAATGCAAGTTTGTAAAATAAATACAGATCCTGAAGCCTATTGATAGAGCTATTGACCAACGTAATCGGAGCATTTTAGATTTCTGCCGTACAAAATCTGTGGGCAATAGCACAGTTGATTTTCAATAAAATCGAATTTTCTATGAAATGTTTAGAAATATTCGAGCAATCCAAATGCAAGTTTGCAAAATAAATACAGATCCTGAAGCCTATTGATAGAGCTATTGACCAACGTAATCGGAGCATTTAAGATTTCTGCCGTACAAAATCTGTGGGCTATAGCACAGTTGATTTTCAATAAAATCTAATTTTCTATGAAATGTTTAGAAATATTCGAGCAACCGAAATGCAAGTTGGCAAAATAAATACAGATCCTGAAGCCTATTGATAGAGCTATTGACCAACGTAATCAGAGCATTTTAGATTTCTGCCGTACAAAATCTGTGGGCTATAGCACAGTTGATTTTCAATAAAATCGAATTTTCTATGAAATGTTTAGAAATATTCGAGCAATCCAAATGCAAGTTTGCAAAATAAATACAGATCCTGAAGCCTATTGATAGAGCTATTGACCAACGTAATCGGAGCATTTTAGATTTCAGCCGTACAAAATCTGTGGGCTATAGCACAGTTGATTTTCAATAAAATCGAATTTTCTATGAAATGTTTAGAAATATTCGAGCAACCCAAATGCAAGTTGGCAAAATAAATACAGATCCTGAAGCCTATTGATAGAGCTATTGACCAACGTAATCGGAGCATTTTAGATTTCTGCCGTACAAAATCTGTGGGCTATAGCACAGTTGATTTTCAATAAAATCGAATTTTCTAAGAAATGTTTAGAAATATTCGAGCAATCCAAATGCAAGTTGGCAAAATAAGTACAAATCCTGAAGCCTATTGATAGAGCTATTGACCAACGTAATCGGAGCATTTTAGATTTTTGCCGTACAAAATCTGTGGGCTATAGCACAGTTGATTTTCAATAAAATCGAATTTTCTATGAAATGTTTAGAAATATTCGAGCAACCGAAATGCAAGTTGGCAAAATAAATACAGATCCTGAAGCCTATTGATAGAGCTATTGACCAACGTAATCGGAGCATTTTAGATTTCTGCCGTACAAAATCTGTGGGCTATAGCAGAGTTGATTTTCAATAAAATCGAATTTTCTATGAAATGTTTAGAAATATTCGAGCAATCCAAATGCAAGTTTGCAAAATAAATACAGATCCTGAAGCCTATTGATAGAGCTATTGACCAACGTAATCGGAGCATTTTAGATTTCTGCCTTCCAAAATCTGTGGGCTATAGCACAGTTGATTTTCAATAAAATCGAATTTTCTATGAAATGTTTAGAAATATTCGAGCAACCCAAATGCAAGTTGGCAAAATAAATACAGATCCTGAAGCCTATTGATAGAGCTATTGACCAACGTAATCGGAGCATTTTAGATTTCTGCCGTACAAAATCTGTCGGCAATAGCACAGTTGATTTTCAATAAAATCGAATTTTCTATGAAATGTTTAGAAATATTCGAGCAATCCAAATGCAAGTTGGCAAAATAAGTACAAATCCTGAAGCCTATTGATAGAGCTATTGACCAACGTAATCGGAGCATTTTAGATTTTTGCCGTACAAAATCTGTGGGCTATAGCACAGTTGATTTTCAATAAAATCGAATTTTCTATGAAATGTTTAGAAATATTCGAGCAATCCAAATGCAAGTTGGCAAAATAAATACAGATCCTGAAGCCTATTGATAGAGCTATTGACCAACGTAATCGGAGTATTTTAGATTTTTGCCGTCCAAAATCTGTGGGCTATAGCACAGTTGATTTTCAATAAAATCGAATTTTCTATGAAATGTTTAGAAATATTCGAGCAATCCAAATGCAAGTTTGCAAAATAAATACAGACCCTGAAGCCTATTGATAGAGCTATTGACCAACGTAATCGGAGCATTTTAGATTTTTGCCGTACAAAATCTGTGGGCTATAGCACAGTTGATTTTCAATAAAATCGAATTTTCTATGAAATGTTTAGAAATATTCGAGCAACCAAAATGCAAGTTGGCAAAATAAATACAGATCCTGAAGCCTATTGATAGAGCTATTGACCAACGTAATCGGAGCATTTTAGATTTTTGCCGTCCAAAATCTGTGGGCTATAGCACAGTTGATTTTCAATAAAATCGAATTTTCTATGAAATGTTTAGAAATATTCGAGCAATCCAAATGCAAGTTGGCAAAATAAGTACAAATCCTGAAGCCTATTGATAGAGCTATTGACCAACGTAATCGGAGCATTTTAGATTTTTGCCGTACAAAATCTGTGGGCTATAGCACAGTTGATTTTCAATAAAATCGAATTTTCTATGAAATGTTTAGAAATATTCGAGCAACCGAAATGCAAGTTGGCAAAATAAATACAGATCCTGAAGCCTATTGATAGAGCTATTGACCAACGTAATCGGAGCATTTTAGATTTCTGCCGTACAAAATCTGTGGGCTATAGCACAGTTGATTTTCAATAAAATCGAATTTTCTATGAAATGTTTAGAAATATTCGAGCAATCCAAATGCAAGTTTGCAAAATAAATACAGATCCTGAAGCCTATTGATAGAGCTATTGACCAACGTAATCGGAGCATTTTAGATTTCTGCCTTCCAAAATCTGTGGGCTATAGCACAGTTGATTTTCAATAAAATCGAATTTTCTAGGAAATGTTTAGAAATATTCGAGCAACCCAAATGCAAGTTGGCAAAATAAATACAGATCCTGAAGCCTATTGATAGAGCTATTGACCAACGTAATCGGAGCATTTTAGATTTCTGCCGTACAAAATCTGTGGGCAATAGCACAGTTGATTTTCAATAAAATCGAATTTTCTATGAAATGTTTAGAAATATTCGAGCAATCCAAATGCAAGTTTGCAAAATAAATACAGATCCTGAAGCCTATTGATAGAGCTATTGACCAACGTAATCGGAGCATTTTAGATTTCTGCCGTACAAAATCTGTGGGCAATAGCACAGTTGATTTTCAATAAAATCGAATTTTCTATGAAATGTTTAGAAATATTCGAGCAATCCAAATGCAAGTTTGCAAAATAAATACAGATCCTGAAGCCTATTGATAGAGCTATTGACCAACGTAATCGGAGCATTTTAGATTTCTGCCGTACAAAATCTGTGGGCTATAGCACAGTTGATTTTCAATAAAATCGAATTTTCTATGAAATGTTTAGAAATATTCGAGCAATCCAAATGCAAGTTTGCAAAATAAATACAGATCCTGAAGCCTATTGATAGAGCTATTGACCAACGTAATCGGAGCATTTTAGATTTTTGCCGTACAAAATCTGTGGGCAATAGCACAGTTGATTTTCAATAAAATCGAATTTTCTATGAAATGTTTAGAAATATTCGAGCAATCCAAATGCAAGTTTGCAAAATAAATACAGATCCTGAAGCCTATTGATAGAGCTATTGACCAACGTAATCGGAGCATTTTAGATTTCTGCCGTACAAAATCTGTGGGCTATAGCACAGTTGATTTTCAATAAAATCGAATTTTCTATGAAATGTTTAGAAATATTCGAGCAATCCAAATGCAAGTTTGCAAAATAAATACAGATCCTGAAGCCTATTGATAGAGCTATTGACCAACGTAATCGGAGCATTTTAGATTTTTGCCGTCCAAAATCTGTGGGCTATAGCACAGTTGATTTTCAATAAAATCGAATTTTCTAAGAAATGTTTAGAAATATTCGAGCAATCCAAATGCAAGTTGGCAAAATAAGTACAAATCCTGAAGCCTATTGATAGAGCTATTGACCAACGTAATCGGAGCATTTTAGATTTTTGCCGTACAAAATCTGTGGGCTATAGCACAGTTGATTTTCAATAAAATCGAATTTTCTATGAAATGTTTAGAAATATTCGAGCAACCGAAATGCAAGTTGGCAAAATAAATACAGATCCTGAAGCCTATTGATAGAGCTATTGACCAACGTAATCGGAGCATTTTAGATTTCTGCCGTACAAAATCTGTGGGCTATAGCACAGTTGATTTTCAATAAAATCGAATTTTCTATGAAATGTTTAGAAATATTCGAGCAATCCAAATGCAAGTTTGCAAAATAAATACAGATCCTGAAGCCTATTGATAGAGCTATTGACCAACGTAATCGGAGCATTTTAGATTTCTGCCTTCCAAAATCTGTGGGCTATAGCACAGTTGATTTTCAATAAAATCGAATTTTCTATGAAATGTTTAGAAATATTCGAGCAACCCAAATGCAAGTTGGCAAAATAAATACAGATCCTGAAGCCTATTGATAGAGCTATTGACCAACGTAATCGGAGCATTTTAGATTTCTGCCGTACAAAATCTGTGGGCAATAGCACAGTTGATTTTCAATAAAATCGAATTTTCTATGAAATGTTTAGAAATATTCGAGCAATCCAAATGCAAGTTTGCAAAATAAATACAGATCCTGAAGTGAAGCCTATTGATAGAGCTATTGACCAACGTAATCGGAGCATTTTAGATTTCTGCCGTACAAAATCTGTGGGCTATAGCACAGTTGATTTTCAATAAAATCGAATTTTCTATGAAATGTTTAGAAATATTCGAGCAACCGAAATGCAAGTTGGCAAAATAAATACAGATCCTGAAGCCTATTGATAGAGCTATTGACCAACGTAATCGGAGTATTTTAGATTTTTGCCGTCCAAAATCTGTGGGCTATAGCACAGTTGATTTTCAATAAAATCGAATTTTCTATGAAATGTTTAGAAATATTCGAGCAATCCAAATGCAAGTTTGCAAAATAAATACAGATCCTGAAGCCTATTGATAGAGCTATTGACCAACGTAATCGGAGCATTTTAGATTTCTGCCGTACAAAATCTGTGGGCTATAGCACAGTTGATTTTCAATAAAATCGAATTTTCTATGAAATGTTTAGAAATATTCGAGCAATCCAAATGCAAGTTAGCAAAATACATACAGATCCTGAAGCCTATTGATAGAGCTATTGACCAACGTAATCGGAGCATTTTAGATTTTTGCCGTCAAAAATCTGTGGGCTATAGCACAGTTGATTTTCAATAAAATCGAATTTTCTAAGAAATGTTTAGAAATATTCGAGCAATCCAAATGCAAGTTGGCAAAATAGGTACAAATCCTGAAGCCTATTGATAGAGCTATTGACCAACGTAATCGGAGCATTTTAGATTTTTGCCGTACAAAATCTGTGGGCTATAGCACAGTTGATTTTCAATAAAATCGAATTTTCTATGAAATGTTTAGAAATATTCGAGCAACCGAAATGCAAGTTGGCAAAATAAATACAGATCCTGAAGCCTATTGATAGAGCTATTGACCAACGTAATCGGAGTATTTTAGATTTTTGCCGTACAAAATCTGTGGGCTATAGCACAGTTGATTTTCAATAAAATCGAATTTTCTATGAAATGTTTAGAAATATTCGAGCAACCCAAATGCAAGTTGGCAAAATAAATACAGATCCTGAAGCCTATTGATAGAGCTATTGACCAACGTAATCGGAGCATTTTAGATTTCTGCCGTACAAAATCTGTGGGCTATAGCACAGTTGATTTTCAATAAAATCGAATTTTCTATGAAATGTTTAGAAATATTCGAGCAACCGAAATGCAAGTTGGCAAAATAAATACAGATCCTGAAGCCTATTGATAGAGCTATTGACCAACGTAATCGGAGCATTTTAGATTTTTGCCGTACAAAATCTGTGGGCTATAGCACAGTTGATTTTCAATAAAATCGAATTTTCTATGAAATGTTTAGAAATATTCGAGCAACCGAAATGCAAGTTGGCAAAATAAATACAGATCCTGAAGCCTATTGATAGAGCTATTGACCAACGTAATCGGAGTATTTTAGATTTTTGCCGTCCAAAATCTGTGGGCTATAGCACAGTTGATTTTCAATAAAATCGAATTTTCTATGAAATGTTTAGAAATATTCGAGCAACCGAAATGCAAGTTGGCAAAATAAATACAGATCCTGAAGCCTATTGATAGAGCTATTTACCAACGTAATCGGAGCATTTTAGATTTCTGCCGTACAGAATCTGTGGGCTATAATAGCACAGTTGATTTTCAATAAAATCGAATTTTCTATGAAATGTTTAGAAATATTCGAGCAATCCAAATGCAAGTTTGCAAAATAAATACAGATCCTGAAGCCTATTGATAGAGCTATTGACCAACGTAATCGGAGCATTTAAGATTTCTGCCGTACAAAATCTGTGGGCTATAGCACAGTTGATTTTCAATAAAATCGAATTTTCTATGAAATGTTTAGAAATATTCGAGCAATCCAAATGCAAGTTTGCAAAATAAATACAGATCCTGAAGCCTATTGATAGAGCTATTGACCAACGTAATCGGAGCATTTTAGATTTCTGCCTTCCAAAATCTGTGGGCTATAGCACAGTTGATTTTCAATAAAATCGAATTTTCTATGAAATGTTTAGAAATATTCGAGCAACCCAAATGCAAGTTGGCAAAATAAATACAGATCCTGAAGCCTATTGATAGAGCTATTGACCAACGTAATCCGAGCATTTTAGATTTCTGCCGTACAAAATCTGTGGGCAATAGCACAGTTGATTTTCAATAAAATCGAATTTTCTATGAAATGTTTAGAAATATTCGAGCAATCCAAATGCAAGTTTGCAAAATAAATACAGATCCTGAAGCCTATTGATAGAGCTATTGACCAACGTAATCGGAGCATTTTAGATTTCTGCCGTACAAAATCTGTGGGCTATAGCACAGTTGATTTTCAATAAAATCGAATTTTCTATGAAATGTTTAGAAATATTCGAGCAACCGAAATGCAAGTTGGCAAAATAAATACAGATCCTGAAGCCTATTGATAGAGCTATTGACCAACGTAATCGGAGTATTTTAGATTTTTGCCGTCCAAAATCTGTGGGCTATAGCACAGTTGATTTTCAATAAAATCGAATTTTCTATGAAATGTTTAGAAATATTCGAGCAATCCAAATGCAAGTTTGCAAAATAAATACAGATCCTGAAGCCTATTGATAGAGCTATTGACCAACGTAATCGGAGCATTTAAGATTTCTGCCGTACAAAATCTGTGGGCTATAGCACAGTTGATTTTCAATAAAATCTAATTTTCTATGAAATGTTTAGAAATATTCGAGCAACCGAAATGCAAGTTTGCAAAATAAATACAGATCCTGAAGCCTATTGATAGAGCTATTGACCAACGTAATCGGAGCATTTTAGATTTTTGCCGTACAAAATCTGTGGGCTATAGCACAGTTGATTTTCAATAAAATCGAATTTTTTATGAAATGTTTAGAAATATTCGAGCAATCCAAATGCAAGTTGGCAAAATAAATACAGATCCTGAAGCCTATTAATAGAGCTATTGACCAACGTGATCGGAGCATTTTAGATTTTTGCCGTACAAAATCTGTGGGCTTATAGCACAGTTGATTTTCAATAAAATCGAATTTTCTATGAAATGTTTAGAAATATTCGAGCAATCCAAATGCAAGTTTGCAAAATAAATACAGATCCTGAAGCCTATTAATAGAGCTATTGACCAACGTAATCGGAGCATTTTAGATTTCTGCCGTACAAAATCTGTGGGCAATAGCACAGTTGATTTTCAATAAAATCGAATTTTCTATGAAATGTTTAGAAATATTCGAGCAATCCAAATGCAAGTTTGCAAAATAAATACAGATCCTGAAGCCTATTGATAGAGCTATTGACCAACGTAATCGGAGCATTTTAGATTTCTGCCGTACAAAATCTGTGGGCAATAGCACAGTTGATTTTCAATAAAATCGAATTTTCTATGAAATGTTTAGAAATATTCGAGCAATCCAAATGCAAGTTTGCAAAATAAATACAGATCCTGAAGCCTATTGATAGAGCTATTGACCAACGTAATCGGAGCATTTAAGATTTCTGCCGTACAAAATCTGTGGGCTATAGCACAGTTGATTTTCAATAAAATCTAATTTTCTATGAAATGTTTAGAAATATTCGAGCAACCGAAATGCAAGTTGGCAAAATAAATACAGATACTGAAGCCTATTGATAGAGCTATTGACCAACGTAATCAGAGCATTTTAGATTTCTGCCGTACAAAATCTGTGGACAAAACAATCTGTACAAAATTTTCAATAAAATCGAATTTTCTATGAAATGTTTAGAAATATTCGAGCAATCCAAATGCAAGTTTGCAAAATAAATACAGATCCTGAAGCCTATTGATAGAGCTATTGACCAACGTAATCGGAGCATTTTAGATTTCTGCCTTCCAAAATCTCTGGGCTATAGCACAGTTGATTTTCAATAAAATCGAATTTTCTATGAAATGTTTAGAAATATTCGAGCAACCCAAATGCAAGTTGGCAAAATAAATACAGATCCTGAAGCCTATTGATAGAGCTATTGACCAACGTAATCGGAGCATTTTAGATTTCTGCCGTACAAAATCTGTGGGCAATAGCACAGTTGATTTTCAATAAAATCGAATTTTCTATGAAATGTTTAGAAATATTCGAGCAATCCAAATGCAAGTTTGCAAAATAAATACAGATCCTGAAGCCTATTGATAGAGCTATTGACCAACGTAATCGGAGCATTTTAGATTTCTGCCGTACAAAATCTGTGGGCAATAGCACAGTTGATTTTCAATAAAATCGAATTTTCTATGAAATGTTTAGAAATATTCGAGCAATCCAAATGCAAGTTTGCAAAATAAATACAGATCCTGAAGCCTATTGATAGAGCTATTGACCAACGTAATCGGAGCATTTTAGATTTCTGCCGTACAAAATCTGTGGGCTATAGCACAGTTGATTTTCAATAAAATCGAATTTTCTATGAAATGTTTAGAAATATTCGAGCAACCGAAATGCAAGTTGGCAAAATAAATACAGATCCTGAAGCCTATTGATAGAGCTATTGACCAACGTAATCGGAGCATTTTAGATTTTTGCCGTACAAAATCTGTGGGCTATAGCACAGTTGATTTTCAATAAAATCGAATTTTCTATGAAATGTTTAGAAATATTCGAGCAATCCAAATGCAAGTTGGCAAAATAAGTACAAATCCTGAAGCCTATTGATAGAGCTATTGACCAACGTAATCGGAGCATTTTAGATTTTTGCCGTACAAAATCTGTGGGCTATAGCACAGTTGATTTTCAATAAAATCGAATTTTCTATGAAATGTTTAGAAATATTCGAGCAACCGAAATGCAAGTTGGCAAAATAAATACAGATCCTGAAGCCTATTGATAGAGCTATTGACCAACGTAATCGGAGCATTTTAGATTTCTGCCGTACAAAATCTGTGGGCTATAGCACAGTTGATTTTCAATAAAATCGAATTTTCTATGAAATGTTTAGAAATATTCGAGCAATCCAAATGCAAGTTTGCAAAATAAATACAGATCCTGAAGCCTATTTATAGAGCTATTGACCAACGTAATCGGAGCATTTTAGATTTCTGCCTTCCAAAATCTGTGGGCTATAGCACAGTTGATTTTCAATAAAATCGAATTTTCTAGGAAATGTTTAGAAATATTCGAGCAACCCAAATGCAAGTTGGCAAAATAAATACAGATCCTGAAGCCTATTGATAGAGCTATTGACCAACGTAATCGGAGCATTTTAGATTTCTGCCGTACAAAATCTGTGGGCAATAGCACAGTTGATTTTCAATAAAATCGAATTTTCTATGAAATGTTTAGAAATATTCGAGCAATCCAAATGCAAGTTTGCAAAATAAATACAGATCCTGAAGCCTATTGATAGAGCTATTGACCAACGTAATCGGAGCATTTTAGATTTCTGCCGTACAAAATCTGTGGGCAATAGCACAGTTGATTTTCAATAAAATCGAATTTTCTATGAAATGTTTAGAAATATTCGAGCAATCCAAATGCAAGTTTGCAAAATAAATACAGATCCTGAAGCCTATTGATAGAGCTATTGACCAACGTAATCGGAGCATTTAAGATTTCTGCCGTACAAAATCTGTGGGCTATAGCACAGTTGATTTTCAATAAAATCTAATTTTCTATGAAATGTTTAGAAATATTCGAGCAACCGAAATGCAAGTTGGCAAAATAAATACAGATCCTGAAGCCTATTGATAGAGCTATTGACCAACGTAATCAGAGCATTTTAGATTTCTGCCGTACAAAATCTGTGGGCTATAGCACAGTTGATTTTCAATAAAATCGAATTTTCTATGAAATGTTTAGAAATATTCGAGCAATCCAAATGCAAGTTTGCAAAATAAATACAGATCCTGAAGCCTATTGATAGAGCTATTGACCAACGTAATCGGAGCATTTTAGATTTTTGCCGTCCAAAATCTGTGGGCTATAGCACAGTTGATTTTCAATAAAATCGAATTTTCTAAGAAATGTTTAGAAATATTCGAGCAATCCAAATGCAAGTTGGCAAAATAAGTACAAATCCTGAAGCCTATTGATAGAGCTATTGACCAACGTAATCGGAGCATTTTAGATTTTTGCCGTACAAAATCTGTGGGCTATAGCACAGTTGATTTTCAATAAAATCGAATTTTCTATGAAATGTTTAGAAATATTCGAGCAACCGAAATGCAAGTTGGCAAAATAAATACAGATCCTGAAGCGTATTGATAGAGCTATTGACCAACGTAATCGGAGCATTTTAGATTTCTGCCGTACAAAATCTGTGGGCTATAGCACAGTTGATTTTCAATAAAATCGAATTTTCTATGAAATGTTTAGAAATATTCGAGCAACCCAAATGCAAGTTGGCAAAATAAATACAGATCCTGAAGCCTATTGATAGAGCTATTGACCAACGTAATCGGAGCATTTTAGATTTCTGCCGTACAAAATCTGTGGGCAATAGCACAGTTGATTTTCAATAAAATCGAATTTTCTATGAAATGTTTAGAAATATTCGAGCAATCCAAATGCAAGTTGGCAAAATAAGTACAAATCCTGAAGCCTATTGATAGAGCTATTGACCAACGTAATCGGAGCATTTTAGATTTTTGCCGTACAAAATCTGTGGGCAATAGCACAGTTGATTTTCAATAAAATCGAATTTTCTAAGAAATGTTTAGAAATATTCGAGCAATCCAAATGCAAGTTTGCAAAATAAATACAGATCCTGAAGCCTATTGATAGAGCTATTGACCAACGTAATCGGAGCATTTTAGATTTTTGCCGTCCAAAATCTGTGGGCAATAGCACA
Organism: Tipula vernalis; assembly: GCA_958295665.1. Lineage (NCBI taxonomy): Eukaryota > Metazoa > Arthropoda > Insecta > Diptera > Tipulidae > Tipula > Tipula vernalis. The sequence goes on along the minus strand of OY282560.1, from coordinate 60,284,140 downwards.
GTTGATTTTCAATAAAATCGAATTTTCTAAGAAATGTTTAGAAATATTCGAGCAATCCAAATGCAAGTTTGCAAAATAAATACAGATCCTGAAGCCTATTGATAGAGCTATTGACCAACGTAATCGGAGCATTTTAGATTTCTGCCGTACAAAATCTGTGGGCTATAGCACAGTTGATTTTCAATAAAATCGAATTTTCTATGAAATGTTTAGAAATATTCGAGCAACCGAAATGCAAGTTGGCAAAATAAATACAGATCCTGAAGCCTATTGATAGAGCTATTGACCAACGTAATCGGAGCATTTTAGATTTCTGCCGTACAAAATCTGTGGGCTATAGCACAGTTGATTTTCAATAAAATCGAATTTTCTATGAAATGTTTAGAAATATTCGAGCAACCGAAATGCAAGTTGGCAAAATAAATACAGATCCTGAAGCCTATTGATAGAGCTATTGACCAACGTAATCGGAGCATTTTAGATTTCTGCCGTACAAAATCTGTGGGCTATAGCACAGTTGATTTTCAATAAAATCGAATTTTCTATGAAATGTTTAGAAATATTCGAGCAATCCAAATGCAAGTTTGTAAAATAAATACAGATCCTGAAGCCTATTGATAGAGCTATTGACCAACGTAATCGGAGCATTTTAGATTTCTGCCGTACAAAATCTGTGGGCAATAGCACAGTTGATTTTCAATAAAATCGAATTTTCTATGAAATGTTTAGAAATATTCGAGCAATCCAAATGCAAGTTTGCAAAATAAATACAGATCCTGAAGCCTATTGATAGAGCTATTGACCAACGTAATCGGAGCATTTAAGATTTCTGCCGTACAAAATCTGTGGGCTATAGCACAGTTGATTTTCAATAAAATCTAATTTTCTATGAAATGTTTAGAAATATTCGAGCAACCGAAATGCAAGTTGGCAAAATAAATACAGATCCTGAAGCCTATTGATAGAGCTATTGACCAACGTAATCAGAGCATTTTAGATTTCTGCCGTACAAAATCTGTGGGCTATAGCACAGTTGATTTTCAATAAAATCGAATTTTCTATGAAATGTTTAGAAATATTCGAGCAATCCAAATGCAAGTTTGCAAAATAAATACAGATCCTGAAGCCTATTGATAGAGCTATTGACCAACGTAATCGGAGCATTTTAGATTTCAGCCGTACAAAATCTGTGGGCTATAGCACAGTTGATTTTCAATAAAATCGAATTTTCTATGAAATGTTTAGAAATATTCGAGCAACCCAAATGCAAGTTGGCAAAATAAATACAGATCCTGAAGCCTATTGATAGAGCTATTGACCAACGTAATCGGAGCATTTTAGATTTCTGCCGTACAAAATCTGTGGGCAATAGCACAGTTGATTTTCAATAAAATCGAATTTTCTATGAAATGTTTAGAAATATTCGAGCAATCCAAATGCAAGTTTGCAAAATAAATACAGATCCTGAAGCCTATTGATAGAGCTATTGACCAACGTAATCGGAGCATTTTAGATTTCTGCCGTACAAAATCTGTGGGCAATAGCACAGTTGATTTTCAATAAAATCGAATTTTCTATGAAATGTTTAGAAATATTCGAGCAATCCAAATGCAAGTTTGCAAAATAAATACAGATCCTGAAGCCTATTGATAGAGCTATTGACCAACGTAATCGGAGCATTTTAGATTTTTGCCGTCCAAAATCTGTGGGCTATAGCACAGTTGATTTTCAATAAAATCGAATTTTCTAAGAAATGTTTAGAAATATTCGAGCAATCCAAATGCAAGTTGGCAAAATAAGTACAAATCCTGAAGCCTATTGATAGAGCTATTGACCAACGTAATCGGAGCATTTTAGATTTTTGCCGTACAAAATCTGTGGGCTATAGCACAGTTGATTTTCAATAAAATCGAATTTTCTATGAAATGTTTAGAAATATTCGAGCAACCGAAATGCAAGTTGGCAAAATAAATACAGATCCTGAAGCCTATTGATAGAGCTATTGACCAACGTAATCGGAGCATTTTAGATTTCTGCCGTACAAAATCTGTGGGCTATAGCAGAGTTGATTTTCAATAAAATCGAATTTTCTATGAAATGTTTAGAAATATTCGAGCAATCCAAATGCAAGTTTGCAAAATAAATACAGATCCTGAAGCCTATTGATAGAGCTATTGACCAACGTAATCGGAGCATTTTAGATTTCTGCCTTCCAAAATCTGTGGGCTATAGCACAGTTGATTTTCAATAAAATCGAATTTTCTATGAAATGTTTAGAAATATTCGAGCAACCCAAATGCAAGTTGGCAAAATAAATACAGATCCTGAAGCCTATTGATAGAGCTATTGACCAACGTAATCGGAGCATTTTAGATTTCTGCCGTACAAAATCTGTCGGCAATAGCACAGTTGATTTTCAATAAAATCGAATTTTCTATGAAATGTTTAGAAATATTCGAGCAATCCAAATGCAAGTTGGCAAAATAAGTACAAATCCTGAAGCCTATTGATAGAGCTATTAACCAACGTAATCGGAGCATTTTAGATTTTTGCCGTACAAAATCTGTGGGCTATAGCACAGTTGATTTTCAATAAAATCGAATTTTCTATGAAATGTTTAGAAATATTCGAGCAATCCAAATGCAAGTTGGCAAAATAAATACAGATCCTGAAGCCTATTGATAGAGCTATTGACCAACGTAATCGGAGTATTTTAGATTTTTGCCGTCCAAAATCTGTGGGCTATAGCACAGTTGATTTTCAATAAAATCGAATTTTCTATGAAATGTTTAGAAATATTCGAGCAATCCAAATGCAAGTTTGCAAAATAAATACAGATCCTGAAGCCTATTGATAGAGCTATTGACCAACGTAATCGGAGCATTTTAGATTTTTGCCGTACAAAATCTGTGGGCTATAGCACAGTTGATTTTCAATAAAATCGAATTTTCTATGAAATGTTTAGAAATATTCGAGCAACCGAAATGCAAGTTGGCAAAATAAATACAGATCCTGAAGCCTATTGATAGAGCTATTGACCAACGTAATCGGAGCATTTTAGATTTTTGCCGTCCAAAATCTGTGGGCTATAGCACAGTTGATTTTCAATAAAATCGAATTTTCTATGAAATGTTTAGAAATATTCGAGCAATCCAAATGCAAGTTGGCAAAATAAGTACAAATCCTGAAGCCTATTGATAGAGCTATTGACCAACGTAATCGGAGCATTTTAGATTTTTGCCGTACAAAATCTGTGGGCTATAGCACAGTTGATTTTCAATAAAATCGAATTTTCTATGAAATGTTTAGAAATATTCGAGCAACCGAAATGCAAGTTGGCAAAATAAATACAGATCCTGAAGCCTATTGATAGAGCTATTGACCAACGTAATCGGAGCATTTTAGATTTCTGCCGTACAAAATCTGTGGGCTATAGCACAGTTGATTTTCAATAAAATCGAATTTTCTATGAAATGTTTAGAAATATTCGAGCAATCCAAATGCAAGTTTGCAAAATAAATACAGATCCTGAAGCCTATTGATAGAGCTATTGACCAACGTAATCGGAGCATTTTAGATTTCTGCCTTCCAAAATCTGTGGGCTATAGCACAGTTGATTTTCAATAAAATCGAATTTTCTAGGAAATGTTTAGAAATATTCGAGCAACCCAAATGCAAGTTGGCAAAATAAATACAGATCCTGAAGCCTATTGATAGAGCTATTGACCAACGTAATCGGAGCATTTTAGATTTCTGCCGTACAAAATCTGTGGGCAATAGCACAGTTGATTTTCAATAAAATCGAATTTTCTATGAAATGTTTAGAAATATTCGAGCAATCCAAATGCAAGTTTGCAAAATAAATACAGATCCTGAAGCCTATTGATAGAGCTATTGACCAACGTAATCGGAGCATTTTAGATTTCTGCCGTACAAAATCTGTGGGCAATAGCACAGTTGATTTTCAATAAAATCGAATTTTCTATGAAATGTTTAGAAATATTCGAGCAATCCAAATGCAAGTTTGCAAAATAAATACAGATCCTGAAGCCTATTGATAGAGCTATTGACCAACGTAATCGGAGCATTTTAGATTTCTGCCGTACAAAATCTGTGGGCTATAGCACAGTTGATTTTCAATAAAATCGAATTTTCTATGAAATGTTTAGAAATATTCGAGCAATCCAAATGCAAGTTTGCAAAATAAATACAGATCCTGAAGCCTATTGATAGAGCTATTGACCAACGTAATCGGAGCATTTTAGATTTTTGCCGTACAAAATCTGTGGGCAATAGCACAGTTGATTTTCAATAAAATCGAATTTTCTATGAAATGTTTAGAAATATTCGAGCAATCCAAATGCAAGTTTGCAAAATAAATACAGATCCTGAAGCCTATTGATAGAGCTATTGACCAACGTAATCGGAGCATTTTAGATTTCTGCCGTACAAAATCTGTGGGCTATAGCACAGTTGATTTTCAATAAAATCGAATTTTCTATGAAATGTTTAGAAATATTCGAGCAATCCAAATGCAAGTTTGCAAAATAAATACAGATCCTGAAGCCTATTGATAGAGCTATTGACCAACGTAATCGGAGCATTTTAGATTTTTGCCGTCCAAAATCTGTGGGCTATAGCACAGTTGATTTTCAATAAAATCGAATTTTCTAAGAAATGTTTAGAAATATTCGAGCAATCCAAATGCAAGTTGGCAAAATAAGTACAAATCCTGAAGCCTATTGATAGGGCTATTGACCAACGTAATCGGAGCATTTTAGATTTTTGCCGTACAAAATCTGTGGGCTATAGCACAGTTGATTTTCAATAAAATCGAATTTTCTATGAAATGTTTAGAAATATTCGAGCAACCGAAATGCAAGTTGGCAAAATAAATACAGATCCTGAAGCCTATTGATAGAGCTATTGACCAACGTAATCGGAGCATTTTAGATTTCTGCCGTACAAAATCTGTGGGCTATAGCACAGTTGATTTTCAATAAAATCGAATTTTCTATGAAATGTTTAGAAATATTCGAGCAATCCAAATGCAAGTTTGCAAAATAAATACAGATCCTGAAGCCTATTGATAGAGCTATTGACCAACGTAATCGGAGCATTTTAGATTTCTGCCTTCCAAAATCTGTGGGCTATAGCACAGTTGATTTTCAATAAAATCGAATTTTCTATGAAATGTTTAGAAATATTCGAGCAACCCAAATGCAAGTTGGCAAAATAAATACAGATCCTGAAGCCTATTGATAGAGCTATTGACCAACGTAATCGGAGCATTTTAGATTTCTGCCGTACAAAATCTGTGGGCAATAGCACAGTTGATTTTCAATAAAATCGAATTTTCTATGAAATGTTTAGAAATATTCGAGCAATCCAAATGCAAGTTTGCAAAATAAATACAGATCCTGAAGTGAAGCCTATTGATAGAGCTATTGACCAACGTAATCGGAGCATTTTAGATTTCTGCCGTACAAAATCTGTGGGCTATAGCACAGTTGATTTTCAATAAAATCGAATTTTCTATGAAATGTTTAGAAATATTCGAGCAACCGAAATGCAAGTTGGCAAAATAAATACAGATCCTGAAGCCTATTGATAGAGCTATTGACCAACGTAATCGGAGTATTTTAGATTTTTGCCGTCCAAAATCTGTGGGCTATAGCACAGTTGATTTTCAATAAAATCGAATTTTCTATGAAATGTTTAGAAATATTCGAGCAATCCAAATGCAAGTTTGCAAAATAAATACAGATCCTGAAGCCTATTGATAGAGCTATTGACCAACGTAATCGGAGCATTTTAGATTTCTGCCGTACAAAATCTGTGGGCTATAGCACAGTTGATTTTCAATAAAATCGAATTTTCTATGAAATGTTTAGAAATATTCGAGCAATCCAAATGCAAGTTAGCAAAATACATACAGATCCTGAAGCCTATTGATAGAGCTATTGACCAACGTAATCGGAGCATTTTAGATTTTTGCCGTCAAAAATCTGTGGGCTATAGCACAGTTGATTTTCAATAAAATCGAATTTTCTAAGAAATGTTTAGAAATATTCGAGCAATCCAAATGCAAGTTGGCAAAATAGGTACAAATCCTGAAGCCTATTGATAGAGCTATTGACCAACGTAATCGGAGCATTTTAGATTTTTGCCGTACAAAATCTGTGGGCTATAGCACAGTTGATTTTCAATAAAATCGAATTTTCTATGAAATGTTTAGAAATATTCGAGCAACCGAAATGCAAGTTGGCAAAATAAATACAGATCCTGAAGCCTATTGATAGAGCTATTGACCAACGTAATCGGAGTATTTTAGATTTTTGCCGTCCAAAATCTGTGGGCTATAGCACAGTTGATTTTCAATAAAATCGAATTTTCTATGAAATGTTTAGAAATATTCGAGCAACCCAAATGCAAGTTGGCAAAATAAATACAGATCCTGAAGCCTATTGATAGAGCTATTGACCAACGTAATCGGAGCATTTTAGATTTCTGCCGTACAAAATCTGTGGGCTATAGCACAGTTGATTTTCAATAAAATCGAATTTTCTATGAAATGTTTAGAAATATTCGAGCAACCGAAATGCAAGTTGGCAAAATAAATACAGATCCTGAAGCCTATTGATAGAGCTATTGACCAACGTAATCGGAGCATTTTAGATTTTTGCCGTACAAAATCTGTGGGCTATAGCACAGTTGATTTTCAATCAAATCGAATTTTCTATGAAATGTTTAGAAATATTCGAGCAACCGAAATGCAAGTTGGCAAAATAAATACAGATCCTGAAGCCTATTGATAGAGCTATTGACCAACGTAATCGGAGTATTTTAGATTTTTGCCGTCCAAAATCTGTGGGCTATAGCACAGTTGATTTTCAATAAAATCGAATTTTCTATGAAATGTTTAGAAATATTCGAGCAACCGAAATGCAAGTTGGCAAAATAAATACAGATCCTGAAGCCTATTGATAGAGCTATTTACCAACGTAATCGGAGCATTTTAGATTTCTGCCGTACAGAATCTGTGGGCTATAATAGCACAGTTGATTTTCAATAAAATCGAATTTTCTATGAAATGTTTAGAAATATTCGAGCAATCCAAATGCAAGTTTGCAAAATAAATACAGATCCTGAAGCCTATTGATAGAGCTATTGACCAACGTAATCGGAGCATTTAAGATTTCTGCCGTACAAAATCTGTGGGCTATAGCACAGTTGATTTTCAATAAAATCGAATTTTCTATGAAATGTTTAGAAATATTCGAGCAATCCAAATGCAAGTTTGCAAAATAAATACAGATCCTGAAGCCTATTGATAGAGCTATTGACCAACGTAATCGGAGCATTTTAGATTTCTGCCTTCCAAAATCTGTGGGCTATAGCACAGTTGATTTTCAATAAAATCGAATTTTCTATGAAATGTTTAGAAATATTCGAGCAACCCAAATGCAAGTTGGCAAAATAAATACAGATCCTGAAGCCTATTGATAGAGCTATTGACCAACGTAATCCGAGCATTTTAGATTTCTGCCGTACAAAATCTGTGGGCAATAGCACAGTTGATTTTCAATAAAATCGAATTTTCTATGAAATGTTTAGAAATATTCGAGCAATCCAAATGCAAGTTTGCAAAATAAATACAGATCCTGAAGCCTATTGATAGAGCTATTGACCAACGTAATCGGAGCATTTTAGATTTCTGCCGTACAAAATCTGTGGGCTATAGCACAGTTGATTTTCAATAAAATCGAATTTTCTATGAAATGTTTAGAAATATTCGAGCAACCGAAATGCAAGTTGGCAAAATAAATACAGATCCTGAAGCCTATTGATAGAGCTATTGACCAACGTAATCGGAGTATTTTAGATTTTTGCCGTCCAAAATCTGTGGGCTATAGCACAGTTGATTTTCAATAAAATCGAATTTTCTATGAAATGTTTAGAAATATTCGAGCAATCCAAATGCAAGTTTGCAAAATAAATACAGATCCTGAAGCCTATTGATAGAGCTATTGACCAACGTAATCGGAGCATTTAAGATTTCTGCCGTACAAAATCTGTGGGCTATAGCACAGTTGATTTTCAATAAAATCTAATTTTCTATGAAATGTTTAGAAATATTCGAGCAACCGAAATGCAAGTTTGCAAAATAAATACAGATCCTGAAGCCTATTGATAGAGCTATTGACCAACGTAATCGGAGCATTTTAGATTTTTGCCGTACAAAATCTGTGGGCTATAGCACAGTTGATTTTCAATAAAATCGAATTTTTTATGAAATGTTTAGAAATATTCGAGCAATCCAAATGCAAGTTGGCAAAATAAATACAGATCCTGAAGCCTATTAATAGAGCTATTGACCAACGTGATCGGAGCATTTTAGATTTTTGCCGTACAAAATCTGTGGGCTTATAGCACAGTTGATTTTCAATAAAATCGAATTTTCTATGAAATGTTTAGAAATATTCGAGCAATCCAAATGCAAGTTTGCAAAATAAATACAGATCCTGAAGCCTATTAATAGAGCTATTGACCAACGTAATCGGAGCATTTTAGATTTTTGCCGTACAAAATCTGTGGGCTTATAGCACAGTTGATTTTCAATAAAATCGAATTTTCTATGAAATGTTTAGAAATATTCGAGCAATCCAAATGCAAGTTTGCAAAATAAATGCAGATCCTGAAGCCTATTGATAGAGCTATTGACCAACGTAATCGGAGCATTTTAGATTTCTGCCGTACAAAATCTGTGAGCTATAGCACAGTTGATTTTCAATAAAATCGAATTTTCTATGAAATGTTTAGAAATATTCGAGCAATCCAAATGCAAGTTTGAAAAATAAATACAGATCATGAAGCCTATTAATAGAGCTATTGACCAACGTAATCGGAGCATTTTAGATTTTTGCCGTACAAAATCTGTGGGCTTATAGCACAGTTGATTTTCAATAAAATCGAATTTTCTATGAAATGTTTAGAAATATTCGAGCAATCCAAATGCAAGTTTGCAAAATAAATACAGATCCTGAAGCCTATTAATAGAGCTATTGACCAACGTAATCGGAGCATTTTAGATTTTTGCCGTACAAAATCTGTGGGCTTATAGCACAGTTGATTTTCAATAAAATCGAATTTTCTATGAAATGTTTAGAAATATTCGAGCAATCCAAATGCAAGTTTGCAAAATAAATGCAGATCCTGAAGCCTATTGATAGAGCTATTCACCAACGTTATCGGAGCATTTTAGATTTTTGCCGTACAAAATCTGTGGGCTATAGCACAGTTGATTTTCAATAAAATCGAATTTTTTATGAAATGTTTAGAAATATTCGAGCAATCCAAATGCAAGTTGGCAAAATAAATACAGATCCTGAAGCCTATTAATAGAGCTATTGACCAACGTGATCGGAGCATTTTAGATTTTTGCCGTACAAAATCTGTGGGCTTATAGCACAGTTGATTTTCAATAAAATCGAATTTTCTATGAAATGTTTAGAAATATTCGAGCAATCCAAATGCTAGTTTGCAAAATAAATGCAGATCCTGAAGCCTATTGATAGAGCTATTGACCAACGTTATCGGAGCATTTTAGATTTTTGCCGTCCAAAATCTGTGGGCTATAGCACAGTTGATTTTCAATAAAATCGAATTTTTTATGAAATGTTTAGAAATATTCGAGCAATCCAAATGCAAGTTGGCAAAATAAATACAGATCCTGAAGCCTATTGATAGAGCTATTGACCAACGTAATCGGAGCATTTTAGATTTCTGCCTTCCAAAATCTGTGGGCTATAGCACAGTTGATTTTCAATAAAATCGAATTTTCTATGAAATGTTTAGAAATATTCGAGCAACCCAAATGCAAGTTGGCAAAATAAATACAGATCCTGAAGCCTATTGATAGAGCTATTGACCAACGTAATCCGAGCATTTTAGATTTCTGCCGTACAAAATCTGTGGGCAATAGCACAGTTGATTTTCAATAAAATCGAATTTTCTATGAAATGTTTAGAAATATTCGAGCAATCCAAATGCAAGTTTGCAAAATAAATACAGATCCTGAAGCCTATTGATAGAGCTATTGACCAACGTAATCGGAGCATTTTAGATTTCTGCCGTACAAAATCTGTGGGCTATAGCACAGTTGATTTTCAATAAAATCGAATTTTCTATGAAATGTTTAGAAATATTCGAGCAACCGAAATGCAAGTTGGCAAAATAAATACAGATCCTGAAGCCTATTGATAGAGCTATTGACCAACGTAATCGGAGTATTTTAGATTTTTGCCGTCCAAAATCTGTGGGCTATAGCACAGTTGATTTTCAATAAAATCGAATTTTCTATGAAATGTTTAGAAATATTCGAGCAATCCAAATGCAAGTTTGCAAAATAAATACAGATCCTGAAGCCTATTGATAGAGCTATTGACCAACGTAATCGGAGCATTTAAGATTTCTGCCGTACAAAATCTGTGGGCTATAGCACAGTTGATTTTCAATAAAATCTAATTTTCTATGAAATGTTTAGAAATATTCGAGCAACCGAAATGCAAGTTTGCAAAATAAATACAGATCCTGAAGCCTATTGATAGAGCTATTGACCAACGTAATCGGAGCATTTTAGATTTCTGCCGTACAAAATCTGTTGGCAATAGCACAGTTGATTTTCAATAAAATCGAATTTTCTATGAAATGTTTAGAAATATTCGAGCAATCCAAATGCAAGTTTGAAAAATAAATACAGATCCTGAAGCCTATTAATAGAGCTATTGACCAACGTAATCGGAGCATTTTAGATTTTTGCCGTACAAAATCTGTGGGCTTATAGCACAGTTGATTTTCAATAAAATCGAATTTTCTATGAAATGTTTAGAAATATTCGAGCAATCCAAATGCAAGTTTGCAAAATAAATACAGATCCTGAAGCCTATTAATAGAGCTATTGACCAACGTAATCGGAGCATTTTAGATTTTTGCCGTACAAAATCTGTGGGCTTATAGCACAGTTGATTTTCAATAAAATCGAATTTTCTATGAAATGTTTAGAAATATTCGAGCAATCCAAATGCAAGTTTGCAAAATAAATGCAGATCCTGAAGCCTATTGATAGAGCTATTGACCAACGTTATCGGAGCATTTTAGATTTTTGCCGTACAAAATCTGTGGGCTATAGCACAGTTGATTTTCAATAAAATCGAATTTTTTATGAAATGTTTAGAAATATTCGAGCAATCCAAATGCAAGTTGGCAAAATAAATACAGATCCTGAAGCCTATTAATAGAGCTATTGACCAACGTGATCGGAGCATTTTAGATTTTTGCCGTACAAAATCTGTGGGCTTATAGCACAGTTGATTTTCAATAAAATCGAATTTTCTATGAAATGTTTAGAAATATTCGAGCAATCCAAATGCTAGTTTGCAAAATAAATGCAGATCCTGAAGCCTATTGATAGAGCTATTGACCAACGTTATCGGAGCATTTTAGATTTTTGCCGTCCAAAATCTGTGGGCTATAGCACAGTTGATTTTCAATAAAATCGAATTTTTTATGAAATGTTTAGAAATATTCGAGCAATCCAAATGCAAGTTGGCAAAATAAATACAGATCCTGAAGCCTATTAATAGAGCTATTGACCAACGTGATCGGAGCATTTTAGATTTTTGCCGTACAAAATCTGTGGGCTTATAGCACAGTTGATTTTCAATAAAATCGAATTTTCTATGAAATGTTTAGAAATATTCGAGCAATCCAAATGCAAGTTTGCAAAATAAATACAGATCCTGAAGCCTATTAATAGAGCTATTGACCAACGTAATCGGAGCATTTTAGATTTTTGCCGTACAAAATCTGTGGGCTTATAGCACAGTTGATTTTCAATAAAATCGAATTTTCTATGAAATGTTTAGAAATATTCGAGCAATCCAAATGCAAGTTTGCAAAATAAATGCAGATCCTGAAGCCTATTGATAGAGCTATTGACCAACGTAATCGGAGCATTTTAGATTTTTGCCGTACAAAATCTGTGGACTATAGCACAGTTGATTTTCAATAAAATCGAATTTTCTAAGAAATGTTTAGAAATATTCGAGCAATCCAAATGCAAGTTTGCAAAATAAATACAGATCCTGAAGCCTATTGATAGAGCTATTGACCAACGTAATCGGAGCATTTTAGATTTTTGCCGTACAAAATCTGTGGGCTTATAGCACAGTTGATTTTCAATAAAATCGAATTTTCTATGAAATGTTTAGAAATATTCGAGCAATCCAAATGCAAGTTTGCAAAATAAATGCAGATCCTGAAGCCTATTGATAGAGCTATTGACCAACGTAATCGGAGCATTTTAGATTTTTGCCGTACAAAATCTGTGGGCTTATAGCACAGTTGATTTTCAATAAAATCGAATTTTCTATGAAATGTTTAGAAATATTCGAGCAATCCAAATGCAAGTTTGCAAAATAAATACAGATCCTGAAGCCTATTGATAGAGCTATTGACCAACGTACTCGGAGCATTTTAGATTTTTGCCGTCCAAAATCTGTGGGCTATAGCACAGTTGATTTTCAATAAAATCGAATTTTCTAAGAAATGTTTAGAAATATTCGAGCAATCCAAATGCAAGTTGGCAAAATAAGTACAAATCCTGAAGCCTATTGATAGAGCTATTGACCAACGTAATCGGAGCATTTTAGATTTTTGCCGTACAAAATCTGTGGGCTATAGCACAGTTGATTTTCAATAAAATCGAATTTTCTATGAAATGTTTAGAAATATTCGAGCAACCGAAATGCAAGTTGGCAAAATAAATACAGATCCTGAAGCCTATTGATAGAGCTATTGACCAACGTAATCGGAGCATTTTAGATTTCTGCCGTACAAAATCTGTGGGCTATAGCACAGTTGATTTTCAATAAAATCGAATTTTCTATGAAATGTTTAGAAATATTCGAGCAATCCAAATGCAAGTTTGCAAAATAAATACAGATCCTGAAGCCTATTGATAGAGCTATTGACCAACGTAATCGGAGCATTTTAGATTTCTGCCTTCCAAAATCTGTGGGCTATAGCACAGTTGATTTTCAATAAAATCGAATTTTCTATGAAATGTTTAGAAATATTCGAGCAACCCAAATGCAAGTTGGCAAAATAAATACAGATCCTGAAGCCTATTGATAGAGCTATTGACCAACGTAATCGGAGCATTTTAGATTTCTGCCGTACAAAATCTGTGGGCTATAGCACAGTTGATTTTCAATAAAATCGAATTTTCTATGAAATGTTTAGAAATATTCGAGCAATCCAAATGCAAGTTTGCAAAATAAATGCAGATCCTGAAGCCTATTGATAGAGCTATTGACCAACGTAATCGGAGCATTTTAGATTTTTGCCGTACAAAATCTGTGGGCTATAGCACAGTTGATTTTCAATAAAATCGAATTTTCTAAGAAATGTTTAGAAATATTCGAGCAATCCAAATGCAAGTTTGCAAAATAAATACAGATCCTGAAGCCTATTGATAGAGCTATTGACCAACGTAATCGGAGCATTTTAGATTTTTGCCGTACAAAATCTGTGGGCTTATAGCACAGTTGATTTTCAATAAAATCGAATTTTCTATGAAATGTTTAGAAATATTCGAGCAACCGAAATGCAAGTTGGCAAAATAAATACAGATCCTGAAGCCTATTGATAGAGCTATTGACCAACGTAATCGGAGCATTTTAGATTTCTGCCGTACAAAATCTGTGGGCTATAGCACAGTTGATTTTCAATAAAATCGAATTTTCTATGAAATGTTTAGAAATATTCGAGCAATCCAAATGCAAGTTTGCAAAATAAATACAGATCCTGAAGCCTATTGATAGAGCTATTGACCAACGTAATCGGAGCATTTTAGATTTCTGCCTTCCAAAATCTGTGGGCTATAGCACAGTTGATTTTCAATAAAATCGAATTTTCTATGAAATGTTTAGAAATATTCGAGCAACCCAAATGCAAGTTGGCAAAATAAATACAGATCCTGAAGCCTATTGATAGAGCTATTGACCAACGTAATCGGAGCATTTTAGATTTCTGCCGTACAAAATCTGTGGGCTATAGCACAGTTGATTTTCAATAAAATCGAATTTTCTATGAAATGTTTAGAAATATTCGAGCAATCCAAATGCAAGTTGGCAAAATAAGTACAAATCCTGAAGCCTATTGATAGAGCTATTGACCAACGTAATCGGAGCATTTTAGATTTCTGCCGTACAAAATCTGTGGGCTATAGCACAGTTGATTTTCAATAAAATCGAATTTTCTATGAAATGTTTAGAAATATTCGAGCAATCCAAATGCAAGTTTGCAAAATAAATACAGATCCTGAAGCCTATTGATAGAGCTATTGACCAACGTAATCGGAGCATTTTAGATTTCTGCCTTCCAAAATCTGTGGGCTATAGCACAGTTGATTTTCAATAAAATCGAATTTTCTATGAAATGTTTAGAAATATTCGAGCAACCCAAATGCAAGTTGGCAAAATAAATACAGATCCTGAAGCCTATTGATAGAGCTATTGACCAACGTAATCGGAGCATTTTAGATTTCTGCCGTACAAAATCTGTGGGCTATAGCACAGTTGATTTTCAATAAAATCGAATTTTCTATGAAATGTTTAGAAATATTCGAGCAATCCAAATGCAAGTTGGCAAAATAAGTACAAATCCTGAAGCCTATTGATAGAGCTATTGACCAACGTAATCGGAGCATTTTAGATTTTTGCCGTACAAAATCTGTGGGCTATAGCACAGTTGATTTTCAATAAAATCGAATTTTCTATGAAATGTTTAGAAATATTCGAGCAATCCAAATGCAAGTTTGCAAAATAAATGCAGATCCTGAAGCCTATTGATAGAGCTATTGACCAACGTAATCGGAGCATTTTAGATTTTTGCCGTACAAAATCTGTGGGCTATAGCACAGTTGATTTTCAATAAAATCGAATTTTCTAAGAAATGTTTAGAAATATTCGAGCAATCCAAATGCAAGTTTGCAAAATAAATACAGATCCTGAAGCCTATTGATAGAGCTATTGACCAACGTAATCGGAGCATTTTAGATTTTTGCCGTACAAAATCTGTGGGCTTATAGCACAGTTGATTTTCAATAAAATCGAATTTTCTATGAAATGTTTAGAAATATTCGAGCAATCCAAATGCAAGTTTGCAAAATAAATGCAGATCCTGAAGCCTATTGATAGAGCTATTGACCAACGTAATCGGAGCATTTTAGATTTTTGCCGTACAAAATCTGTGGGCTTATAGCACAGTTGATTTTCAATAAAATCGAATTTTCTATGAAATGTTTAGAAATATTCGAGCAATCCAAATGCAAGTTTGCAAAATAAATACAGATCCTGAAGCCTATTGATAGAGCTATTGACCAACGTAATCGGAGCATTTTAGATTTTTGCCGTACAAAATCTGTGGGCTATAGCACAGTTGATTTTCAATAAAATCGAATTTTCTAAGAAATGTTTAGAAATATTCGAGCAATCCAAATGCAAGTTGGCAAAATAAGTACAAATCCTGAAGCCTATTGATAGAGCTATTGACCAACGTAATCGGAGCATTTTAGATTTTTGCCGTACAAAATCTGTGGGCTATAGCACAGTTGATTTTCAATAAAATCGAATTTTCTATGAAATGTTTAGAAATATTCGAGCAACCGAAATGCAAGTTGGCAAAATAAATACAGATCCTGAAGCCTATTGATAGAGCTATTGACCAACGTAATCGGAGCATTTTAGATTTCTGCCGTACAAAATCTGTGGGCTATAGCACAGTTGATTTTCAATAAAATCGAATTTTCTATGAAATGTTTAGAAATATTCGAGCAATCCAAATGCAAGTTTGCAAAATAAATACAGATCCTGAAGCCTATTGATAGAGCTATTGACCAACGTAATCGGAGCATTTTAGATTTCTGCCTTCCAAAATCTGTGGGCTATAGCACAGTTGATTTTCAATAAAATCGAATTTTCTATGAAATGTTTAGAAATATTCGAGCAACCCAAATGCAAGTTGGCAAAATAAATACAGATCCTGAAGCCTATTGATAGAGCTATTGACCAACGTAATCGGAGCATTTTAGATTTCTGCCGTACAAAATCTGTGGGCTATAGCACAGTTGATTTTCAATAAAATCGAATTTTCTATGAAATGTTTAGAAATATTCGAGCAATCCAAATGCAAGTTGGCAAAATAAGTACAAATCCTGAAGCCTATTGATAGAGCTATTGACCAACGTAATCGGAGCATTTTAGATTTTTGCCGTACAAAATCTGTGGGCTATAGCACAGTTGATTTTCAATAAAATCGAATTTTCTATGAAATGTTTAGAAATATTCGAGCAACCGAAATGCAAGTTGGCAAAATAAATACAGATCCTGAAGCCTATTGATAGAGCTATTGACCAACGTAATCGGAGCATTTTAGATTTCTGCCGTACAAAATCTGTGGGCTATAGCACAGTTGATTTTCAATAAAATCGAATTTTCTATGAAATGTTTAGAAATATTCGAGCAATCCAAATGCAAGTTTGCAAAATAAATACAGATCCTGAAGCCTATTGATAGAGCTATTGACCAACGTAATCGGAGCAATTTAGATTTCTGCCTTCCAAAATCTGTGGGCTATAGCACAGTTGATTTTCAATAAAATCGAATTTTCTATGAAATGTTTAGAAATATTCGAGCAATCCAAATGCAAGTTTGCAAAATAAATACAGATCCTGAAGCCTATTGATAGAGCTATTGACCAACGTAATCGGAGCATTTTAGATTTCTGCCGTACAAAATCTGTGGGCTATAGCACAGTTGATTTTCAATAAAATCGAATTTTCTATGAAATGTTTAGAAATATTCGAGCAATCCAAATGCAAGTTTGCAAAATAAATACAGATCCTGAAGCCTATTGATAGAGCTATTGACCAACGTAATCGGAGCATTTAAGATTTCTGCCGTACAAAATCTGTGGGCTATAGCACAGTTGATTTTCAATAAAATCGAATTTTCTATGAAATGTTTAGAAATATTCGAGCAACCGAAATGCAAGTTGGCAAAATAAATATAGATCCTGAAGCCTATTGATAGAGCAATTGACCAACGTAATCGGAGTATTTTAGATTTTTGCCGTCCAAAATCTGTGGGCTATAGCACAGTTGATTTTCAATAAAATCGAATTTTCTATGAAATGTTTAGAAATATTCGAGCAACCCAAATGCAAGTTGGCAAAATAAATACAGATCCTGAAGCCTATTGATAGAGCTATTGACCAACGTAATCGGAGCATTTTAGATTTCTGCCGTACAAAATCTGTGGGCTATAGCACAGTTGATTTTCAATAAAATCGAATTTTCTATGAAATGTTTAGAAATATTCGAGCAACCGAAATGCAAGTTGGCAAAATAAATACAGATCCTGAAGCCTATTGATAGAGCTATTGACCAACGTAATCGGAGCATTTTAGATTTCTGCCGTACAAAATCTGTGGGCTATAGCACAGTTGATTTTCAATAAAATCGAATTTTCTATGAAATGTTTAGAAATATTCGAGCAATCCAAATGCAAGTTTGCAAAATAAATACAGATCCTGAAGCCTATTGATAGAGCTATTGACCAACGTAATCGGAGCATTTTAGATTTCTGCCTTCCAAAATCTGTGGGCTATAGCACAGTTGATTTTCAATAAAATCGAATTTTATATGAAATGTTTAGAAATATTCGAGCAATATAAATGCAAGTTTGCAAAATAAATACAGATCCTGAAGCCTATTGATAGAGCTATTGACCAACGTAATCGGAGCATTTTAGATTTCTGCCGTACAAAATCTGTGGGCTATAGCACAGTTGATTTTCAATAAAATCGAATTTTCTATGAAATGTTTAGAAATATTCGAGCAATCCAAATGCAAGTTTGCAGAATAAATACAGATCCTGAAGCCTATTGATAGAGCTATTGACCAACGTAATCGGAGCATTTTAGATTTCTGCCGTACAAAATCTGTGGGCAATAGCACAGTTGATTTTCAATAAAATCGAATTTTCTATGAAATGTTTAGAAATATTCGAGCAATCCAAATGCAGGTTTGCAAAATAAATACAGATCCTGAAGCCTATTGATAGAGCTATTGACCAACGTAATCGGAGCATTTTAGATTTTTGCCGTCCAAAATCTGTGGGCTTATAGCACAGTTGATTTTCAATAAAATCGAATTTTCTAAGAAATGTTTAGAAATATTCGAGCAATCCAAATGCAAGTTGGCAAAATAAGTACAAATCCTGAAGCCTATTGATAGAGCTATTGACCAACGTAATCGGAGCATTTTAGATTTTTGCCGTACAAAATCTGTGGGCTATAGCACAGTTGATTTTCAATAAAATCGAATTTTCTATGAAATGTTTAGAAATATTAGAGCAACCGAAATGTAAGTTTGCAAAATAAATACAGATCCTGAAGCCTATTGATAGAGCTATTGACCAACGTAATCGGAGCATTTTAGATTTCTGCCGTACAAAATCTGTGGGCTATAGCAGAGTTGATTTTCAATAAAATCGAATTTTCTATGAAATGTTTAGAAATATTCGAGCAATCCAAATGCAAGTTTGCAAAATAAATACAGATCCTGAAGCCTATTGATAGAGCTATTGACCAACGTAATCGGAGCATTTTAGATTTCTGCCGTACAAAATCTGTGGGCTATAGCACAGTTGATTTTCAATAAAATCGAATTTTCTATGAAATGTTTAGAAATATTCGAGCAACCCAAATGCAAGTTGGCAAAATAAATACAGATCCTGAAGCCTATTGATAGAGCTATTGACCAACGTAATCGGAGCATTTTAGATTTCTGCCGTACAAAATCTGTGGGCAATAGCACAGTTGATTTTCAATAAAATCGAATTTTCTATGAAATGTTTAGAAATATTCGAGCAATCCAAATGCAAGTTGGCAAAATAAGTACAAATCCTGAAGCCTATTGATAGAGCTATTGACCAACGTAATCGGAGCATTTTAGATTTTTGCCGTACAAAATCTGTGGGCTATAGCACAGTTGATTTTCAATAAAATCGAATTTTCTATGAAATGTTTAGAAATATTCGAGCAACCGAAATGCAAGTTGGCAAAATAAATACAGATCCTGAAGCCTATTGATAGAGCTATTGACCAACGTAATCGGAGCATTTTAGATTTCTGCCGTACAAAATCTGTGGGCTATAGCACAGTTGATTTTCAATAAAATCGAATTTTCTATGAAATGTTTAGAAATATTCGACCAATCCAAATGCAAGTTTGCAAAATAAATACAGATCCTGAAGCCTATTGATAGAGCTATTGACCAACGTAATCGGAGCATTTTAGATTTCTGCCTTCCAAAATCTGTGGGCTATAGCACAGTTGATTTTCAATAAAATCGAATTTTATATGAAATGTTTAGAAATATTCGAGCAACCGAAATGCAAGTTGGCAAAATAAATACAGATCCTGAAGCCTATTGATAGAGCTATTTACCAACGTAATCGGAGCATTTTAGATTTCTGCCGTACAGAATCTGTGGGCTATAATAGCACAGTTGATTTTCAATAAAATCGAATTTTCTATGAAATGTTTAGAAATATTCGAGCAATCCAAATGCAAGTTTGCAAAATAAATACAGATCCTGAAGCCTATTGATAGAGCTATTGACCAACGTAATCGGAGCATTTTAGATTTCTGCCGTACAAAATCTGTGGGCTATAGCACAGTTGATTTTCAATAAAATCGAATTTTCTATGAAATGTTTAGAAATATTCGAGCAATCCAAATGCAAGTTTGCAAAATAAATACAGATCCTGAAGCCTATTGATAGAGCTATTGACCAACGTAATCGGAGCATTTTAGATTTCTGCCTTCCAAAATCTGTGGGCTATAGCACAGTTGATTTTCAATAAAATCGAATTTTATATGAAATGTTTAGAAATATTCGAGCAATATAAATGCAAGTTTGCAAAATAAATACAGATCCTGAAGCCTATTGATAGAGCTATTGACCAACGTAATCGGAGCATTTTAGATTTCTGCCGTACAAAATCTGTGGGCTATAGCACAGTTGATTTTCAATAAAATCGAATTTTCTATGAAATGTTTAGAAATATTCGAGCAATCCAAATGCAAGTTTGCAAAATAAATACAGATCCTGAAGCCTATTGATAGAGCTATTGACCAACGTAATCGGAGCATTTTAGATTTCTGCCGTACAAAATCTGTGGGCTATAGCACAGTTGATTTTCAATAAAATCGAATTTTCTATGAAATGTTTAGAAATATTCGAGCAATCCAAATGCAAGTTTGCAAAATAAATACAGATCCTGAAGCCTATTGATAGAGCTATTGACCAACGTAATCGGAGCATTTTAGATTTCAGCCTTCCAAAATCTGTGGGCTATAGCACAGTTGATTTTCAATAAAATCGAATTTTCTATGAAATGTTTAGAAATATTCGAGCAACCCAAATGCAAGTTGGCAAAATAAATACAGATCCTGAAGCCTATTGATAGAGCTATTGACCAACGTAATCGGAGCATTTTAGATTTCTGCCGTACAAAATCTGTGGGCTATAGCACAGTTGATTTTCAATAAAATCGAATTTTCTATGAAATGTTTAGAAATATTCGAGCAATCCAAATGCAAGTTTGCAAAATAAATACAGATCCTGAAGCCTATTGATAGAGCTATTGACCAACGTAATCGGAGCATTTTAGATTTCTGCCGTACAAAATCTGTGGGCAATAGCACAGTTGATTTTCAATAAAATCGAATTTTCTATGAAATGTTTAGAAATATTCGAGCAATCCAAATGCAAGTTTGCAAAATAAATACAGATCCTGAAGCCTATTGATAGAGCTATTGACCAACGTAATCGGAGCATTTTAGATTTTTGCCGTCCAAAATCTGTGGGCTATAGCACAGTTGATTTTCAATAAAATCGAATTTTCTAAGAAATGTTTAGAAATATTCGAGCAATCCAAATGCAAGTTGGCAAAATAAGTACAAATCCTGAAGCCTATTGATAGAGCTATTGACCAACGTAATCGGAGCATTTTAGATTTTTGCCGTACAAAATCTGTGGGCTATAGCACAGTTGATTTTCAATAAAATCGAATTTTCTATGAAATGTTTAGAAATATTCGAGCAACCGAAATGCAAGTTGGCAAAATAAATACAGATCCTGAAGCCTATTGATAGAGCTATTGACCAACGTAATCGGAGCATTTTAGATTTCTGCCTTCCAAAATCTGTGGGCTATAGCACAGTTGATTTTCAATAAAATCGAATTTTCTATAAAATGTTTAGAAATATTCGAGCAACCGAAATGCAAGTTGGCAAAATAAATACAGATCCTGAAGCCTATTGATAGAGCTATTGACCAACGTAATCGGAGCATTTTAGATTTCTGCCGTACAAAATCTGTGGGCTATAGCACAGTTGATTTTCAATAAAATCGAATTTTCTATGAAATGTTTAGAAATATTCGAGCAATCCAAATGCAAGTTTGCAAAATAAATACAGATCCTGAAGCCTATTGATAGAGCTATTGACCAACGTAATCGGAGCAATTTAGATTTCTGCCTTCCAAAATCTGTGGGCTATAGCACAGTTGATTTTCAATAAAATCGAATTTTCTATGAAATGTTTAGAAATATTCGAGCAACCCAAATGCAAGTTGGCAAAATAAATACAGATCCTGAAGCCTATTGATAGAGCTATTGACCAACGTAATCGGAGCATTTTAGATTTCTGCCGTACAAAATCTGTGGGCAATAGCACAGTTGATTTTCAATAAAATCGAATTTTCTTTGAAATGTTTAGAAATATTCGAGCAATCCAAATGCAAGTTTGCAAAATAAATACAGATCCTGAAGCCTATTGATAGAGCTATTGACCAACGTAATCGGAGCATTTTAGATTTCTGCCGTACAAAATCTGTGGGCAATAGCACAGTTGATTTTCAATAAAATCGAATTTTCTATGAAATGTTTAGAAATATTCGAGCAATCCAAATGCAAGTTTGCAAAATAAATACAGATCCTGAAGCCTATTGATAGAGCTATTGACCAACGTAATCGGAGCATTTTAGATTTCTGCCGTACAAAATCTGTGGGCTATAGCACAGTTGATTTTCAATAAAATCGAATTTTCTATGAAATGTTTAGAAATATTCGAGCAATCCAAATGCAAGTTTGCAAAATAAATACAGATCCTGAAGCCTATTGATAGAGCTATTCACCAACGTAATCGGAGCATTTTAGATTTCTGCCTTCCAAAATCTGTGGGCTATAGCACAGTTGATTTTCAATAAAATCGAATTTTATATGAAATGTTTAGAAATATTCGAGCAATATAAATGCAAGTTTGCAAAATAAATACAGATCCTGAAGCCTATTGATAGAGCTATTGACCAACGTAATCGGAGCATTTTAGATTTCTGCCGTACAAAATCTGTGGGCTATAGCACAGTTGATTTTCAATAAAATCGAATTTTCTATGAAATGTTTAGAAATATTCGAGCAATCCAAATGCAAGTTTGCCAAATAAATACAGATCCTGAAGCCTATTGATAGAGCTATTGACCAACGTAATCGGAGCATTTTAGATTTCTGCCGTACAAAATCTGTGGGCTATAGCACAGTTGATTTTCAATAAAATCGAATTTTCTATGAAATGTTTAGAAATATTCGAGCAATCCAAATGCAAGTTTGCAAAATAAATACAGATCCTGAAGCCTATTGATAGAGCTATTGACCAACGTAATCGGAGCATTTTAGATTTCAGCCTTCCAAAATCTGTGGGCTATAGCACAGTTGATTTTCAATAAAATCGAATTTTCTATGAAATGTTTAGAAATATTCGAGCAATCCAAATGCAAGTTTGCAAAATAAATACAGATCCTGAAGCCTATTGATAGAGCTATTGACCAACGTAATCGGAGCATTTTAGATTTCTGCCGTACAAAATCTGTGGGCAATAGCACAGTTGATTTTCAATAAAATCGAATTTTCTATGAAATGTTTAGAAATATTCGAGCAATCCAAATGCAAGTTTGCAAAATAAATACAGATCCTGAAGCCTATTGATAGAGCTATTGACCAACGTAATCGGAGCATTTTAGATTTTTGCCGTCCAAAATCTGTGGGCTATAGCACAGTTGATTTTCAATAAAATCGAATTTTCTAAGAAATGTTTAGAAATATTCGAGCAATCCAAATGCAAGTTGGCAAAATAAGTACAAATCCTGAAGCCTATTGATAGAGCTATTGACCAACGTAATCGGAGCATTTTAGATTTTTGCCGTACAAAATCTGTGGGCTATAGCACAGTTGATTTTCAATAAAATCGAATTTTCTATGAAATGTTTAGAAATATTCGAGCAACCGAAATGCAAGTTGGCAAAATAAATACAGATCCTGAAGCCTATTGATAGAGCTATTGACCAACGTAATCGGAGCATTTTAGATTTCTGCCGTACAAAATCTGTGGGCTATAGCAGAGTTGATTTTCAATAAAATCGAATTTTCTATGAAATGTTTAGAAATATTCGAGCAATCCAAATGCAAGTTTGCAAAATAAATACAGATCCTGAAGGCTATTGATAGAGCTATTGACCAACGTAATCGGAGCATTTTAGATTTCTGCCTTCCAAAATCTGTGGGCTATAGCACAGTTGATTTTCAATAAAATCGAATTTTCTATGAAATGTTTAGAAATATTCGAGCAACCCAAATGCAAGTTGGCAAAATAAATACAGATCCTGAAGCCTATTGATAGAGCTATTGACCAACGTAATCGGAGCATTTTAGATTTCTGCCGTACAAAATCTGTGGGCAATAGCACAGTTGATTTTCAATAAAATCGAATTTTCTATGAAATGTTTAGAAATATTCGAGCAATCCAAATGCAAGTTGGCAAAATAAGTACAAATCCTGAAGCCTATTGATAGAGCTATTGACCAACGTAATCGGAGCATTTTAGATTTTTGCCGTACAAAATCTGTGGGCTATAGCACAGTTGATTTTCAATAAAATCGAATTTTCTATGAAATGTTTAGAAATATTCGAGCAACCGAAATGCAAGTTGGCAAAATAAATACAGATCCTGAAGCCTATTGATAGAGCTATTGACCAACGTAATCGGAGCATTTTAGATTTCTGCCGTACAAAATCTGTGGGCTATAGCACAGTTGATTTTCAATAAAATCGAATTTTCTATGAAATGTTTAGAAATATTCGAGCAATCCAAATGCAAGTTTGCAAAATAAATCAGATCCTGAAGCCTATTGATAGAGCTATTGACCAACGTAATCGTAGCATTTTAGATTTCTGCCTTCCAAAATCTGTGGGCTATAGCACAGTTGATTTTCAATAAAATCGAATTTTCTATGAAATGTTTAGAAATATTCGAGCAACCCAAATGCAAGTTGGCAAAATAAATACAGATCCTGAAGCCTATTGATAGAGCTATTGACCAACGTAATCGGAGCATTTTAGATTTCTGCCGTACAAAATCTGTGGGCAATAGCACAGTTGATTTTCAATAAAATCGAATTTTCTATGAAATGTTTAGAAATATTCGAGCAATCCAAATGCAAGTTTGCAAAATAAATACAGATCCTGAAGCCTATTAATAGAGCTATTGACCAACGTAATCGGAGCATTTTAGATTTCTGCCGTACAAAATCTGTGGGCAATAGCACAGTTGATTTTCAATAAAATCGAATTTTCTATGAAATGTTTAGAAATATTCGAGCAATCCAAATGCAAGTTTGCAAAATAAATACAGATCCTGAAGCCTATTGATAGAGCTATTGACCAACGTAATCGGAGCATTTTAGATTTTTGCCGTACAAAATCTGTGGGCTATAGCACAGTTGATTTTCAATAAAATCGAATTTTCTATGAAATGTTTAGAAATATTCGAGCAACCGAAATGCAAGTTGGCAAAATAAATACAGATCCTGAAGCCTATTGATAGAGCTATTGACCAACGTAATCGGAGCGTTTTA
This sequence comes from Tipula vernalis, assembly GCA_958295665.1. Classification (NCBI taxonomy): domain Eukaryota; kingdom Metazoa; phylum Arthropoda; class Insecta; order Diptera; family Tipulidae; genus Tipula; species Tipula vernalis. The sequence continues at coordinate 60,259,038 of OY282560.1, read as the reverse complement.
GATTTTTGCCGTACAAAATCTGTGGGCTATAGCACAGTTGATTTTCAATAAAATCGAATTTTCTATGAAATGTTTAGAAATATTCGAGCAATCCAAATGCAAGTTGGCAAAATAAGTACAAATCCTGAAGCCTATTGATAGAGCTATTGACCAACGTAATCGGAGCATTTTAGATTTTTGCCGTACAAAATCTGTGGGCTATAGCACAGTTGATTTTCAATAAAATCGAATTTTCTATGAAATGTTTAGAAATATTCGAGCAACCGAAATGCAAGTTGGCAAAATAAATACAGATCCTGAAGCCTATTGATAGAGCTATTGACCAACGTAATCGGAGCATTTTAGATTTCTGCCGTACAAAATCTGTGGGCTATAGCACAGTTGATTTTCAATAAAATCGAATTTTCTATGAAATGTTTAGAAATCCAAATGCAAGTTTGCAAAATAAATACAGATCCTGAAGCCTATTGATAGAGCTATTGACCAACGTAATCGGAGCAATTTAGATTTCTGCCTTCCAAAATCTGTGGGCTATAGCACAGTTGATTTTCAATAAAATCGAATTTTCTATGAAATGTTTAGAAATATTCGAGCAATCCAAATGCAAGTTTGCAAAATAAATACAGATCCTGAAGCCTATTGATAGAGCTATTGACCAACGTAATCGGAGCATTTTAGATTTCTGCCGTACAAAATCTGTGGGCAATAGCACAGTTGATTTTCAATAAAATCGAATTTTCTATGAAATGTTTAGAAATATTCGAGCAATCCAAATGCAAGTTTGCAAAATAAATACAGATCCTGAAGCCTATTGATAGAGCTATTGACCAACGTAATCGGAGCATTTTAGATTTCTGCCGTACAAAATCTGTGGGCAATAGCACAGTTGATTTTCAATAAAATCGAATTTTCTATGAAATGTTTAGAAATATTCGAGCAATCCAAATGCAAGTTTGCAAAATAAATACAGATCCTGAAGCCTATTGATAGAGCTATTGACCAACGTAATCGGAGCATTTAAGATTTCTGCCGTACAAAATCTGTGGGCTATAGCACAGTTGATTTTCAATAAAATCTAATTTTCTATGAAATGTTTAGAAATATTCGAGCAACCGAAATGCAAGTTGGCAAAATAAATACAGATCCTGAAGCCTATTGATAGAGCTATTGACCAACGTAATCAGAGCATTTTAGATTTCTGCCGTACAAAATCTGTGGGCTATAGCACAGTTGATTTTCAATAAAATCGAATTTTCTATGAAATGTTTAGAAATATTCGAGCAATCCAAATGCAAGTTTGCAAAATAAATACAGATCCTGAAGCCTATTGATAGAGCTATTGACCAACGTAATCGGAGCATTTTAGATTTTTGCCGTCCAAAATCTGTGGGCTATAGCACAGTTGATTTTCAATAAAATCGAATTTTCTAAGAAATGTTTAGAAATATTCGAGCAATCCAAATGCAAGTTGGCAAAATAAGTACAAATCCTGAAGCCTATTGATAGAGCTATTGACCAACGTAATCGGAGCATTTTAGATTTTTGCCGTACAAAATCTGTGGGCTATAGCACAGTTGATTTTCAATAAAATCGAATTTTCTATGAAATGTTTAGAAATATTTGAGCAACCGAAATGCAAGTTGGCAAAATAAATACAGATCCTGAAGCTTATTGATAGAGCTATTGACCAACGTAATCGGAGCATTTTAGATTTCTGCCGTACAAAATCTGTGGGCTATAGCAGAGTTGATTTTCAATAAAATCGAATTTTCTATGAAATGTTTAGAAATATTCGAGCAATCCAAATGCAAGTTTGCAAAATAAATACAGATCCTGAAGCCTATTGATAGAGCTATTGACCAACGTAATCGGAGCATTTTAGATTTCTGCCTTCCAAAATCTGTGGGCTATAGCACAGTTGATTTTCAATAAAATCGAATTTTCTATGAAATGTTTAGAAATATTCGAGCAACCCAAATGCAAGTTGGCAAAATAAATACAGATCCTGAAGCCTATTGATAGAGCTATTGACCAACGTAATCGGAGCATTTTAGATTTCTGCCGTACAAAATCTGTGGGCAATAGCACAGTTGATTTTCAATAAAATCGAATTTTCTATGAAATGTTTAGAAATATTCGAGCAATCCAAATGCAAGTTGGCAAAATAAGTACAAATCCTGAAGCCTATTGATAGAGCTATTGACCAACGTAATCGGAGCATTTTAGATTTTTGCCGTACAAAATCTGTGGGCTATAGCACAGTTGATTTTCAATAAAATCGAATTTTCTATGAAATGTTTAGAAATATTCGAGCAACCGAAATGCAAGTTGGCAAAATAAATACAGATCCTGAAGCCTATTGATAGAGCTATTGACCAACGTAATCGGAGCATTTTAGATTTCTGCCGTACAAAATCTGTGGGCTATAGCACAGTTGATTTTCAATAAAATCGAATTTTCTATGAAATGTTTAGAAATATTCGAGCAATCCAAATGCAAGTTTGCAAAATAAATACAGATCCTGAAGCCTATTGATAGAGCTATTGACCAACGTAATCGGAGCATTTTAGATTTTTGCCGTCCAAAATCTGTGGGCAATAGCACAGTTGATTTTCAATAAAATCGAATTTTCTAAGAAATGTTTAGAAATATTCGAGCAATCCAAATGCAAGTTTGCAAAATAAATACAGATCCTGAAGCCTATTGATAGAGCTATTGACCAACGTAATCGGAGCATTTTAGATTTCTGCCGTACAAAATCTGTGGGCTATAGCACAGTTGATTTTCAATAAAATCGAATTTTCTATGAAATGTTTAGAAATATTCGAGCAACCGAAATGCAAGTTGGCAAAATTAATACAGATCCTGAAGCCTATTGATAGAGCTATTGACCAACGTAATCGGAGCATTTTAGATTTCTGCCGTACAAAATCTGTGGGCTATAGCACAGTTGATTTTCAATAAAATCGAATTTTCTATGAAATGTTTAGAAATATTCGAGCAACCGAAATGCAAGTTGGCAAAATAAATACAGATCCTGAAGCCTATTGATAGAGCTATTGACCAACGTAATCGGAGCATTTTAGATTTCTGCCGTACAAAATCTGTGGGCAATAGCACAGTTGATTTTCAATAAAATCGAATTTTCTATGAAATGTTTAGAAATATTCGAGCAATCCAAATGCAAGTTTGCAAAATAAATACAGATCCTGAAGCCTATTGATAGAGCTATTGACCAACGTGATCGGAGCATTTAAGATTTCTGCCGTACAAAATCTGTGGGCTATAGCACAGTTGATTTTCAATAAAATCTAATTTTCTATGAAATGTTTAGAAATATTCGAGCAACCGAAATGCAAGTTGGCAAAATAAATACAGATCCTGAAGCCTATTGATAGAGCTATTGACCAACGTAATCAGAGCATTTTAGATTTCTGCCGTACAAAATCTGTGGGCTATAGCACAGTTGATTTTCAATAAAATCGAATTTTCTATGAAATGTTTAGAAATATTCGAGCAATCCAAATGCAAGTTTGCAAAATAAATACAGATCCTGAAGCTTATTGATAGAGCTATTGACCAACGTAATCGGAGCATTTTAGATTTTTGCCGTCCAAAATCTGTGGGCTATAGCACAGTTGATTTTCAATAAAATCGAATTTTCTAAGAAATGTTTAGAAATATTCGAGCAATCCAAATGCAAGTTGGCAAAATAAGTACAAATCCTGAAGCCTATTGATAGAGCTATTGACCAACGTAATCGGAGCATTTTAGATTTTTGCCGTACAAAATCTGTGGGCTATAGCACAGTTGATTTTCAATAAAATCGAATTTTCTATGAAATGTTTAGAAATATTTGAGCAACCGAAATGCAAGTTGGCAAAATAAATACAGATCCTGAAGCCTATTGATAGAGCTATTGACCAACGTAATCGGAGCATTTTAGATTTCTGCCGTACAAAATCTGTGGGCTATAGCAGAGTTGATTTTCAATAAAATCGAATTTTCTATGAAATGTTTAGAAATATTCGAGCAATCCAAATGCAAGTTTGCAAAATAAATACAGATCCTGAAGCCTATTGATAGAGCTATTGACCAACGTAATCGGAGCATTTTAGATTTCTGCCTTCCAAAATCTGTGGGCTATAGCACAGTTGATTTTCAATAAAATCGAATTTTCTATGAAATGTTTAGAAATATTCGAGCAATCCAAATGCAAGTTTGCAAAATAAATACAGATCCTGAAGCTTATTGATAGAGCTATTGACCAACGTAATCGGAGCATTTTAGATTTTTGCCGTCCAAAATCTGTGGGCTATAGCACAGTTGATTTTCAATAAAATCGAATTTTCTAAGAAATGTTTAGAAATATTCGAGCAATCCAAATGCAAGTTGGCAAAATAAGTACAAATCCTGAAGCCTATTGATAGAGCTATTGACCAACGTAATCGGAGCATTTTAGATTTTTGCCGTACAAAATCTGTGGGCTATAGCACAGTTGATTTTCAATAAAATCGAATTTTCTATGAAATGTTTAGAAATATTTGAGCAACCGAAATGCAAGTTGGCAAAATAAATACAGATCCTGAAGCCTATTGATAGAGCTATTGACCAACGTAATCGGAGCATTTTAGATTTCTGCCGTACAAAATCTGTGGGCTATAGCAGAGTTGATTTTCAATAAAATCGAATTTTCTATGAAATGTTTAGAAATATTCGAGCAATCCAAATGCAAGTTTGCAAAATAAATACAGATCCTGAAGCCTATTGATAGAGCTATTGACCAACGTAATCGGAGCATTTTAGATTTCTGCCTTCCAAAATCTGTGGGCTATAGCACAGTTGATTTTCAATAAAATCGAATTTTCTATGAAATGTTTAGAAATATTCGAGCAACCGAAATGCAAGTTGGCAAAATAAATACAGATCCTGAAGCCTATTGATAGAGCTATTGACCAACGTAATCGGAGCATTTTAGATTTCTGCCGTACAAAATCTGTGGGCTATAGCACAGTTGATTTTCAATAAAATCGAATTTTCTATGAAATGTTTAGAAATATTCGAGCAATCCAAATGCAAGTTTGCAAAATAAATACAGATCCTGAAGCCTATTGATAGAGCTATTGACCAACGTAATCGGAGCATTTTAGATTTTTGCCGTCCAAAATCTGTGGGCAATAGCACAGTTGATTTTCAATAAAATCGAATTTTCTAAGAAATGTTTAGAAATATTCGAGCAATCCAAATGCAAGTTTGCAAAATAAATACAGATCCTGAAGCCTATTGATAGAGCTATTGACCAACGTAATCGGAGCATTTTAGATTTCTGCCGTACAAAATCTGTGGGCTATAGCACAGTTGATTTTCAATAAAATCGAATTTTCTATGAAATGTTTAGAAATATTCGAGCAACCGAAATGCAAGTTGGCAAAATTAATACAGATCCTGAAGCCTATTGATAGAGCTATTGACCAACGTAATCGGAGCATTTTAGATTTCTGCCGTACAAAATCTGTGGGCTATAGCACAGTTGATTTTCAATAAAATCGAATTTTCTATGAAATGTTTAGAAATATTCGAGCAACCGAAATGCAAGTTGGCAAAATAAATACAGATCCTGAAGCCTATTGATAGAGCTATTGACCAACGTAATCGGAGCATTTTAGATTTCTGCCGTACAAAATCTGTGGGCTATAGCACAGTTGATTTTCAATAAAATCGAATTTTCTATGAAATGTTTAGAAATATTCGAGCAATCCAAATGCAAGTTTGCAAAATAAATACAGATCCTGAAGCCTATTGATAGAGCTATTGACCAACGTAATCGGAGCATTTTAGATTTCTGCCGTACAAAATCTGTGGGCAATAGCACAGTTGATTTTCAATAAAATCGAATTTTCTATGAAATGTTTAGAAATATTCGAGCAATCCAAATGCAAGTTTGCAAAATAAATACAGATCCTGAAGCCTATTGATAGAGCTATTGACCAACGTAATCGGAGCATTTAAGATTTCTCCCGTACAAAATCTGTGGGCTATAGCACAGTTGATTTTCAATAAAATCGAATTTTCTATGAAATGTTTAGAAATATTTGAGCAACCGAAATGCAAGTTGGCAAAATAAATACAGATCCTGAAGCCTATTGATAGAGCTATTGACCAACGTAATCAGAGCATTTTAGATTTCTGCCGTACAAAATCTGTGGGCTATAACACAGTTGATTTTCAATAAAATCGAATTTTCTATGAAATGTTTAGAAATATTCGAGCAATCCAAATGCAAGTTTGCAAAATAAATACAGATCCTGAAGCCTATTGATAGGGCTATTTACCAACGTAATCGGAGCATTTTAGATTTCTGCCTTCCAAAATCTGTGGGCTATAGCACAGTTGATTTTCAATAAAATCGAATTTTCTATGAAATGTTTAGAAATATTCGAGCAACCCAAATGCAAGTTGGCAAAATAAATACAGATCCTGAAGCCTATTGATAGAGCTATTGACCAACGTAATCGGAGCATTTTAGATTTCTGCCGTACAAAATCTGTGGGCAATAGCACAGTTGATTTTCAATAAAATCGAATTTTCTATGAAATGTTTAGAAATATTCGAGCAATCCAAATGCAAGTTTGCAAAATAAATACAGATCCTGAAGCCTATTGATAGAGCTATTGACCAACGTAATCGGAGCATTTTAGATTTCTGCCGTACAAAATCTGTGGGCAATAGCACAGTTGATTTTCAATAAAATCGAATTTTCTATGAAATGTTTAGAAATATTCGAGCAATCCAAATGCAAGTTTGCAAAATAAATACAGATCCTGAAGCCTATTGATAGAGCTATTGACCAACGTAATCGGAGCATTTTAGATTTCTGCCTTCCAAAATCTGTGGGCTATAGCACAGTTGATTTTCAATAAAATCGAATTTTCTATGAAATGTTTAGAAATATTCGAGCAACCGAAATGCAAGTTGGCAAAATAAATACAGATCCTGAAGCCTATTGATAGAGCTATTGACCAACGTAATCGGAGCATTTTAGATTTTTGCCGTCCAAAATCTGTGGGCTATAGCACAGTTGATTTTCAATAAAATCGAATTTTCTATGAAATGTTTAGAAATATTCGAGCAATCCAAATGCAAGTTGGCAAAATAAGTACAAATCCTGAAGCCTATTGATAGAGCTATTGACCAACGTAATCGGAGCATTTTAGATTTTTGCCGTACAAAATCTGTGGGCTATAGCACAGTTGATTTTCAATAAAATCGAATTTTCTATGAAATGTTTAGAAATATTCGAGCAACCGAAATGCAAGTTGGCAAAATAAATACAGATCCTGAAGCCTATTGATAGAGCTATTGACCAACGTAATCGGAGCATTTTAGATTTCTGCCGTACAAAATCTGTGGGCTATAGCACAGTTGATTTTCAATAAAATCGAATTTTCTATGAAATGTTTAGAAATATTCGAGCAATCCAAATGCAAGTTTGCAAAATAAATACAGATCCTGAAGCCTATTGATAGAGCTATTGACCAACGTAATCGGAGCATTTTAGATTTCTGCCTTCCAAAATCTGTGGGCAATAGCACAGTTGATTTTCAATAAAATCGAATTTTCTATGAAATGTTTAGAAATATTCGAGCAATCCAAATGCAAGTTTGCAAAATAAATACAGATCCTGAAGCCTATTGATAGAGCTATTGACCAACGTAATCGGAGCATTTTAGATTTCTGCCGTACAAAATCTGTGGGCAATAGCACAGTTGATTTTCAATAAAATCGAATTTTCTATGAAATGTTTAGAAATATTCGAGCAATCCAAATGCAAGTTTGCAAAATAAATACAGATCCTGAAGCCTATTGATAGAGCTATTGACCAACGTAATCGGAGCATTTAAGATTTCTGCCGTACAAAATCTGTAGGCTATAGCACAGTTGATTTTCAATAAAATCTAATTTTCTATGAAATGTTTAGAAATATTCGAGCAACCGAAATGCAAGTTGGCAAAATAAATACAGATCCTGAAGCCTATTGATAGAGCTATTGACCAACGTAATCGGAGCATTTTAGATTTCTGCCGTACAAAATCTGTGGGCTATAGCACAGTTGATTTTCAATAAAATCGAATTTTCTATGAAATGTTTAGAAATATTCGAGCAATCCAAATGCAAGTTTGCAAAATAAATACAGATCCTGAAGCCTATTGATAGAGCTATTGACCAACGTAATCGGAGCATTTTAGATTTCTGCCGTCCAAAATCTGTGGGCTATAGCACAGTTGATTTTCAATAAAATCGAATTTTCTATGAAATGTTTAGAAATATTCGAGCAACCGAAATGCAAGTTGGCAAAATAAATACAGATCCTGAAGCCTATTGATAGAGCTATTGACCAACGTAATCGGAGCATTTTAGATTTCTGCCGTACAAAATCTGTGGGCTATAGCACAGTTGATTTTCAATAAAATCGAATTTTCTATGAAATGTTTAGAAATATTCGAGCAATCCAAATGCAAGTTTGCAAAATAAATACAGATCCTGAAGCCTATTGATAGAGCTATTGACCAACGTAATCGGAGCATTTTAGATTTCTGCCTTCCAAAATCTGTGGGCTATAGCACAGTTGATTTTCAATAAAATCGAATTTTCTATGAAATGTTTAGAAATATTCGAGCAACCCAAATGCAAGTTGGCAAAATAAATACAGATCCTGAAGCCTATTGATAGAGCTATTGACCAACGTAATCGGAGCATTTTAGATTTCTGCCGTACAAAATCTGTGGGCAATAGCACAGTTGATTTTCAATAAAATCGAATTTTCTATGAAATGTTTAGAAATATTCGAGCAATCCAAATGCAAGTTTGCAAAATAAATACAGATCCTGAAGCCTATTGATAGAGCTATTGACCAACGTAATCGGAGCATTTTAGATTTCTGCCGTACAAAATCTGTGGGCAATAGCACAGTTGATTTTCAATAAAATCGAATTTTCTATGAAATGTTTAGAAATATTCGAGCAATCCAAATGCAAGTTTGCAAAATAAATACAGATCCTGAAGCCTATTGATAGAGCTATTGACCAACGTAATCGGAGCATTTTAGATTTCTGCCGTACAAAATCTGTGGGCTATAGCACAGTTGATTTTCAATAAAATCGAATTTTCTATGAAATGTTTAGAAATATTCGAGCAACCGAAATGCAAGTTGGCAAAATAAATACAGATCCTGAAGCCTATTGATAGAGCTATTGACCAACGTAATCGGAGCATTTTAGATGTTTGCCGTCCAAAATCTGTGGGCTATAGCACAGTTGATTTTCAATAAAATCGAATTTTCTATGAAATGTTTAGAAATATTCGAGCAATCCAAATGCAAGTTGGCAAAATAAGTACAAATCCTGAAGCCTATTGATAGAGCTATTGACCAACGTAATCGGAGCATTTTAGATTTTTGCCGTACAAAATCTGTGGGCTATAGCACAGTTGATTTTCAATAAAATCGAATTTTCTATGAAATGTTTAGAAATATTCGAGCAACCGAAATGCAAGTTGGCAAAATAAATACAGATCCTGAAGCCTATTGATAGAGCTATTGACCAACGTAATCGGAGCATTTTAGATTTCTGCCGTACAAAATCTGTGGGCTATAGCACAGTTGATTTTCAATAAAATCGAATTTTCTATGAAATGTTTAGAAATATTCGAGCAATCCAAATGCAAGTTTGCAAAATAAATACAGATCCTGAAGCCTATTGATAGAGCTATTGACCAACGTAATCGGAGCATTTTAGATTTCTGCCTTCCAAAATCTGTGGGCTATAGCACAGTTGATTTTCAATAAAATCGAATTTTCTAGGAAATGTTTAGAAATATTCGAGCAACCCAAATGCAAGTTGGCAAAATAAATACAGATCCTGAAGCCTATTGATAGAGCTATTGACCAACGTAATCGGAGCATTTTAGATTTCTGCCGTACAAAATCTGTGGGCAATAGCACAGTTGATTTTCAATAAAATCTAATTTTCTATGAAATGTTTAGAAATATTCGAGCAACCGAAATGCAAGTTTGCAAAATAAATACAGATCCTGAAACCTATTGATAGAGCTATTGACCAACGTAATCAGAGCATTTTAGATTTCTGCCATACAAAATCTGTGGGCTATAGCACAGTTGATTTTCAATAAAATCGAATTTTCTATGAAATGTTTAGAAATATTCGAGCAACCGAAATGCAAGTTGGCAAAATAAATACAGATCCTGAAGCCTATTGATAGAGCTATTGACCAACGTAATCGGAGCATTTTAGATTTTTGCCGTCCAAAATCTGTGGGCTATAGCACAGTTGATTTTCAATAAAATCGAATTTTCTATGAAATGTTTAGAAATATTCGAGCAATCCAAATGCAAGTTTGCAAAATAAATACAGATCCTGAAGCCTATTGATAGAGCTATTGACCAACGTAATCGGAGCATTTTAGATTTCTGCCTTCCAAAATCTGTGGGCTATAGCACAGTTGATTTTCAATAAAATCGAATTTTCTATGAAATGTTTAGAAATATTCGAGCAACCCAAATGCAAGTTGGCAAAATAAATACAGATCCTGAAGCCTATTGATAGAGCTATTGACCAACGTAATCGGAGCATTTTAGATTTCTGCCGTACAAAATCTGTGGGCAATAGCACAGTTGATTTTCAATAAAATCGAATTTTCTATGAAATGTTTAGAAATATTCGAGCAATCCAAATGCAAGTTTGCAAAATAAATACAGATCCTGAAGGCTATTGATAGGGCTATTGACCAACGTAATCGGAGCATTTTAGATTTCTGCCGTACAAAATCTGTGGGCAATAGCACAGTTGATTTTCAATAAAATCGAATTTTCTATGAAATGTTTAGAAATATTCGAGCAATCCAAATGCAAGTTTGCAAAATAAATACAGATCCTGAAGCCTATTGATAGAGCTATTGACCAACGTAATCGGAGCATTTTAGATTTCTGCCGTACAAAATCTGTGGGCTATAGCACAGTTGATTTTCAATAAAATCGAATTTTCTATGAAATGTTTAGAAATATTCGAGCAACCGAAATGCAAGTTGGCAAAATAAATACAGATCCTGAAGCCTATTGAAAGAGCTATTGACCAACGTAATCGGAGCATTTTAGATTTTTGCCGTCCAAAATCTGTGGGCTATAGCACAGTTGATTTTCAATAAAATCGAATTTTCTATGAAATGTTTAGAAATATTCGAGCAATCCAAATGCAAGTTGGCAAAATAAGTACAAATCCTGAAGCCTATTGATAGAGCTATTGACCAACGTAATCGGAGCATTTTAGATTTTTGCCGTACAAAATCTGTGGGCTATAGCACAGTTGATTTTCAATAAAATCGAATTTTCTATGAAATGTTTAGAAATATTCGAGCAACCGAAATGCAAGTTGGCAAAATAAATACAGATCCTGAAGCCTATTGATAGAGCTATTGACCAACGTAATCGGAGCATTTTAGATTTCTGCCGTACAAAATCTGTGGGCTATACACAGTTGATTTTCAATAAAATCGAATTTTCTATGAAATGTTTAGAAATATTCGAGCAATCCAAATGCAAGTTTGCAAAATAAATACAGATCCTGAAGCCTATTGATAGAGCTATTGACCAACGTAATCGGAGCATTTTAGATTTCTGCCTTCCAAAATCTGTGGGCTATAGCACAGTTGATTTTCAATAAAATCGAATTTTCTAGGAAATGTTTAGAAATATTCGAGCAACCCAAATGCAAGTTGGCAAAATAAATACAGATCCTGAAGCCTATTGATAGAGCTATTGACCAACGTAATCGGAGCATTTAAGATTTCTGCCGTACAAAATCTGTGGGCAATAGCACAGTTGATTTTCAATAAAATCGAATTTTCTATGAAATGTTTAGAAATATTCGAGCAATCCAAATGCAAGTTTGCAAAATAAATACAGATCCTGAAGCCTATTGATAGAGCTATTGACCAACGTAATCGGAGCATTTAAGATTTCTGCCGTACAAAATCTGTGGGCTATAGCACAGTTGATTTTCAATAAAATCTAATTTTCTATGAAATGTTTAGAAATATTCGAGCAATCCAAATGCAAGTTTGCAAAATAAATACAGATCCTGAAGCCTATTGATAGAGCTATTGACCAACGTAATCGGAGCATTTAAGATTTCTGCCGTACAAAATCTGTGGGCTATAGCACAGTTGATTTTCAATAAAATCGAATTTTCTATGAAATATTTAGAAATATTCGAGCAACCGAAATGCAAGTTGGCAAAATAAATACAGATCCTGAAGCCTATTGATAGAGCTATTGACCAACGTAATCGGAGCATTTTAGATTTCTGCCGTACAAAATCTGTGGGCTATAGCACAGTTGATTTTCAATAAAATCGAATTTTCTATGAAATGTTTAGAAATATTCGAGCAATCCAAATGCAAGTTTGCAAAATAAATACAGATCCTGAAGCCTATTGATAGAGCTATTGACCAACGTAATCGGAGCATTTTAGATTTCTGCCTTCCAAAATCTGTGGGCTATAGCACAGTTGATTTTCAATAAAATCGAATTTTCTAGGAAATGTTTAGAAATATTCGAGCAACCCAAATGCAAGTTGGCAAAATAAATACAGATCCTGAAGCCTATTGATAGAGCTATTGACCAACGTAATCGGAGCATTTTAGATTTTTGCCGTACAAAATCTGTGGGCTATAGCACAGTTGATTTTCAATAAAATCGAATTTTCTATGAAATGTTTAGAAATATTCGAGCAATCCAAATGCAAGTTTGCAAAATAAATACAGATCCTGAAGCCTATTGATAGAGCTATTGACCAACGTAATCGGAGCATTTTAGATTTTTGCCGTCCAAAATCTGTGGGCAATAGCACAGTTGATTTTCAATAAAATCGAATTTTTTAAGAAATGTTTAGAAATATTCGAGCAATCCAAATGCAAGTTTGCAAAATAAATACAGATCCTGAAGCCTATTGATAGAGCTATTGACCAACGTAATCGGAGCATTTTAGATTTCTGCCGTACAAAATCTGTGGGCTATAGCACAGTTGATTTTCAATAAAATCGAATTTTCTATGAAATGTTTAGAAATATTCGAGCAACCGAAATGCAAGTTGGCAAAATAAATACAGATCCTGAAGCCTATTGATAGAGCTATTGACCAACGTAATCGGAGCATTTTAGATTTCTGCCGTACAAAATCTGTGGGCTATAGCACAGTTGATTTTCAATAAAATCGAATTTTCTATGAAATGTTTAGAAATATTCGAGCAATCCAAATGCAAGTTTGCAAAATAAATACACATCCTGAAGCCTATTGATAGAGCTATTGACCAACGTAATCGGAGCATTTTAGATTTCTGTCGTACAAAATCTGTGGGCAATAGCACAGTTGATTTTCAATAAAATCGAATTTTCTATGAAATGTTTAGAAATATTCGAGCAATCCAAATGCAAGTTTGCAAAATAAATACAGATCCTGAAGCCTATTGATAGAGCTATTGACCAACGTAATCGGAGCATTTAAGATTTCTGCCGTACAAAATCTGTGGGCTATAGCACAGTTGATTTTCAATAAAATCTAATTTTCTATGAAATGTTTAGAAATATTCGAGCAACCGAAATGCAAGTTGGCAAAATAAATACAGATCCTGAAGCCTATTGATAGAGCTATTGACCAACGTAATCAGAGCATTTTAGATTTCTGCCGTACAAAATCTGTGGGCTATAGCACAGTTGATTTTCAATAAAATCGAATTTTCTATGAAATGTTTAGAAATATTCGAGCAATCCAAATGCAAGTTTGCAAAATAAATACAGATCCTGAAGCCTATTGATAGAGCTATTGACCAACGTAATCGGAGCATTTTAGATTTCAGCCTTCCAAAATCTGTGGGCTATAGCACAGTTGATTTTCAATAAAATCGAATTTTCTATGAAATGTTTAGAAATATTCGAGCAACCCAAATGCAAGTTGGCAAAATAAATACAGATCCTGAAGCCTATTGATAGAGCTATTGACCAACGTAATCGGAGCATTTTAGATTTCTGCCGTACAAAATCTGTGGGCAATAGCACAGTTGATTTTCAATAAAATCGGATTTTCTATGAAATGTTTAGAAATATTCGAGCAATCCAAATGCAAGTTTGCAAAATAAATACAGATCCTGAAGCCTATTGATAGAGCTATTGACCAACGTAATCGGAGCATTTTAGATTTCTGCCGTACAAAATCTGTGGGCAATAGCACAGTTGATTTTCAATAAAATCGAATTTTCTATGAAATGTTTAGAAATATTCGAGCAATCCAAATGCAAGTTTGCAAAATAAATACAGATCCTGAAGCCTATTGATAGAGCTATTGACCAACGTAATCGGAGCATTTTAGATTTTTGCCGTCCAAAATCTGTGGGCTATAGCACAGTTGATTTTCAATAAAATCGAATTTTCTAAGAAATGTTTAGAAATATTCGAGCAATCCAAATGCAAGTTGGCAAAATAAGTACAAATCCTGAAGCCTATTGATAGAGCTATTGACCAACGTAATCGGAGCATTTTAGATTTTTGCCGTACAAAATCTGTGGGCTATAGCACAGTTGATTTTCAATAAAATCGAATTTTCTATGAAATGTTTAGAAATATTCGAGCAACCGAAATGCAAGTTGGCAAAATAAATACAGATCCTGAAGCCTATTGATAGAGCTATTGACCAACGTAATCGGAGCATTTTAGATTTCTGCCGTACAAAATCTGTGGGCTATAGCAGAGTTGATTTTCAATAAAATCGAATTTTCTATGAAATGTTTAGAAATATTCGAGCAATCCAAATGCAAGTTTGCAAAATAAATACAGATCCTGAAGCCTATTGATAGAGCTATTGACCAACGTAATCGGAGCATTTTAGATTTCTGCCTTCCAAAATCTGTGGGCTATAGCACAGTTGATTTTCAATAAAATCGAATTTTCTATGAAATGTTTAGAAATATTCGAGCAACCCAAATGCAAGTTGGCAAAATAAATACAGATCCTGAAGCCTATTGATAGAGCTATTGACCAACGTAATCGGAGCATTTTAGATTTCTGCCGTACAAAATCTGTGGGCAATAGCACAGTTGATTTTCAATAAAATCGAATTTTCTATGAAATGTTTAGAAATATTCGAGCAATCCAAATGCAAGTTGGCAAAATAAGTACAAATCCTGAAGCCTATTGATAGAGCTATTGACCAACGTAATCGGAGCATTTTAGATTTTTGCCGTACAAAATCTGTGGGCTATAGCACAGTTGATTTTCAATAAAATCGAATTTTCTATGAAATGTTTAGAAATATTCGAGCAACCGAAATGCAAGTTGGCAAAATAAATACAGATCCTGAAGCCTATTGATAGAGCTATTGACCAACGTAATCGGAGCATTTTAGATTTCTGCCGTACAAAATCTGTGGGCTATAGCACAGTTGATTTTCAATAAAATCGAATTTTCTATGAAATGTTTAGAAATATTCGAGCAACCGAAATGCAAGTTGGCAAAATAAATACAGATCCTGAAGCCTATTGATAGAGCTATTGACCAACGTAATCGGAGCATTTTAGATTTCTGCCGTACAAAATCTGTGGGCTATAGCACAGTTGATTTTCAATAAAATCGAATTTTCTATGAAATGTTTAGAAATATTCGAGCAATCCAAATGCAAGTTTGCAAAATAAATACAGATCCTGAAGCCTATTGATAGAGCTATTGACCAACGTAATCGGAGCATTTTAGATTTTTGCCGTCCAAAATCTGTGGGCAATAGCACAGTTGATTTTCAATAAAATCGAATTTTTTAAGAAATGTTTAGAAATATTCGAGCAATCCAAATGCAAGTTTGCAAAATAAATACAGATCCTGAAGCCTATTGATAGAGCTATTGACCAACGTAATCGGAGCATTTTAGATTTCTGCCGTACAAAATCTGTGGGCTATAGCACAGTTGATTTTCAATAAAATCGAATTTTCTATGAAATGTTTAGAAATATTCGAGCAACCGAAATGCAAGTTGGCAAAATAAATACAGATCCTGAAGCCTATTGATAGAGCTATTGACCAACGTAATCGGAGCATTTTAGATTTCTGCCGTACAAAATCTGTGGGCTATAGCACAGTTGATTTTCAATAAAATCGAATTTTCTATGAAATGTTTAGAAATATTCGAGCAATCCAAATGCAAGTTTGCAAAATAAATACACATCCTGAAGCCTATTGATAGAGCTATTGACCAACGTAATCGGAGCATTTTAGATTTCTGTCGTACAAAATCTGTGGGCAATAGCACAGTTGATTTTCAATAAAATCGAATTTTCTATGAAATGTTTAGAAATATTCGAGCAATCCAAATGCAAGTTTGCAAAATAAATACAGATCCTGAAGCCTATTGATAGAGCTATTGACCAACGTAATCGGAGCATTTAAGATTTCTGCCGTACAAAATCTGTGGGCTATAGCACAGTTGATTTTCAATAAAATCTAATTTTCTATGAAATGTTTAGAAATATTCGAGCAACCGAAATGCAAGTTGGCAAAATAAATACAGATCCTGAAGCCTATTGATAGAGCTATTGACCAACGTAATCAGAGCATTTTAGATTTCTGCCGTACAAAATCTGTGGGCTATAGCACAGTTGATTTTCAATAAAATCGAATTTTCTATGAAATGTTTAGAAATATTCGAGCAATCCAAATGCAAGTTTGCAAAATAAATACAGATCCTGAAGCCTATTGATAGAGCTATTGACCAACGTAATCGGAGCATTTTAGATTTCAGCCTTCCAAAATCTGTGGGCTATAGCACAGTTGATTTTCAATAAAATCGAATTTTCTATGAAATGTTTAGAAATATTCGAGCAACCCAAATGCAAGTTGGCAAAATAAATACAGATCCTGAAGCCTATTGATAGAGCTATTGACCAACGTAATCGGAGCATTTTAGATTTCTGCCGTACAAAATCTGTGGGCAATAGCACAGTTGATTTTCAATAAAATCGGATTTTCTATGAAATGTTTAGAAATATTCGAGCAATCCAAATGCAAGTTTGCAAAATAAATACAGATCCTGAAGCCTATTGATAGAGCTATTGACCAACGTAATCGGAGCATTTTAGATTTCTGCCGTACAAAATCTGTGGGCAATAGCACAGTTGATTTTCAATAAAATCGAATTTTCTATGAAATGTTTAGAAATATTCGAGCAATCCAAATGCAAGTTTGCAAAATAAATACAGATCCTGAAGCCTATTGATAGAGCTATTGACCAACGTAATCGGAGCATTTTAGATTTTTGCCGTCCAAAATCTGTGGGCTATAGCACAGTTGATTTTCAATAAAATCGAATTTTCTAAGAAATGTTTAGAAATATTCGAGCAATCCAAATGCAAGTTGGCAAAATAAGTACAAATCCTGAAGCCTATTGATAGAGCTATTGACCAACGTAATCGGAGCATTTTAGATTTTTGCCGTACAAAATCTGTGGGCTATAGCACAGTTGATTTTCAATAAAATCGAATTTTCTATGAAATGTTTAGAAATATTCGAGCAACCGAAATGCAAGTTGGCAAAATAAATACAGATCCTGAAGCCTATTGATAGAGCTATTGACCAACGTAATCGGAGCATTTTAGATTTCTGCCGTACAAAATCTGTGGGCTATAGCAGAGTTGATTTTCAATAAAATCGAATTTTCTATGAAATGTTTAGAAATATTCGAGCAACCCAAATGCAAGTTGGCAAAATAAATACAGATCCTGAAGCCTATTGATAGAGCTATTGACCAACGTAATCGGAGCATTTTAGATTTCTGCCGTACAAAATCTGTGGGCAATAGCACAGTTGATTTTCAATAAAATCGAATTTTCTATGAAATGTTTAGAAATATTCGAGCAATCCAAATGCAAGTTTGCAAAATAAATACAGATCCTGAAGCCTATTGATAGAGCTATTGACCAACGTAATCGGAGCATTTTAGATTTCTGCCGTACAAAATCTGTGGGCAATAGCACAGTTGATTTTCAATAAAATCGAATTTTCTATGAAATGTTTAGAAATATTCGAGCAATCCAAATGCAAGTTTGCAAAATAAATACAGATCCTGAAGCCTATTGATAGAGCTATTGACCAACGTAATCGGAGCATTTTAGATTTCTGCCGTACAAAATCTGTGGGCAATAGCACAGTTGATTTTCAATAAAATCGAATTTTCTATGAAATGTTTAGAAATATTCGAGCAATCCAAATGCAAGTTTGCAAAATAAATACAGATCCTGAAGCCTATTGATAGAGCTATTGACCAACGTAATCGGAGCATTTTAGATTTCTGCCGTACAAAATCTGTGGGCAATAGCACAGTTGATTTTCAATAAAATCGAATTTTCTATGAAATGTTTAGAAATATTCGAGCAATCCAAATGCAAGTTTGCAAAATAAATACAGATCCTGAAGCCTATTGATAGAGCTATTGACCAACGTAATCGGAGCATTTAAGATTTCTGCCGTACAAAATCTGTGGGCTATAGCACAGTTGATTTTCAATAAAATCTAATTTTCTATGAAATGTTTAGAAATATTCGAGCAACCGAAATGCAAGTTGGCAAAATAAATACAGATCCTGAAGCCTATTGATAGAGCTATTGACCAACGTAATCAGAGCATTTTAGATTTCTGCCGTACAAAATCTGTGGGCTATAGCACAGTTGATTTTCAATAAAATCGAATTTTCTATGAAATGTTTAGAAATATTCGAGCAATCCAAATGCAAGTTTGCAAAATAAATACAGATCCTGAAGCCTATTGATAGAGCTATTGACCAACGTAATCGGAGCATTTTAGATTTCAGCCTTCCAAAATCTGTGGGCTATAGCACAGTTGATTTTCAATAAAATCGAATTTTCTATGAAATGTTTAGAAATATTCGAGCAACCCAAATGCAAGTTGGCAAAATAAATACAGATCCTGAAGCCTATTGATAGAGCTATTGACCAACGTAATCGGAGCATTTTAGATTTCTGCCGTACAAAATCTGTGGGCAATAGCACAGTTGATTTTCAATAAAATCGGATTTTCTATGAAATGTTTAGAAATATTCGAGCAATCCAAATGCAAGTTTGCAAAATAAATACAGATCCTGAAGCCTATTGATAGAGCTATTGACCAACGTAATCGGAGCATTTTAGATTTCTGCCGTACAAAATCTGTGGGCAATAGCACAGTTGATTTTCAATAAAATCGAATTTTCTATGAAATGTTTAGAAATATTCGAGCAATCCAAATGCAAGTTTGCAAAATAAATACAGATCCTGAAGCCTATTGATAGAGCTATTGACCAACGTAATCGGAGCATTTTAGATTTTTGCCGTCCAAAATCTGTGGGCTATAGCACAGTTGATTTTCAATAAAATCGAATTTTCTAAGAAATGTTTAGAAATATTCGAGCAATCCAAATGCAAGTTGGCAAAATAAGTACAAATCCTGAAGCCTATTGATAGAGCTATTGACCAACGTAATCGGAGCATTTTAGATTTTTGCCGTACAAAATCTGTGGGCTATAGCACAGTTGATTTTCAATAAAATCGAATTTTCTATGAAATGTTTAGAAATATTCGAGCAACCGAAATGCAAGTTGGCAAAATAAATACAGATCCTGAAGCCTATTGATAGAGCTATTGACCAACGTAATCGGAGCATTTTAGATTTCTGCCGTACAAAATCTGTGGGCTATAGCAGAGTTGATTTTCAATAAAATCGAATTTTCTATGAAATGTTTAGAAATATTCGAGCAACCCAAATGCAAGTTGGCAAAATAAATACAGATCCTGAAGCCTATTGATAGAGCTATTGACCAACGTAATCGGAGCATTTTAGATTTCTGCCGTACAAAATCTGTGGGCAATAGCACAGTTGATTTTCAATAAAATCGAATTTTCTATGAAATGTTTAGAAATATTCGAGCAATCCAAATGCAAGTTTGCAAAATAAATACAGATCCTGAAGCCTATTGATAGAGCTATTGACCAACGTAATCGGAGCATTTTAGATTTCTGCCGTACAAAATCTGTGGGCAATAGCACAGTTGATTTTCAATAAAATCGAATTTTCTATGAAATGTTTAGAAATATTCGAGCAATCCAAATGCAAGTTTGCAAAATAAATACAGATCCTGAAGCCTATTGATAGAGCTATTGACCAACGTAATCGGAGCATTTTAGATTTCTGCCGTACAAAATCTGTGGGCAATAGCACAGTTGATTTTCAATAAAATCGAATTTTCTATGAAATGTTTAGAAATATTCGAGCAATCCAAATGCAAGTTTGCAAAATAAATACAGATCCTGAAGCCTATTGATAGAGCTATTGACCAACGTAATCGGAGCATTTTAGATTTCTGCCGTACAAAATCTGTGGGCAATAGCACAGTTGATTTTCAATAAAATCGAATTTTCTATGAAATGTTTAGAAATATTCGAGCAATCCAAATGCAAGTTTGCAAAATAAATACAGATCCTGAAGCCTATTGATAGAGCTATTGACCAACGTAATCGGAGCATTTTAGATTTCTGCCTTCCAAAATCTGTGGGCTATAGCACAGTTGATTTTCAATAAAATCGAATTTTCTATGAAATGTTTAGAAATATTCGAGCAACCCAAATGCAAGTTGGCAAAATAAATACAGATCCTGAAGCCTATTGATAGAGCTATTGACCAACGTAATCGGAGCATTTTAGATTTCTGCCGTACAAAATCTGTGGGCAATAGCACAGTTGATTTTCAATAAAATCGAATTTTCTATGAAATGTTTAGAAATATTCGAGCAATCCAAATGCAAGTTGGCAAAATAAGTACAAATCCTGAAGCCTATTGATAGAGCTATTGACCAACGTAATCGGAGCATTTTAGATTTTTGCCGTACAAAATCTGTGGGCTATAGCACAGTTGATTTTCAATAAAATCGAATTTTCTATGAAATGTTTAGAAATATTCGAGCAACCGAAATGCAAGTTGGCAAAATAAATACAGATCCTGAAGCCTATTGATAGAGCTATTGACCAACGTAATCGGAGCATTTTAGATTTCTGCCGTACAAAATCTGTGGGCTATAGCACAGTTGATTTTCAATAAAATCGAATTTTCTATGAAATGTTTAGAAATATTCGAGCAATCCAAATGCAAGTTTGCAAAATAAATACAGATCCTGAAGCCTATTGATAGAGCTATTGACCAACGTAATCGGAGCATTTTAGATTTCTGCCTTCCAAAATCTGTGGGCTATAGCACAGTTGATTTTCAATAAAATCGAATTTTCTATGAAATGTTTAGAAATATTCGAGCAACCCAAATGCAAGTTGGCAAAATAAATACAGATCCTGAAGCCTATTGATAGAGCTATTGACCAACGTAATCGGAGCATTTTAGATTTCTGCCGTACAAAATCTGTGGGCAATAGCACAGTTGATTTTCAATAAAATCGAATTTTCTATGAAATGTTTAGAAATATTCGAGCAATCCAAATGCAAGTTTGCAAAATAAATGCAGATCCTGAAGCCTATTGATAGAGCTATTGACCAACGTAATCGGAGCATTTTAGATTTCTGCCGTACAAAATCTGTGGGCAATAGCACAGTTGATTTTCAATAAAATCGAATTTTCTATGAAATGTTTAGAAATATTCGAGCAATCCAAATGCAAGTTTGCAAAATAAATACAGATCCTGAAGCCTATTGATAGAGCTATTGACCAACGTAATCGGAGCATTTTAGATTTTTGCCGTCCAAAATCTGTGGGCTATAGCACAGTTGATTTTCAATAAAATCGAATTTTCTATGAAATGTTTAGAAATATTCGAGCAATCCAAATGCAAGTTGGCAAAATAAGTACAAATCCTGAAGCCTATTGATAGAGCTATTGACCAACGTAATCGGAGCATTTTAGATTTTTGCCGTACAAAATCTGTGGGCTATAGCACAGTTGATTTTCAATAAAATCGAATTTTCTATGAAATGTTTAGAAATATTCGAGCAACCGAAATGCAAGTTGGCAAAATAAATACAGATCCTGAAGCCTATTGATAGAGCTATTGACCAACGTAATCGGAGCATTTTAGATTTTTGCCGTCCAAAATCTGTGGGCTATAGCACAGTTGATTTTCAATAAAATCGAATTTTCTATGAAATGTTTAGAAATATTCGAGCAATCCAAATGCAAGTTGGCAAAATAAGTACAAATCCTGAAGCCTATTGATAGAGCTATTGACCAACGTAATCGGAGCATTTTAGATTTTTGCCGTACAAAATCTGTGGGCTATAGCACAGTTGATTTTCAATAAAATCGAATTTTCTATGAAATGTTTAGAAATATTCGAGCAATCCAAATGCAAGTTTGCAAAATAAATACAGATCCTGAAGCCTATTGATAGAGCTATTGACCAACGTAATCGGAGCATTTTAGATTTCTGCCTTCCAAAATCTGTGGGCTATAGCACAGTTGATTTTCAATAAAATCGAATTTTCTAGGAAATGTTTAGAAATATTCGAGCAACCCAAATGCAAGTTGGCAAAATAAATACAGATCCTGAAGCCTATTGATAGAGCTATTGACCAACGTAATCGGAGCATTTTAGATTTCTGCCGTACAAAATCTGTGGGCAATAGCACAGTTGATTTTCAATAAAATCGAATTTTCTATGAAATGTTTAGAAATATTCGAGCAACCGAAATGCAAGTTTGCAAAATAAATACAGATCCTGAAGCCTATTGATAGAGCTATTGACCAACGTAATCGGAGCATTTAAGATTTCTGCCGTACAAAATCTGTGGGCTATAGCACGGTTGATTTTCAATAAAATCGAATTTTCTATGAAATGTTTAGAAATATTCGAGCAACCGAAATGCAAGTTGGCAAAATAAATACAGATCCTGAAGCCTATTGATAGAGCTATTGACCAACGTAATCGGAGCATTTTAGATTTTTGCCGTACAAAATCTGTGGGCTATAGCACAGTTGATTTTCAATAAAATCGAATTTTCTATGAAATGTTTAGAAATATTCGAGCAATCCAAATGCAAGTTGGCAAAATAAGTACAAATCCTGAAGCCTATTGATAGAGCTATTGACCAACGTAATCGGAGCATTTTAGATTTTTGCCGTACAAAATCTGTGGGCTATAGCACAGTTGATTTTCAATAAAATCGAATTTTCTATGAAATGTTTAGAAATATTCGAGCAATCCAAATGCAAGTTTGCAAAATAAATACAGATCCTGAAGCCTATTGATAGAGCTATTGACCAACGTAATCGGAGCATTTTAGATTTCTGCCTTCCAAAATCTGTGGGCTATAGCACAGTTGATTTTCAATAAAATCGAATTTTCTAGGAAATGTTTAGAAATATTCGAGCAACCCAAATGCAAGTTGGCAAAATAAATACAGATCCTGAAGGCTATTGATAGAGCTATTGACCAACGTAATCGGAGCATTTTAGATTTCTGCCGTACAAAATCTGTGGGCAATAGCACAGTTGATTTTCAATAAAATCGAATTTTCTATGAAATGTTTAGAAATATTCGAGCAATCCAAATGCAAGTTTGCAAAATAAATACAGATCCTGAAGCCTATTGATAGAGCTATTGACCAACGTAATCGGAGCATTTAAGATTTCTGCCGTACAAAATCTGTGGGCTATAGCACGGTTGATTTTCAATAAAATCGAATTTTCTATGAAATGTTTAGAAATATTCGAGCAACCGAAATGCAAGTTGGCAAAATAAATACAGATCCTGAAGCCTATTGATAGAGCTATTGACCAACGTAATCGGAGCATTTTAGATTTTTGACGTACAAAATCTGTGGGCTATAGCACAGTTGATTTTCAATAAAATCGAATTTTCTATGAAATGTTTAGAAATATTCGAGCAATCCAAATGCAAGTTGGCAAAATAAGTACAAATCCTGAAGCCTATTGATAGAGCTATTGACCAACGTAATCGGAGCATTTTAGATTTTTGCCGTACAAAATCTGTGGGCTATAGCACAGTTGATTTTCAATAAAATCGAATTTTCTATGAAATGTTTAGAAATATTCGAGCAACCGAAATGCAAGTTGGCAAAATAAATACAGATCCTGAAGCCTATTGATAGAGCTATTGACCAACGTAATCGGAGCATTTTAGATTTCTGCCGTACAAAATCTGTGGGCTATAGCACAGTTGATTTTCAATAAAATCGAATTTTCTATGAAATGTTTAGAAATATTCGAGCAATCCAAATGCAAGTTTGCAAAATAAATACAGATCCTGAAGCCTATTGATAGAGCTATTGACCAACGTAATCGGAGCATTTTAGATTTCTGCCTTCCAAAATCTGTGGGCTATAGCACAGTTGATTTTCAATAAAATCGAATTTTCTAGGAAATGTTTAGAAATATTCGAGCAACCCAAATGCAAGTTGGCAAAATAAATACAGATCCTGAAGCCTATTGATAGAGCTATTGACCAACGTAATCGGAGCATTTTAGATTTCTGCCGTACAAAATCTGTGGGCAATAGCACAGTTGATTTTCAATAAAATCGAATTTTCTATGAAATGTTTAGAAATATTTGAGCAATCCAAATGCAAGTTGGCAAAATAAATACAGATCCTGAAGCCTATTGATAGAGCTATTGACCAACGTAATCGGAGTATTTTAGATTTTTGCCGTCCAAAATCTGTGGGCTATAGCACAGTTGATTTTCAATAAAATCGAATTTTCTATGAAATGTTTAGAAATATTCGAGCAATCCAAATGCAAGTTTGCAAAATAAATACAGATCCTGAAGCCTATTGATAGAGCTATTGACCAACGTAATCGGAGCATTTAAGATTTCTGCCGTACAAAATCTGTGGGCTATAGCACAGTTGATTTTCAATAAAATCGAATTTTCTATGAAATGTTTAGAAATATTCGAGCAACCGAAATGCAAGTTGGCAAAATAAATACAGATCCTGAAGCCTATTGATAGAGCTATTGACCAACGTAATCGGAGCATTTTAGATTTTTGCCGTCCAAAATCTGTGGGCTATAGCACAGTTGATTTTCAATAAAATCGAATTTTCTATGAAATGTTTAGAAATATTCGAGCAATCCAAATGCAAGTTTGCAAAATAAATACAGATCCTGAAGCCTATTGATAGAGCTATTGACCAACGTAATCGGAGCATTTTAGATTTCTGCCTTCCAAAATCTGTGGGCTATAGCACAGTTGATTTTCAATAAAATCGAATTTTCTAGGAAATGTTTAGAAATATTCGAGCAACCCAAATGCAAGTTGGCAAAATAAATACAGATCCTGAAGCCTATTGATAGAGCTATTGACCAACGTAATCGGAGCATTTTAGATTTCTGCCGTACAAAATCTGTGGGCAATAGCACAGTTGATTTTCAATAAAATCGAATTTTCTATGAAATGTTTAGAAATATTCGAGCAATCCAAATGCAAGTTTGCAAAATAAATACAGATCCTGAAGCCTATTGATAGAGCTATTGACCAACGTAATCGGAGCATTTTAGATTTCTGCCGTACAAAATCTGTGGGCAATAGCACAGTTGATTTTCAATAAAATCGAATTTTCTATGAAATGTTTAGAAATATTCGAGCAATCCAAATGCAAGTTTGCAAAATAAATACAGATCCTGAAGCCTATTGATAGAGCTATTGACCAACGTAATCGGAGCATTTTAGATTTCTGCCGTACAAAATCTGTGGGCTATAGCACAGTTGATTTTCAATAAAATCGAATTTTCTATGAAATGTTTAGAAATATTCGAGCAATCCAAATGCAAGTTTGCAAAATAAATACAGATCCTGAAGCCTATTGATAGAGCTATTGACCAACGTAATCGGAGCATTTTAGATTTTTGCCGTACAAAATCTGTGGGCAATAGCACAGTTGATTTTCAATAAAATCGAATTTTCTATGAAATGTTTAGAAATATTCGAGCAATCCAAATGCAAGTTTGCAAAATAAATACAGATCCTGAAGCCTATTGATAGAGCTATTGACCAACGTAATCGGAGCATTTTAGATTTTTGCCGTACAAAATCTGTGGGCAATAGCACAGTTGATTTTCAATAAAATCGAATTTTCTATGAAATGTTTAGAAATATTCGAGCAATCCAAATGCAAGTTTGCAAAATAAATACAGATCCTGAAGCCTATTGATAGAGCTATTGACCAACGTAATCGGAGCATTTTAGATTTCTGCCGTACAAAATCTGTGGGCAATAGCACAGTTGATTTTCAATAAAATCGAATTTTCTATGAAATGTTTAGAAATATTCGAGCAATCCAAATGCAAGTTGGCAAAATAAATACAGATCCTGAAGCCTATTAATAGAGCTATTGACCAACGTAATCGGAGTATTTTAGATTTTTGCCGTACAAAATCTGTGGGCTATAGCACAGTTGATTTTCAATAAAATCGAATTTTCTATGAAATGTTTAGAAATATTCGAGCAACCGAAATGCAAGTTGGCAAAATAAATACAGATCCTGAAGCCTATTGATAGAGCTATTGACCAACGTAATCGGAGCATTTTAGATTTTTGCCGTCCAAAATCTGTGGGCTATAGCACAGTTGATTTTCAATAAAATCGAATTTTCTAAGAAATGTTTAGAAATATTCGAGCAATCCAAATGCAAGTTGGCAAAATAAGTACAAATCCTGAAGCCTATTGATAGAGCTATTGACCAACGTAATCGGAGCATTTTAGATTTTTGCCGTACAAAATCTGTGGGCTATAGCACAGTTGATTTTCAATAAAATCGAATTTTCTATGAAATGTTTAGAAATATTCGAGCAACCGAAATGCAAGTTGGCAAAATAAATACAGATCCTGAAGCCTATTGATAGAGCTATTGACCAACGTAATCGGAGCATTTTAGATTTCTGCCGTACAAAATCTGTGGGCTATAGCACAGTTGATTTTCAATAAAATCGAATTTTCTATGAAATGTTTAGAAATATTCGAGCAATCCAAATGCAAGTTTGCAAAATAAATACAGATCCTGAAGTGAAGCCTATTGATAGAGCTATTGACCAACGTAATCGGAGCATTTTAGATTTCTGCCTTCCAAAATCTGTGGGCTATAGCACAGTTGATTTTCAATAAAATCGAATTTTCTAGGAAATGTTTAGAAATATTCGAGCAACCCAAATGCAAGTTGGCAAAATAAATACAGATCCTGAAGGCTATTGATAGAGCTATTGACCAACGTAATCGGAGTATTTTAGATTTTTGCCGTCCAAAATCTGTGGGCTATAGCACAGTTGATTTTCAATAAAATCGAATTTTCTATGAAATGTTTAGAAATATTCGAGCAATCCAAATGCAAGTTTGCAAAATAAATACAGATCCTGAAGCCTATTGATAGAGCTATTGACCAACGTAATCGGAGCATTTAAGATTTCTGCCGTACAAAATCTGTGGGCTATAGCACAGTTGATTTTCAATAAAATCGAATTTTCTATGAAATGTTTAGAAATATTCGAGCAATCCAAATGCAAGTTAGCAAAATACATACAGATCCTGAAGCCTATTGATAGAGCTATTGACCAACGTAATCGGAGCATTTTAGATTTTTGCCGTCAAAAATCTGTGGGCTATAGCACAGTTGATTTTCAATAAAATCGAATTTTCTAAGAAATGTTTAGAAATATTCGAGCAATCCAAATGCAAGTTGGCAAAATAGGTACAAATCCTGAAGCCTATTGATAGAGCTATTGACCAACGTAATCGGAGCATTTTAGATTTTTGCCGTACAAAATCTGTGGGCTATAGCACAGTTGATTTTCAATAAAATCGAATTTTCTATGAAATGTTTAGAAATATTCGAGCAACCGAAATGCAAGTTGGCAAAATAAATACAGATCCTGAAGCCTATTGATAGAGCTATTGACCAACGTAATCGGAGTATTTTAGATTTTTGCCGTCCAAAATCTGTGGGCTATAGCACAGTTGATTTTCAATAAAATCGAATTTTCTATGAAATGTTTAGAAATATTCGAGCAACCCAAATGCAAGTTGGCAAAATAAATACAGATCCTGAAGCCTATTGATAGAGCTATTGACCAACGTAATCGGAGCATTTTAGATTTTTGCCGTACAAAATCTGTGGGCTATAGCACAGTTGATTTTCAATAAAATCGAATTTTCTATGAAATGTTTAGAAATATTCGAGCAACCGAAATGCAAGTTGGCAAAATAAATACAGATCCTGAAGCCTATTGATAGAGCTATTGACCAACGTAATCGGAGCATTTTAGATTTCTGCCGTACAAAATCTGTGGGCTATAGCACAGTTGATTTTCAATAAAATCGAATTTTCTATGAAATGTTTAGAAATATTCGAGCAACCGAAATGCAAGTTGGCAAAATAAATACAGATCCTGAAGCCTATTGATAGAGCTATTGACCAACGTAATCGGAGTATTTTAGATTTTTGCCGTACAAAATCTGTGGGCTATAGCACAGTTGATTTTCAATAAAATCGAATTTTCTATCAAATGTTTAGAAATATTCGAGCAACCGAAATGCAAGTTGGCAAAATAAATACAGATCCTGAAGCCTATTGATAGAGCTATTTACCAACGTAATCGGAGCATTTTAGATTTCTGCCGTACAGAATCTGTGGGCTATAATAGCACAGTTGATTTTCAATAAAATCGAATTTTCTATGAAATGTTTAGAAATATTCGAGCAATCCAAATGCAAGTTTGCAAAATAAATACAGATCCTGAAGCCTATTGATAGAGCTATTGACCAACGTAATCGGAGCATTTAAGATTTCTGCCGTACAAAATCTGTGGGCTATAGCACAGTTGATTTTCAATAAAATCGAATTTTCTATGAAATGTTTAGAAATATTCGAGCAATCCAAATGCAAGTTTGCAAAATAAATACAGATCCTGAAGCCTATTGATAGAGCTATTGACCAACGTAATCGGAGCATTTTAGATTTCTGCCTTCCAAAATCTGTGGGCTATAGCACAGTTGATTTTCAATAAAATCGAATTTTATATGAAATGTTTAGAAATATTCGAGCAACCCAAATGCAAGTTGGCAAAATAAATACAGATCCTGAAGCCTATTGATAGAGCTATTGACCAACGTAATCCGAGCATTTTAGATTTCTGCCGTACAAAATCTGTGGGCAATAGCACAGTTGATTTTCAATAAAATCGAATTTTCTATGAAATGTTTAGAAATATTCGAGCAATCCAAATGCAAGTTTGCAAAATAAATACAGATCCTGAAGCCTATTGATAGAGCTATTGACCAACGTAATCGGAGCATTTTAGATTTCTGCCGTACAAAATCTGTGGGCTATAGCACAGTTGATTTTCAATAAAATCGAATTTTCTATGAAATGTTTAGAAATATTCGAGCAACCGAAATGCAAGTTGGCAAAATAAATACAGATCCTGAAGCCTATTGATAGAGCTATTGACCAACGTAATCGGAGTATTTTAGATTTTTGCCGTCCAAAATCTGTGGGCTATAGCACAGTTGATTTTCAATAAAATCGAATTTTCTATGAAATGTTTAGAAATATTCGAGCAATCCAAATGCAAGTTTGCAAAATAAATACAGATCCTGAAGCCTATTGATAGAGCTATTGACCAACGTAATCGGAGCATTTAAGATTTCTGCCGTACAAAATCTGTGGGCTATAGCACAGTTGATTTTCAATAAAATCTAATTTTCTATGAAATGTTTAGAAATATTCGAGCAACCGAAATGCAAGTTGGCAAAATAAATATAGATCCTGAAGCCTATTGATAGAGCTATTGACCAACGTAATCGGAGCATTTTAGATTTTTGCCGTACAAAATCTGTGGGCTATAGCACAGTTGATTTTCAATAAAATCGAATTTTTTATGAAATGTTTAGAAATATTCGAGCAATCCAAATGCAAGTTGGCAAAATAAATACAGATCCTGAAGCCTATTAATAGAGCTATTGACCAACGTGATCGGAGCATTTTAGATTTTTGCCGTACAAAATCTGTGGGCTTATAGCACAGTTGATTTTCAATAAAATCGAATTTTCTATGAAATGTTTAGAAATATTCGAGCAATCCAAATGCAAGTTTGCAAAATAAATACAGATCCTGAAGCCTATTGATAGAGCTATTGACCAACGTAATCGGAGCATTTTAGATTTCTGCCGTACAAAATCTGTGGGCTATAGCACAGTTGATTTTCAATAAAATCGAATTTTCTATGAAATGTTTAGAAATATTCGAGCAACCCAAATGCAAGTTGGCAAAATAAATACAGATCCTGAAGCCTATTGATAGAGCTATTGACCAACGTAATCGGAGCATTTTAGATTTCTGCCGTACAAAATCTGTGGGCAATAGCACAGTTGATTTTCAATAAAATCGAATTTTCTATGAAATGTTTAGAAATATTCGAGCAATCCAAATGCAAGTTTGCAAAATAAATACAGATCCTGAAGCCTATTAATAGAGCTATTGACCAACGTAATCGGAGCATTTTAGATTTTTGCCGTACAAAATCTGTGGGCTTATAGCACAGTTGATTTTCAATAAAATCGAATTTTCTATGAAATGTTTAGAAATATTCGAGCAATCCAAATGCAAGTTTGCAAAATAAATGCAGATCCTGAAGCCTATTGATAGAGCTATTGACCAACGTAATCGGAGCATTTTAGATTTCTGCCGTACAAAATCTGTGGGCTATAGCACAGTTGATTTTCAATAAAATCGAATTTTCTATGAAATGTTTAGAAATATTCGAGCAACCCAAATGCAAGTTGGCAAAATAAATACAGATCCTGAAGCCTATTGATAGAGCTATTGACCAACGTAATCGGAGCATTTTAGATTTTTGCCGTACAAAATCTGTGGGCAATAGCACAGTTGATTTTCAATAAAATCGAATTTTCTATGAAATGTTTAGAAATATTCGAGCAATCCAAATGCAAGTTTGCAAAATAAATACAGATCCTGAAGCCTATTAATAGAGCTATTGACCAACGTAATCGGAGCATTTTAGATTTTTGCCGTACAAAATCTGTGGGCTTATATATAGCACAGTTGATTTTCAATAAAATCGAATTTTCTATGAAATGTTTAGAAATATTCGAGCAATCCAAATGCAAGTTTGCAAAATAAATACAGATCCTGAAGCCTATTAATAGAGCTATTGACCAACGTAATCGGAGCATTTTAGATTTTTGCCGTACAAAATCTGTGGGCTTATAGCACAGTTTATTTTCAATAAAATCGAATTTTCTATGAAATGTTTAGAAATATTCGAGCAATCCAAATGCAAGTTTGCAAAATCAATGCAGATCCTGAAGCCTATTGATAGAGCTATTGACCAACGTTATCGGAGCATTTTAGATTTTTGCCTTCCAAAATCTGTGGGCTATAGCACAGTTGATTTTCAATAAAATCGAATTTTTTATGAAATGTTTAGAAATATTCGAGCAATCCAAATGCAAGTTGGCAAAATAAATACAGATCCTGAAGCCTATTAATAGAGCTATTGACCAACGTGATCGGAGCATTTTAGATTTTTGCCGTACAAAATCTGTGGGCTTATAGCACAGTTGATTTTCAATAAAATCGAATTTTCTATGAAATGTTTAGAAATATTCGAGCAATCCAAATGCAAGTTTGCAAAATAAATACAGATCCTGAAGCCTATTGATAGAGCTATTGACCAACGTCATCCGAGCATTTTAGATTTCTGCCGTACAAAATCTGTGGGCTATAGCACAGTTGATTTTCAATAAAATCGAATTTTCTATGAAATGTTTAGAAATATTCGAGCAATCCAAATGCAAGTTGGCAAAATAAATACAGATCCTGAAGCCTATTAATAGAGCTATTGACCAACGTAATCGGAGTATTTTAGATTTTTGCCGTACAAAATCTGTGGGCTATAGCACAGTTGATTTTCAATAAAATCGAATTTTCTATCAAATGTTTAGAAATATTCGAGCAACCGAAATGCAAGTTGGCAAAATAAATACAGATCCTGAAGCCTATTGATAGAGCTATTTACCAACGTAATCGGAGCATTTTAGATTTCTGCCGTACAGAATCTGTGGGCTATAATAGCACAGTTGATTTTCAATAAAATCGAATTTTCTATGAAATGTTTAGAAATATTCGAGCAATCCAAATGCAAGTTTGCAAAATAAATACAGATCCTGAAGCCTATTGATAGAGCTATTGACCAACGTAATCGGAGCATTTAAGATTTCTGCCGTACAAAATCTGTGGGCTATAGCACAGTTGATTTTCAATAAAATCGAATTTTCTATGAAATGTTTAGAAATATTCGAGCAATCCAAATGCAAGTTTGCAAAATAAATACAGATCCTGAAGCCTATTGATAGAGCTATTGACCAACGTAATCGGAGCATTTTAGATTTCTGCCTTCCAAAATCTGTGGGCTATAGCACAGTTGATTTTCAATAAAATCGAATTTTATATGAAATGTTTAGAAATATTCGAGCAACCCAAATGCAAGTTGGCAAAATAAATACAGATCCTGAAGCCTATTGATAGAGCTATTGACCAACGTAATCCGAGCATTTTAGATTTCTGCCGTACAAAATCTGTGGGCAATAGCACAGTTGATTTTCAATAAAATCGAATTTTCTATGAAATGTTTAGAAATATTCGAGCAATCCAAATGCAAGTTTGCAAAATAAATACAGATCCTGAAGCCTATTGATAGAGCTATTGACCAACGTAATCGGAGCATTTTAGATTTCTGCCGTACAAAATCTGTGGGCTATAGCACAGTTGATTTTCAATAAAATCGAATTTTCTATGAAATGTTTAGAAATATTCGAGCAACCCAAATGCAAGTTGGCAAAATAAATGCAGATCCTGAAGCCTATTGATAGAGCTATTGACCAACGTAATCGGAGCATTTTAGATTTTTGCCGTACAAAATCTGTGGGCTATAGCACAGTTGATTTTCAATAAAATCGAATTTTCTATGAAATGTTTAGAAATATTCGAGCAACCCAAATGCAAGTTGGCAAAATAAATACAGATCCTGAAGCCTATTGATAGAGCTATTGACCAACGTAATCAGAGCATTTTAGATTTTTGCCGTACAAAATCTGTGGGCAATAGCACAGTTGATTTTCAATAAAATCGAATTTTCTATGAAATGTTTAGAAATATTCGAGCAATCCAAATGCAAGTTTGCAAAATAAATACAGATCCTGAAGCCTATTAATAGAGCTATTGACCAACGTAATCGGAGCATTTTAGATTTTTGCCGTACAAAATCTGTGGGCTTATATATAGCACAGTTGATTTTCAATAAAATCGAATTTTCTATGAAATGTTTAGAAATATTCGAGCAATCCAAATGCAAGTTTGCAAAATAAATACAGATCCTGAAGCCTATTAATAGAGCTATTGACCAACGTAATCGGAGCATTTTAGATTTTTGCCGTACAAAATCTGTGGGCTTATAGCACAGTTTATTTTCAATAAAATCGAATTTTCTATGAAATGTTTAGAAATATTCGAGCAATCCAAATGCAAGTTTGCAAAATAAATGCAGATCCTGAAGCCTATTGATAGAGCTATTGACCAACGTTATCGGAGCATTTTAGATTTTTGCCGTACAAAATCTGTGGGCTATAGCACAGTTGATTTTCAATAAAATCGAATTTTTTATGAAATGTTTAGAAATATTCGAGCAATCCAAATGCAAGTTGGCAAAATAAATACAGATCCTGAAGCCTATTAATAGAGCTATTGACCAACGTGATCGGAGCATTTTAGATTTTTGCCGTACAAAATCTGTGGGCTTATAGCACAGTTGATTTTCAATAAAATCGAATTTTCTATGAAATGTTTAGAAATATTCGAGCAATCCAAATGCAAGTTTGCAAAATAAATACAGATCCTGAAGCCTATTGATAGAGCTATTGACCAACGTAATCGGAGCATTTTAGATTTCTGCCGTACAAAATCTGTGGGCTATAGCACAGTTGATTTTCAATAAAATCGAATTTTCTATGAAATGTTTAGAAATATTCGAGCAATCCAAATGCAAGTTGGCAAAATAAATACAGATCCTTAAGCCTATTAATAGAGCTATTGACCAACGTAATCGGAGTATTTTAGATTTTTGCCGTACAAAATCTGTGGGCTATAGCACAGTTGATTTTCAATAAAATCGAATTTTCTATCAAATGTTTAGAAATATTCGAGCAACCGAAATGCAAGTTGGCAAAATAAATACAGATCCTGAAGCCTATTGATAGAGCTATTTACCAACGTAATCGGAGCATTTTAGATTTCTGCCGTACAGAATCTGTGGGCTATAATAGCACAGTTGATTTTCAATAAAATCGAATTTTCTATGAAATGTTTAGAAATATTCGAGCAATCCAAATGCAAGTTTGCAAAATAAATACAGATCCTGAAGCCTATTGATAGAGCTATTGACCAACGTAATCGGAGCATTTAAGATTTCTGCCGTACAAAATCTGTGGGCTATAGCACAGTTGATTTTCAATAAAATCGAATTTTCTATGAAATGTTTAGAAATATTCGAGCAATCCAAATGCAAGTTTGCAAAATAAATACAGATCCTGAAGCCTATTGATAGAGCTATTGACCAACGTAATCCGAGCATTTTAGATTTCTGCCGTACAAAATCTGTGGGCAATAGCACAGTTGATTTTCAATAAAATCGAATTTTCTATGAAATGTTTAGAAATATTCGAGCAATCCAAATGCAAGTTTGCAAAATAAATACAGATCCTGAAGCCTATTGATAGAGCTATTGACCAACGTAATCGGAGCATTTTAGATTTCTGCCGTACAAAATCTGTGGGCTATAGCACAGTTGATTTTCAATAAAATCGAATTTTCTATGAAATGTTTAGAAATATTCGAGCAACCGAAATGCAAGTTGGCAAAATAAATACAGATCCTGAAGCCTATTGATAGAGCTATTGACCAACGTAATCGGAGTATTTTAGATTTTTGCCGTCCAAAATCTGTGGGCTATAGCACAGTTGATTTTCAATAAAATCGAATTTTCTATGAAATGTTTAGAAATATTCGAGCAATCCAAATGCAAGTTTGCAAAATAAATACAGATCCTGAAGCCTATTGATAGAGCTATTGACCAACGTAATCGGAGCATTTAAGATTTCTGCCGTACAAAATCTGTGGGCTTATAGCACAGTTGATTTTCAATAAAATCGAATTTTCTATGAAATGTTTAGAAATATTCGAGCAATCCAAATGCAAGTTTGCAAAATAAATGCAGATCCTGAAGCCTATTGATAGAGCTATTGACCAACGTTATCGGAGCATTTT
Organism: Tipula vernalis; assembly: GCA_958295665.1. Lineage (NCBI taxonomy): Eukaryota > Metazoa > Arthropoda > Insecta > Diptera > Tipulidae > Tipula > Tipula vernalis. Next base: position 60,223,588 of record OY282560.1, on the reverse strand, counting down.
AGATTTTTGCCGTACAAAATCTGTGGGCTATAGCACAGTTGATTTTCAATAAAATCTAATTTTCTATGAAATGTTTAGAAATATTCGAGCAACCGAAATGCAAGTTGGCAAAATAAATACAGATCCTGAAGCCTATTGATAGAGCTATTGACCAACGTAATCGGAGCATTTTAGATTTTTGCCGTACAAAATCTGTGGGCTATAGCACAGTTGATTTTCAATAAAATCGAATTTTTTATGAAATGTTTAGAAATATTCGAGCAATCCAAATGCAAGTTGGCAAAATAAATACAGATCCTGAAGCCTATTAATAGAGCTATTGACCAACGTGATCGGAGCATTTTAGATTTTTGCCGTACAAAATCTGTGGGCTTATAGCACAGTTGATTTTCAATAAAATCGAATTTTCTATGAAATGTTTAGAAATATTCGAGCAATCCAAATGCAAGTTTGCAAAATAAATGCAGATCCTGAAGCCTATTGATAGAGCTATTGACCAACGTTATCGGAGCATTTTAGATTTTTGCCGTACAAAATCTGTGGGCTATAGCACAGTTGATTTTCAATAAAATCTAATTTTCTATGAAATGTTTAGAAATATTCGAGCAACCGAAATGCAAGTTGGCAAAATAAATACAGATCCTGAAGCCTATTGATAGAGCTATTGACCAACGTAATCGGAGCATTTTAGATTTTTGCCGTACAAAATCTGTGGGCTATAGCACAGTTGATTTTCAATAAAATCGAATTTTTTATGAAATGTTTAGAAATATTCGAGCAATCCAAATGCAAGTTGGCAAAATAAATACAGATCCTGAAGCCTATTAATAGAGCTATTGACCAACGTGATCGGAGCATTTTAGATTTTTGCCGTACAAAATCTGTGGGCTTATAGCACAGTTGATTTTCAATAAAATCGAATTTTCTATGAAATGTTTAGAAATATTCGAGCAATCCAAATGCAAGTTTGCAAAATAAATACAGATCCTGAAGCCTATTGATAGAGCTATTGACCAACGTAATCGGAGCATTTTAGATTTCTGCCTTCCAAAATCTGTGGGCTATAGCACAGTTGATTTTCAATAAAATCGAATTTTCTATGAAATGTTTAGAAATATTCGAGCAACCCAAATGCAAGTTGGCAAAATAAATACAGATCCTGAAGCCTATTGATAGAGCTATTGACCAACGTAATCGGAGCATTTTAGATTTCTGCCGTACAAAATCTGTGGGCAATAGCACAGTTGATTTTCAATAAAATCGAATTTTCTATGAAATGTTTAGAAATATTCGAGCAATCCAAATGCAAGTTTGCAAAATAAATACAGATCCTGAAGCCTATTAATAGAGCTATTGACCAACGTAATCGGAGCATTTTAGATTTTTGCCGTACAAAATCTGTGGGCTTATAGCACAGTTGATTTTCAATAAAATCGAATTTTCTATGAAATGTTTAGAAATATTCGAGCAATCCAAATGCAAGTTTGCAAAATAAATGCAGATCCTGAAGCCTATTGATAGAGCTATTGACCAACGTAATCGGAGCATTTTAGATTTCTGCCGTACAAAATCTGTGGGCTATATCACAGTTGATTTTCAATAAAATCGAATTTTCTATGAAATGTTTAGAAATATTCGAGCAACCCAAATGCAAGTTGGCAAAATAAATACAGATCCTGAAGCCTATTGATAGAGCTATTGACCAACGTAATCGGAGCATTTTAGATTTTTGCCGTACAAAATCTGTGGGCAATAGCACAGTTGATTTTCAATAAAATCGAATTTTCTATGAAATGTTTAGAAATATTCGAGCAATCCAAATGCAAGTTTGCAAAATAAATACAGATCCTGAAGCCTATTAATAGAGCTATTGACCAACGTAATCGGAGCATTTTAGATTTTTGCCGTACAAAATCTGTGGGCTTATATATAGCACAGTTGATTTTCAATAAAATCGAATTTTCTATGAAATGTTTAGAAATATTCGAGCAATCCAAATGCAAGTTTGCAAAATAAATACAGATCCTGAAGCCTATTAATAGAGCTATTGACCAACGTAATCGGAGCATTTTAGATTTTTGCCGTACAAAATCTGTGGGCTTATAGCACAGTTTATTTTCAATAAAATCGAATTTTCTATGAAATGTTTAGAAATATTCGAGCAATCCAAATGCAAGTTTGCAAAATAAATGCAGATCCTGAAGCCTATTGATAGAGCTATTGACCAACGTTATCGGAGCATTTTAGATTTTTGCCGTACAAAATCTGTGGGCTATAGCACAGTTGATTTTCAATAAAATCGAATTTTTTATGAAATGTTTAGAAATATTCGAGCAATCCAAATGCAAGTTGGCAAAATAAATACAGATCCTGAAGCCTATTAATAGAGCTATTGACCAACGTGATCGGAGCATTTTAGATTTTTGCCGTACAAAATCTGTGGGCTTATAGCACAGTTGATTTTCAATAAAATCGAATTTTCTATGAAATGTTTAGAAATATTCGAGCAATCCAAATGCAAGTTTGCAAAATAAATACAGATCCTGAAGCCTATTGATAGAGCTATTGACCAACGTAATCGGAGCATTTTAGATTTCTGCCGTACAAAATCTGTGGGCTATAGCACAGTTGATTTTCAATAAAATCGAATTTTCTATGAAATGTTTAGAAATATTCGAGCAATCCAAATGCAAGTTGGCAAAATAAATACAGATCCTGAAGCCTATTAATAGAGCTATTGACCAACGTAATCGGAGTATTTTAGATTTTTGCCGTACAAAATCTGTGGGCTATAGCACAGTTGATTTTCAATAAAATCGAATTTTCTATCAAATGTTTAGAAATATTCGAGCAACCGAAATGCAAGTTGGCAAAATAAATACAGATCCTGAAGCCTATTGATAGAGCTATTTACCAACGTAATCGGAGCATTTTAGATTTCTGCCGTACAGAATCTGTGGGCTATAATAGCACAGTTGATTTTCAATAAAATCGAATTTTCTATGAAATGTTTAGAAATATTCGAGCAATCCAAATGCAAGTTTGCAAAATAAATACAGATCCTGAAGCCTATTGATAGAGCTATTGACCAACGTAATCGGAGCATTTAAGATTTCTGCCGTACAAAATCTGTGGGCTATAGCACAGTTGATTTTCAATAAAATCGAATTTTCTATGAAATGTTTAGAAATATTCGAGCAATCCAAATGCAAGTTTGCAAAATAAATACAGATCCTGAAGTTTATTGATAGAGCTATTGATCAACGTAATCGGAGCATTTTAGATTTCTGCCTTCCAAAATCTGTGGGCTATAGCACAGTTGATTTTCAATAAAATCGAATTTTATATGAAATGTTTAGAAATATTCGAGCAACCCAAATGCAAGTTGGCAAAATAAATACAGATCCTGAAGCCTATTGATAGAGCTATTGACCAACGTAATCCGAGCATTTTAGATTTCTGCCGTACAAAATCTGTGGGCTATAGCACAGTTGATTTTCAATAAAATCGAATTTTCTATGAAATGTTTAGAAATATTCGAGCAATCCAAATGCAAGTTTGCAAAATAAATACAGATCCTGAAGCCTATTGATAGAGCTATTGACCAACGTAATCGGAGCATTTTAGATTTCTGCCGTACAAAATCTGTGGGCTATAGCACAGTTGATTTTCAATAAAATCGAATTTTCTATGAAATGTTTAGAAATATTCGAGCAACCGAAATGCAAGTTGGCAAAATAAATACAGATCCTGAAGCCTATTGATAGAGCTATTGACCAACGTAATCGGAGTATTTTAGATTTTTGCCGTCCAAAATCTGTGGGCTATAGCACAGTTGATTTTCAATAAAATCGAATTTTCTATGAAATGTTTAGAAATATTCGAGCAATCCAAATGCAAGTTTGCAAAATAAATACAGATCCTGAAGCCTATTGATAGAGCTATTGACCAACGTAATCGGAGCATTTAAGATTTCTGCCGTACAAAATCTGTGGGCTATAGCACAGTTGATTTTCAATAAAATCTAATTTTCTATGAAATGTTTAGAAATATTCGAGCAACCGAAATGCAAGTTGGCAAAATAAATACAGATCCTGAAGCCTATTGATAGAGCTATTGACCAACGTAATCGGAGCATTTTAGATTTTTGCCGTACAAAATCTGTGGGCTATAGCACAGTTGATTTTCAATAAAATCGAATTTTTTATGAAATGTTTAGAAATATTCGAGCAATCCAAATGCAAGTTGGCAAAATAAATACAGATCCTGAAGCCTATTAATAGAGCTATTGACCAACGTGATCGGAGCATTTTAGATTTTTGCCGTACAAAATCTGTGGGCTTATAGCACAGTTGATTTTCAATAAAATCGAATTTTCTATGAAATGTTTAGAAATATTCGAGCAATCCAAATGCAAGTTTGCAAAATAAATACAGATCCTGAAGCCTATTGATAGAGCTATTGACCAACGTAATCGGAGCATTTTAGATTTCTGCCTTCCAAAATCTGTGGGCTATAGCACAGTTGATTTTCAATAAAATCGAATTTTCTATGAAATGTTTAGAAATATTCGAGCAACCCAAATGCAAGTTGGCAAAATAAATACAGATCCTGAAGCCTATTGATAGAGCTATTGACCAACGTAATCGGAGCATTTTAGATTTCTGCCGTACAAAATCTGTGGGCAATAGCACAGTTGATTTTCAATAAAATCGAATTTTCTATGAAATGTTTAGAAATATTCGAGCAATCCAAATGCAAGTTGGCAAAATAAATACAGATCCTGAAGCCTATTAATAGAGCTATTGACCAACGTGATCGGAGCATTTTAGATTTTTGCCGTACAAAATCTGTGGGCTTATAGCACAGTTGATTTTCAATAAAATCGAATTTTCTATGAAACGTTTAGAAATATTCGAGCAATCCAAATGCAAGTTTGCAAAATAAATACAGATCCTGAAGCCTATTGATAGAGCTATTGACCAACGTAATCGGAGCATTTTAGATTTCTGCCTTCCAAAATCTGTGGGCTATAGCACAGTTGATTTTCAATAAAATCGAATTTTCTATGAAATGTTTAGAAATATTCGAGCAACCCAAATGCAAGTTGGCAAAATAAATACAGATCCTGAAGCCTATTGATAGAGCTATTGACCAACGTAATCGGAGCATTTTAGATTTCTGCCGTACAAAATCTGTGGGCAATAGCACAGTTGATTTTCAATAAAATCGAATTTTCTATGAAATGTTTAGAAATATTCGAGCAATCCAAATGCAAGTTTGCAAAATAAATGCAGATCCTGAAGCCTATTGATAGAGCTATTGACCAACGTTATCGGAGCATTTTAGATTTTTGCCGTACAAAATCTGTGGGCTATAGCACAGTTGATTTTCAATAAAATCGAATTTTTTATGAAATGTTTAGAAATATTCGAGCAATCAAAATGCAAGTTGGCAAAATAAATACAGATCCTGAAGCCTATTAATAGAGCTATTGACCAACGTGATCGGAGCATTTTAGATTTTTGCCGTACAAAATCTGTGGGCTTATAGCACAGTTGATTTTCAATAAAATCGAATTTTCTATGAAATGTTTAGAAATATTCGAGCAATCCAAATGCAAGTTTGCAAAATAAATACAGATCCTGAAGCCTATTGATAGAGCTATTGACCAACGTAATCGGAGCATTTTAGATTTCTGCCGTACAAAATCTGTGGGCTATAGCACAGTTGATTTTCAATAAAATCGAATTTTCTATGAAATGTTTAGAAATATTCGAGCAATCCAAATGCAAGTTGGCAAAATAAATACAGATCCTGAAGCCTATTAATAGAGCTATTGACCAACGTAATCGGAGTATTTTAGATTTTTGCCGTACAAAATCTGTGGGCTATAGCACAGTTGATTTTCAATAAAATCGAATTTTCTATCAAATGTTTAGAAATATTCGAGCAACCGAAATGCAAGTTGGCAAAATAAATACAGATCCTGAAGCCTATTGATAGAGCTATTTACCAACGTAATCGGAGCATTTTAGATTTCTGCCGTACAGAATCTGTGGGCTATAATAGCACAGTTGATTTTCAATAAAATCGAATTTTCTATGAAATGTTTAGAAATATTCGAGCAATCCAAATGCAAGTTTGCAAAATAAATACAGATCCTGAAGCCTATTGATAGAGCTATTGACCAACGTAATCGGAGCATTTAAGATTTCTGCCGTACAAAATCTGTGGGCTATAGCACAGTTGATTTTCAATAAAATCGAATTTTCTATGAAATGTTTAGAAATATTCGAGCAATCCAAATGCAAGTTTGCAAAATAAATACAGATCCTGAAGCCTATTAATAGAGCTATTGACCAACGTAATCGGAGCATTTTAGATTTTTGCCGTACAAAATCTGTGGGCTTATAGCACAGTTGATTTTCAATAAAATCGAATTTTCTATGAAATGTTTAGAAATATTCGAGCAATCCAAATGCAAGTTTGCAAAATAAATGCAGATCCTGAAGCCTATGGATAGAGCTATTGACCAACGTTATCGGAGCATTTTAGATTTTTGCCGTACAAAATCTGTGGGCTATAGCACAGTTGATTTTCAATAAAATCGAATTTTCTATGAAATGTTTAGAAATATTCGAGCAACCGAAATGCAAGTTGGCAAAATAAATACAGATCCTGAAGCCTATTGATAGAGCTATTTACCAACGTAATCGGAGCATTTTAGATTTCTGCCGTACAGAATCTGTGGGCTATAATAGCACAGTTGATTTTCAATAAAATCGAATTTTCTATGAAATGTTTAGAAATATTCGAGCAATCCAAATGCAAGTTTGCAAAATAAATACAGATCCTGAAGCCTATTGATAGAGCTATTGACCAACGTAATCGGAGCATTTAAGATTTCTGCCGTACAAAATCTGTGGGCTATAGCACAGTTGATTTTCAATAAAATCGAATTTTCTATGAAATGTTTAGAAATATTCGAGCAATCCAAATGCAAGTTTGCAAAATAAATACAGATCCTGAAGCCTATTAATAGAGCTATTGACCAACGTAATCGGAGCATTTTAGATTTTTGCCGTACAAAATCTGTGGGCTTATAGCACAGTTGATTTTCAATAAAATCGAATTTTCTATGAAATGTTTAGAAATATTCGAGCAATCCAAATGCAAGTTTGCAAAATAAATACAGATCCTGAAGCCTATTGATAGAGCTATTGACCAACGTAATCCGAGCATTTTAGATTTCTGCCGTACAAAATCTGTGGGCAATAGCACAGTTGATTTTCAATAAAATCGAATTTTCTATGAAATGTTTAGAAATATTCGAGCAATCCAAATGCAAGTTTGCAAAATAAATACAGATCCTGAAGCCTATTGATAGAGCTATTGACCAACGTAATCGGAGCATTTTAGATTTCTGCCGTACAAAATCTGTGGGCTATAGCACAGTTGATTTTCAATAAAATCGAATTTTCTATGAAATGTTTAGAAATATTCGAGCAACCGAAATGCAAGTTGGCAAAATAAATACAGATCCTGAAGCCTATTGATAGAGCTATTGACCAACGTAATCGGAGTATTTTAGATTTTTGCCGTCCAAAATCTGTGGGCTATAGCACAGTTGATTTTCAATAAAATCGAATTTTCTATGAAATGTTTATAAATATTCGAGCAATCCAAATGCAAGTTTGCAAAATAAATACAGATCCTGAAGCCTATTGATAGAGCTATTGACCAACGTAATCGGAGCATTTAAGATTTCTGCCGTACAAAATCTGTGGGCTATAGCACAGTTGATTTTCAATAAAATCGAATTTTCTATGAAATGTTTAGAAATATTCGAGCAATCCAAATGCAAGTTTGCAAAATAAATACAGATCCTAAAGCCTATTGATAGAGCTATTGACCAACGTAATCGGAGCATTTTAGATTTCTGCCTTCCGAAATCTGTGGGCTATAGCACAGTTGATTTTCAATAAAATCGAATTTTATATGAAATGTTTAGAAATATTCGAGCAACCCAAATGCAAGTTGGCAAAATAAATACAGATCCTGAAGCCTATTGATAGAGCTATTGACCAACGTAATCCGAGCATTTTAGATTTCTGCCGTACAAAATCTGTGGGCAATAGCACAGTTGATTTTCAATAAAATCGAATTTTCTATGAAATGTTTAGAAATATTCGAGCAATCCAAATGCAAGTTTGCAAAATAAATACAGATCCTGAAGCCTATTGATAGAGCTATTGACCAACGTAATCGGAGCATTTTAGATTTCTGCCGTACAAAATCTGTGGGCTATAGCACAGTTGATTTTCAATAAAATCGAATTTTCTATGAAATGTTTAGAAATATTCGAGCAACCTAAATGCAAGTTGGCAAAATAAATACAGATCCTGAAGCCTATTGATAGAGCTATTGACCAACGTAATCGGAGTATTTTAGATTTTTGCCGTCCAAAATCTGTGGGCTATAGCACAGTTGATTTTCAATAAAATCGAATTTTCTATGAAATGTTTAGAAATATTCGAGCAATCCAAATGCAAGTTTGCAAAATAAATACAGATCCTGAAGCCTATTGATAGAGCTATTGACCAACGTAATCGGAGCATTTAAGATTTCTGCCGTACAAAATCTGTGGGCTATAGCACAGTTGATTTTCAATAAAATCTAATTTTCTATGAAATGTTTAGAAATATTCGAGCAACCGAAATGCAAGTTGGCAAAATAAATACAGATCCTGAAGCCTATTGATAGAGCTATTGACCAACGTAATCGGAGCATTTTAGATTTTTGCCGTACAAAATCTGTGGGCTATAGCACAGTTGATTTTCAATAAAATCGAATTTTTTATGAAATGTTTAGAAATATTCGAGCAATCCAAATGCAAGTTGGCAAAATAAATACAGATCCTGAAGCCTATTAATAGAGCTATTGACCAACGTGATCGGAGCATTTTAGATTTTTGCCGTACAAAATCTGTGGGCTTATAGCACAGTTGATTTTCAATAAAATCGAATTTTCTATGAAATGTTTAGAAATATTCGAGCAATCCAAATGCAAGTTTGCAAAATAAATACAGATCCTGAAGCCTATTGATAGAGCTATTGACCAACGTAATCGGAGCATTTTAGATTTCTGCCTTCCAAAATCTGTGGGCTATAGCACAGTTGATTTTCAATAAAATCGAATTTTCTATGAAATGTTTAGAAATATTCGAGCAACCCAAATGCAAGTTGGCAAAATAAATACAGATCCTGAAGCCTATTGATAGAGCTATTGACCAACGTAATCGGAGCATTTTAGATTTCTGCCGTACAAAATCTGTGGGCAATAGCACAGTTGATTTTCAATAAAATCGAATTTTGTATGAAATGTTTAGAAATATTCGAGCAATCCAAATGCAAGTTTGCAAAATAAATACAGATCCTGTAGCCTATTAATAGAGCTATTGACCAACGTAATCGGAGCATTTTAGATTTTTGCCGTACAAAATCTGTGGGCTTATAGCACAGTTGATTTTCAATAAAATCGAATTTTCTATGAAATGTTTAGAAATATTCGAGCAATCCAAATGCAAGTTTGCAAAATAAATACAGATCCTGAAGCCTATTGATAGAGCTATTGACCAACGTAATCGGAGCATTTTAGATTTCTGCCGTACAAAATCTGTGGGCTATAGCACAGTTGATTTTCAATAAAATCGAATTTTCTATGAAATGTTTAGAAATATTCGAGCAATCCAAATGCAAGTTGGCAAAATAAATACAGATCCTGAAGCCTATTAATAGAGCTATTGACCAACGTAATCGGAGTATTTTAGATTTTTGCCGTACAAAATCTGTGGGCTATAGCACAGTTGATTTTCAATAAAATCGAATTTTCTATCAAATGTTTAGAAATATTCGAGCAACCGAAATGCAAGTTGGCAAAATAAATACAGATCCTGAAGCCTATTGATAGAGCTATTTACCAACGTAATCGGAGCATTTTAGATTTCTGCCGTACAAAATCTGTGGGCTATAATAGCACAGTTGATTTTCAATAAAATCGAATTTTCTATGAAATGTTTAGAAATATTCGAGCAATCCAAATGCAAGTTTGCAAAATAAATACAGATCCTGAAGCCTATTGATAGAGCTATTGACCAACGTAATCGGAGCATTTAAGATTTCTGCCGTACAAAATCTGTGGGCTATAGCACAGTTGATTTTCAATAAAATCGAATTTTCTATGAAATGTTTAGAAATATTCGAGCAATCCAAATGCAAGTTTGCAAAATAAATACAGATCCTGAAGCCTATTAATAGAGCTATTGACCAACGTAATCGGAGCATTTTAGATTTTTGCCGTACAAAATCTGTGGGCTTATAGCACAGTTGATTTTCAATAAAATCGAATTTTCTATGAAATGTTTAGAAATATTCGAGCAATCCAAATGCAAGTTTGCAAAATAAATGCAGATCCTGAAGCCTATTGATAGAGCTATTGACCAACGTTATCGGAGCATTTTAGATTTTTGCCGTACAAAATCTGTGGGCTATAGCACAGTTGATTTTCAATAAAATCGAATTTTTTATGAAATGTTTAGAAATATTCGAGCAATCCAAATGCAAGTTTGCAAAATAAATACAGATCCTGTAGCCTATTAATAGAGCTATTGACCAACGTAATCGGAGCATTTTAGATTTTTGCCGTACAAAATCTGTGGGCTTATAGCACAGTTGATTTTCAATAAAATCGAATTTTCTATGAAATGTTTAGAAATATTCGAGCAATCCAAATGCAAGTTTGCAAAATAAATACAGATCCTGAAGCCTATTGATAGAGCTATTGACCAACGTAATCGGAGCATTTTAGATTTCTGCCGTACAAAATCTGTGGGCTATAGCACAGTTGATTTTCAATAAAATCGAATTTTCTATGAAATGTTTAGAAATATTCGAGCAATCCAAATGCAAGTTGGCAAAATAAATACAGATCCTGAAGCCTATTAATAGAGCTATTGACCAACGTAATCGGAGTATTTTAGATTTTTGCCGTACAAAATCTGTGGGCTATAGCACAGTTGATTTTCAATAAAATCGAATTTTCTATCAAATGTTTAGAAATATTCGAGCAACCGAAATGCAAGTTGGCAAAATAAATACAGATCCTGAAGCCTATTGATAGAGCTATTTACCAACGTAATCGGAGCATTTTAGATTTCTGCCGTACAAAATCTGTGGGCTATAATAGCACAGTTGATTTTCAATAAAATCGAATTTTCTATGAAATGTTTAGAAATATTCGAGCAATCCAAATGCAAGTTTGCAAAATAAATACAGATCCTGAAGCCTATTGATAGAGCTATTGACCAACGTAATCGGAGCATTTAAGATTTCTGCCGTACAAAATCTGTGGGCTATAGCACAGTTGATTTTCAATAAAATCGAATTTTCTATGAAATGTTTAGAAATATTCGAGCAATCCAAATGCAAGTTTGCAAAATAAATACAGATCCTGAAGCCTATTAATAGAGCTATTGACCAACGTAATCGGAGCATTTTAGATTTTTGCCGTACAAAATCTGTGGGCTTATAGCACAGTTGATTTTCAATAAAATCGAATTTTCTATGAAATGTTTAGAAATATTCGAGCAATCCAAATGCAAGTTTGCAAAATAAATGCAGATCCTGAAGCCTATTGATAGAGCTATTGACCAACGTTATCGGAGCATTTTAGATTTTTGCCGTACAAAATCTGTGGGCTATAGCACAGTTGATTTTCAATAAAATCGAATTTTTTATGAAATGTTTAGAAATATTCGAGCAATCCAAATGCAAGTTGGCAAAATAAATACAGATCCTGAAGCCTATTAATAGAGCTATTGACCAACGTGATCGGAGCATTTTAGATTTTTGCCGTACAAAATCTGTGGGCTTATAGCACAGTTGATTTTCAATAAAATCGAATTTTCTATGAAATGTTTAGAAATATTCGAGCAATCCAAATGCAAGTTTGCAAAATAAATACAGATCCTGAAGCCTATTGATAGAGCTATTGACCAACGTAATCGGAGCATTTTAGATTTCTGCCGTACAAAATCTGTGGGCTATAGCACAGTTGATTTTCAATAAAATCGAATTTTCTATGAAATGTTTAGAAATATTCGAGCAATCCAAATGCAAGTTGGCAAAATAAATACAGATCCTGAAGCCTAATAATATAGCTATTGACCAACGTAATCGGAGTATTTTAGATTTTTGCCGTACAAAATCTGTGGGCTATAGCACAGTTGATTTTCAATAAAATCGAATTTTCTATCAAATGTTTAGAAATATTCGAGCAACCGAAATGCAAGTTGGCAAAATAAATACAGATCCTGAAGCCTATTGATAGAGCTATTTACCAACGTAATTGGAGCATTTTAGATTTCTGCCGTACAGAATCTGTGGGCTATAATAGCACAGTTGATTTTCAATAAAATCGAATTTTCTATGAAATGTTTAGAAATATTCGAGCAATCCAAATGCAAGTTTGCAAAATAAATACAGATCCTGAAGCCTATTGATAGAGCTATTGACCAACGTAATCGGAGCATTTAAGATTTCTGCCGTACAAAATCTGTGGGCTATAGCACAGTTGATTTTCAATAAAATCGAATTTTCTATGAAATGTTTAGAAATATTCGAGCAATCCAAATGCAAGTTGGCAAAATAAATACAGATCCTGAAGCCTATTGATAGAGCTATTGACCAACGTAATCGGAGCATTTTAGATTTCTGCCTTCCAAAATCTGTGGGCTATAGCACAGTTGATTTTCAATAAAATCGAATTTTATATGAAATGTTTAGAAATATTCGAGCAACCCAAATGCAAGTTGGCAAAATAAATACAGATCCTGAAGCCTATTGATAGAGCTATTGACCAACGTAATCGGAGCATTTTAGATTTCTGCCGTACAAAATCTGTGGGCAATAGCACAGTTGATTTTCAATAAAATCGAATTTTCTATGAAATGTTTAGAAATATTCGAGCAATCCAAATGCAAGTTTGCAAAATAAATACAGATCCTGAAGCCTATTGATAGAGCTATTGACCAACGTAATCGGAGCATTTTAGATTTCTGCCGTACAAAATCTGTGGGCTATAGCACAGTTGATTTTCAATAAAATCGAATTTTCTATGAAATGTTTAGAAATATTCGAGCAACCGAAATGCAAGTTGGCAAAATAAATACAGATCCTGAAGCCTATTGATAGAGCTATTTACCAACGTAATCGGAGCATTTTAGATTTCTGCCGTACAGAATCTGTGGGCTATAATAGCACAGTTGATTTTCAATAAAATCGAATTTTCTATGAAATGTTTAGAAATATTCGAGCAATCCAAATGCAAGTTTGCAAAATAAATACAGATCCTGAAGCCTATTGATAGAGCTATTGACCAACGTAATCGGAGCATTTAAGATTTCTGCCGTACAAAATCTGTGGGCTATAGCACAGTTGATTTTCAATAAAATCGAATTTTCAATGAAATGTTTAGAAATATTCGAGCAATCCAAATGCAAGTTTGCAAAATAAATACAGATCCTGAAGCCTATTAATAGAGCTATTGACCAACGTAATCGGAGCATTTTAGATTTTTGCCGTACAAAATCTGTGGGCTTATAGCACAGTTGATTTTCAATAAAATCGAATTTTCTATGAAATGTTTAGAAATATTCGAGCAATCCAAATGCAAGTTTGCAAAATAAATGCAGATCCTGAAGCCTATTGATAGAGCTATTGACCAACGTTATCGGAGCATTTTAGATTTTTGCCGTACAAAATCTGTGGGCTATAGCACAGTTGATTTTCAATAAAATCGAATTTTTTATGAAATGTTTAGAAATATTCGAGCAATCCAAATGCAAGTTGGCAAAATAAATACAGATCCTGAAGCCTATTAATAGAGCTATTGACCAACGTGATCGGAGCATTTTAGATTTTTGCCGTACAAAATCTGTGGGCTTATAGCACAGTTGATTTTCAATAAAATCGAATTTTCTATGAAATGTTTAGAAATATTCGAGCAATCCAAATGCAAGTTTGCAAAATAAATACAGATCCTGAAGCCTATTGATAGAGCTATTGACCAACGTAATCGGAGCATTTTAGATTTCTGCCGTACAAAATCTGTGGGCTATAGCACAGTTGATTTTCAATAAAATCGAATTTTCTATGAAATGTTTAGAAATATTCGAGCAATCCAAATGCAAGTTGGCAAAATAAATACAGATCCTGAAGCCTATTAATAGAGCTATTGACCAACGTAATCGGAGTATTTTAGATTTTTGCCGTACAAAATCTGTGGGCTATAGCACAGTTGATTTTCAATAAAATCGAATTTTCTATCAAATGTTTAGAAATATTCGAGCAACCGAAATGCAAGTTGGCAAAATAAATACAGATCCTGAAGCCTATTGATAGAGCTATTTACTAACGTAATCGGAGCATTTTAGATTTCTGCCGTACAGAATCTGTGGGCTATAATAGCACAGTTGATTTTCAATAAAATCGAATTTTCTATGAAATGTTTAGAAATATTCGAGCAATCCAAATGCAAGTTTGCAAAATAAATACAGATCCTGAAGCCTATTTATAGAGCTATTGACCAACGTAATCGGAGCATTTAAGATTTCTGCCGTACAAAATCTGTGGGCTATAGCACAGTTGATTTTCAATAAAATCGAATTTTCTATGAAATGTTTAGAAATATTCGAGCAATCCAAATGCAAGTTTGCAAAATAAATACAGATCCTGAAGCCTATTAATAGAGCTATTGACCAACGTAATCGGAGCATTTTAGATTTTTGCCGTACAAAATCTGTGGGCTTATAGCACAGTTGATTTTCAATAAAATCGAATTTTCTATGAAATGTTTAGAAATATTCGAGCAATCCAAATGCAAGTTGGCAAAATAAATACAGATCCTGAAGCCTATTAATAGAGCTATTGACCAACGTAATCAGAGTATTTTAGATTTTTGCCGTACAAAATCTGTGGGCTATAGCACAGTTGATTTTCAATAAAATCGAATTTTCTATGAAATGTTTAGAAATATTCGAGCAACCGAAATGCAAGTTGGCAAAATAAATACAGATCCTGAAGCCTATTGATAGAGCTATTTACCAACGTAATCGGAGCATTTTAGATTTCTGCCGTACAGAATCTGTGGGCTATAATAGCACAGTTGATTTTCAATAAAATCGAATTTTCTATGAAATGTTTAGAAATATTCGAGCAATCCAAATGCAAGTTTGCAAAATAAATACAGATCCTGAAGCCTATTGATAGAGCTATTGACCAACGTAATCGGAGCATTTAAGATTTCTGCCGTACAAAATCTGTGGGCTATAGCACAGTTGATTTTCAATAAAATCGAATTTTCTATGAAATGTTTAGAAATATTCGAGCAATCCAAATGCAAGTTGGCAAAATAAATACAGATCCTGAAGCCTATTAATAGAGCTATTGACCAACGTAATCGGAGTATTTTAGATTTTTGCCGTACAAAATCTGTGGGCTATAGCACAGTTGATTTTCAATAGAATCGAATTTTCTATCAAATGTTTAGAAATATTCGAGCAACCGAAATGCAAGTTGGCAAAATAAATACAGATCCTGAAGCCTATTGATAGAGCTATTTACTAACGTAATCGGAGCATTTTAGATTTCTGCCGTACAGAATCTGTGGGCTATAATAGCACAGTTGATTTTCAATAAAATCGAATTTTCTATGAAATGTTTAGAAATATTCGAGCAATCCAAATGCAAGTTTGCAAAATAAATACAGATCCTGAAGCCTATTGATAGAGCTATTGACCAACGTAATCGGAGCATTTAAGATTTCTGCCGTACAAAATCTGTGGGCTATAGCACAGTTGATTTTCAATAAAATCGAATTTTCTATGAAATGTTTAGAAATATTCGAGCAATCCAAATGCAAGTTTGCAAAATAAATACAGATCCTGAAGCCTATTAATAGAGCTATTGACCAACGTAATCGGAGTATTTTAGATTTTTGCCGTACAAAATCTGTGGGCTATAGCACAGTTGATTTTCAATAAAATCGAATTTTCTATCAAATGTTTAGAAATATTCGAGCAACCGAAATGCAAGTTGGCAAAATAAATACAGATCCTGAAGCCTATTGATAGAGCTATTTACCAACGTAATCGGAGCATTTTAGATTTCTGCCGTACAGAATCTGTGGGCTATAATAGCACAGTTGATTTTCAATAAAATCGAATTTTCTATGAAATGTTTAGAAATATTCGAGCAATCCAAATGCAAGTTTGCAAAATAAATACAGATCCTGAAGCCTATTGATAGAGCTATTGACCAACGTAATCGGAGCATTTAAGATTTCTGCCGTACAAAATCTGTGGGCTATAGCACAGTTGATTTTCAATAAAATCGAATTTTCTATGAAATGTTTAGAAATATTCGAGCAATCCAAATGCAAGTTGGCAAAATAAATACAGATCCTGAAGCCTATTAATAGAGCTATTGACCAACGTAATCGGAGTATTTTAGATTTTTGCCGTACAAAATCTGTGGGCTATAGCACAGTTGATTTTCAATAAAATCGAATTTTCTATCAAATGTTTAGAAATATTCGAGCAACCGAAATGCAAGTTGGCAAAATAAATACAGATCCTGAAGCCTATTGATAGAGCTATTTACCAACGTAATCGGAGCATTTTAGATTTCTGCCGTACAAAATCTGTGGGCTATAGCACAGTTGATTTTCAATAAAATCGAATTTTCTATGAAATGTTTAGAAATATTCGAGCAATCCAAATGCAAGTTTGCAAAATAAATACAGATCCTGAAGCCTATTGATAGAGCTATTGACCAACGTAATCGGAGCATTTAAGATTTCTGCCGTACAAAATCTGTGGGCTATAGCACAGTTGATTTTCAATAAAATCGAATTTTCTATGAAATGTTTAGAAATATTCGAGCAATCCAAATGCAAGTTTGCAAAATAAATACAGATCCTGAAGCCTATTAATAGAGCTATTGACCAACGTAATCGGAGCATTTTAGATTTTTGCCGTACAAAATCTGTGGGCTTATAGCACAGTTGATTTTCAATAAAATCGAATTTTCTATGAAATGTTTAGAAATATTCGAGCAATCCAAATGCAAGTTTGCAAAATAAATGCAGATCCTGAAGCCTATTGATAGAGCTATTGACCAACGTTATCGGAGCATTTTAGATTTTTGCCGTACAAAATCTGTGGGCTATAGCACAGTTGATTTTCAATAAAATCGAATTTTTTATGAAATGTTTAGAAATATTCGAGCAATCCAAATGCAAGTTGGCAAAATAAATACAGATCCTGAAGCCTATTAATAGAGCTATTGACCAACGTGATCGGAGCATTTTAGATTTTTGCCGTACAAAATCTGTGGGCTTATAGCACAGTTGATTTTCAATAAAATCGAATTTTCTATGAAATGTTTAGAAATATTCGAGCAATCCAAATGCAAGTTTGCAAAATAAATACAGATCCTGAAGCCTATTGATAGAGCTATTGACCAACGTAATCGGAGCATTTTAGATTTCTGCCGTACAAAATCTGTGGGCTATAGCACAGTTGATTTTCAATAAAATCGAATTTTCTATGAAATGTTTAGAAATATTCGAGCAATCCAAATGCAAGTTGGCAAAATAAATACATATCCTGAAGCCTATTAATAGAGCTATTGACCAACGTAATCGGAGTATTTTAGATTTTTGCCGTACAAAATCTGTGGGCTATAGCACAGTTGATTTTCAATAAAATCGAATTTTCTATGAAATGTTTAGAAATATTCGAGCAATCCAAATGCAAGTTTGCAAAATAAATACAGATCCTGAAGCCTATTGATAGAGCTATTGACCAACGTAATCGGAGCATTTAAGATTTCTGCCGTACAAAATCTGTGGGCTATAGCACAGTTGATTTTCAATAAAATCGAATTTTCTATGAAATGTTTAGAAATATTCGAGCAATCCAAATGCAAGTTTGCAAAATAAATACAGATCCTGAAGCCTATTAATAGAGCTATTGACCAACGTAATCGGAGCATTTTAGATTTTTGCCGTACAAAATCTGTGGGCTTATAGCACAGTTGATTTTCAATAAAATCGAATTTTCTATGAAATGTTTAGAAATATTCGAGCAATCCAAATGCAAGTTTGCAAAATAAATGCAGATCCTGAAGCCTATTGATAGAGCTATTGACCAACGTTATCGGAGCATTTTAGATTTTTGCCGTACAAAATCTGTGGGCTATAGCACAGTTGATTTTCAATAAAATCGAATTTTTTATGAAATGTTTAGAAATATTCGAGCAATCCAAATGCAAGTTGGCAAAATAAATACAGATCCTGAAGCCTATTAATAGAGCTATTGACCAACGTGATCGGAGCATTTTAGATTTTTGCCGTACAAAATCTGTGGGCTTATAGCACAGTTGATTTTCAATAAAATCGAATTTTCTATGAAATGTTTAGAAATATTCGAGCAATCCAAATGCAAGTTTGCAAAATAAATACAGATCCTGAAGCCTATTGATAGAGCTATTGACCAACGTAATCGGAGCATTTTAGATTTCTGCCGTACAAAATCTGTGGGCTATAGCACAGTTGATTTTCAATAAAATCGAATTTTCTATGAAATGTTTAGAAATATTCGAGCAATCCAAATGCAAGTTGGCAAAATAAATACAGATCCTGAAGCCTATTAATAGAGCTATTGACCAACGTAATCGGAGTATTTTAGATTTTTGCCGTACAAAATCTGTGGGCTATAGCACAGTTGATTTTCAATAAAATCGAATTTTCTATCAAATGTTTAGAAATATTCGAGCAACCGAAATGCAAGTTGGCAAAATAAATACAGATCCTGAAGCCTATTGATAGAGCTATTTACCAACGTAATCGGAGCATTTTAGATTTCTGCCGTACAGAATCTGTGGGCTATAATAGCACAGTTGATTTTCAATAAAATCGAATTTTCTATGAAATGTTTAGAAATATTCGAGCAATCCAAATGCAAGTTTGCAAAATAAATACAGATCCTGAAGCCTATTGATAGAGCTATTGACCAACGTAATCGGAGCATTTAAGATTTCTGCCGTACAAAATCTGTGGGCTATAGCACAGTTGATTTTCAATAAAATCGAATTTTCTATGAAATGTTTAGAAATATTCGAGCAATCCAAATGCAAGTTTGCAAAATAAATACAGATCCTGAAGCCTATTGATAGAGCTATTGACCAACGTAATCGGAGCATTTTAGATTTCTGCCTTCCAAAATCTGTGGGCTTATAGCACAGTTGATTTTCAATAAAATCGAATTTTCTATGAAATGTTTAGAAATATTCGAGCAATCCAAATGCAAGTTTGCAAAATAAATACAGATCCTGAAGCCTATTGATAGAGCTATTGACCAACGTAATCCGAGCATTTTAGATTTCTGCCGTACAAAATCTGTGGGCAATAGCACAGTTGATTTTCAATAAAATCGAATTTTCTATGAAATGTTTAGAAATATTCGAGCAATCCAAATGCAAGTTGGCAAAATAAATACAGATCCTGAAGCCTATTGATAGAGCTATTGACCAACGTAATCGGAGTATTTTAGATTTTTGCCGTCCAAAATCTGTGGGCTATAGCACAGTTGATTTTCAATAAAATCGAATTTTCTATGAAATGTTTAGAAATATTCGAGCAATCCAAATGCAAGTTTGCAAAATAAATACAGATCCTGAAGCCTATTGATAGAGCTATTGACCAACGTAATCGGAGCATTTAAGATTTCTGCCGTACAAAATCTGTGGGCTATAGCACAGTTGATTTTCAATAAAATCGAATTTTCTATGAAATGTTTAGAAATATTCGAGCAATCCAAATGCAAGTTTGCAAAATAAATACAGATCCTGAAGCCTATTGATAGAGCTATTGACCAACGTAATCGGAGCATTTTATATTTCTGCCTTCCAAAATCTGTGGGCTATAGCACAGTTGATTTTCAATAAAATCGAATTTTCTATGAAATGTTTAGAAATATTCGAGCAACCCAAATGCAAGTTGGCAAAATAAATACAGATCCTGAAGCCTATTGATAGAGCTATTGACCAACGTAATCCGAGCATTTTAGATTTCTGCCGTACAAAATCTGTGGGCAATAGCACAGTTGATTTTCAATAAAATCGAATTTTCTATGAAATGTTTAGAAATATTCGAGCAATCCAAATGCAAGTTTGCAAAATAAATACAGATCCTGAAGCCTATTGATAGAGCTATTGACCAACGTAATCGGAGCATTTTAGATTTCTGCCGTACAAAATCTGTGGGCTATAGCACAGTTGATTTTCAATAAAATCGAATTTTCTATGAAATGTTTAGAAATATTCGAGCAACCGAAATGCAAGTTGGCAAAATAAATACAGATCCTGAAGCCTATTGATAGAGCTATTGACCAACGTAATCGGAGTATTTTAGATTTTTGCCGTCCAAAATCTGTGGGCTATAGCACAGTTGATTTTCAATAAAATCGAATTTTCTATGAAATGTTTAGAAATATTCGAGCAATCCAAATGCAAGTTTGCAAAATAAATACAGATCCTGAAGCCTATTGATAGAGCTATTGACCAACGTAATCGGAGCATTTTAGATTTCTGCCTTCCAAAATCTGTGGGCTATAGCACAGTTGATTTTCAATAAAATCGAATTTTCTATGAAATGTTTAGAAATATTCGAGCAACCCAAATGCAAGTTGGCAAAATAAATACAGATCCTGAAGCCTATTGATAGAGCTATTGACCAACGTAATCGGAGCATTTTAGATTTCTGCCGTACAAAATCTGTGGGCTTATAGCACAGTTGATTTTCAATAAAATCGAATTTTCTATGAAATGTTTAGAAATATTCGAGCAATCCAAATGCAAGTTTGCAAAATAAATGCAGATCCTGAAGCCTATTGATAGAGCTATTGACCAACGTAATCGGAGCATTTTAGATTTCTGCCTTCCAAAATCTGTGGGCTATAGCACAGTTGATTTTCAATAAAATCGAATTTTCTATGAAATGTTTAGAAATATTCGAGCAATCCAAATGCAAGTTTGCAAAATAAATACAGATCCTGAAGCCTATTAATAGAGCTATTGACCAACGTAATCGGAGCATTTTAGATTTTTGCCGTACAAAATCTGTGGGCTTATAGCACAGTTGATTTTCAATAAAATCGAATTTTCTATGAAATGTTTAGAAATATTCGAGCAATCCAAATGCAAGTTTGCAAAATAAATGCAGATCCTGAAGCCTATTGATAGAGCTATTGACCAACGTTATCGGAGCATTTTAGATTTTTGCCTTCCAAAATCTGTGGGCTATAGCACAGTTGATTTTCAATAAAATCGAATTTTCTATGAAATGTTTAGAAATATTCGAGCAATCCAAATGCAAGTTTGCAAAATAAATACAGATCCTGAAGCCTATTAATAGAGCTATTGACCAACGTAATCGGAGCATTTTAGATTTTTGCCGTACAAAATCTGTGGGCTTATAGCACAGTTGATTTTCAATAAAATCGAATTTTCTATGAAATGTTTAGAAATATTCGAGCAATCCAAATGCAAGTTTGCAAAATAAATGCAGATCCTGAAGCCTATTGATAGAGCTATTGACCAACGTTATCGGAGCATTTTAGATTTTTGCCGTACAAAATCTGTGGGCTATAGCACAGTTGATTTTCAATAAAATCGAATTTTTTATGAAATGTTTAGAAATATTCGAGCAATCCAAATGCAAGTTGGCAAAATAAATACAGATCCTGAAGCCTATTAATAGAGCTATTGACCAACGTGATCGGAGCATTTTAGATTTTTGCCGTACAAAATCTGTGGGCTTATAGCACAGTTGATTTTCAATAAAATCGAATTTTCTATGAAATGTTTAGAAATATTCGAGCAATCCAAATGCAAGTTTGCAAAATAAATACAGATCCTGAAGCCTATTGATAGAGCTATTGACCAACGTAATCGGAGCATTTTAGATTTCTGCCGTACAAAATCTGTGGGCTATAGCACAGTTGATTTTCAATAAAATCGAATTTTCTATGAAATGTTTAGAAATATTCGAGCAATCCAAATGCAAGTTGGCAAAATAAATACAGATCCTGAAGCCTATTAATAGAGCTATTGACCAACGTAATCGGAGTATTTTAGATTTTTGCCGTACAAAATCTGTGGGCTATAGCACAGTTGATTTTCAATAAAATCGAATTTTCTATGAAATGTTTAGAAATATTCGAGCAATCCAAATGCAAGTTTGCAAAATAAATACAGATCCTGAAGCCTATTGATAGAGCTATTGACCAACGTAATCGGAGCATTTTAGATTTCTGCCTTCCAAAATCTGTGGGCTATAGCACAGTTGATTTTCAATAAAATCGAATTTTCTATGAAATGTTTAGAAATATTCGAGCAATCCAAATGCAAGTTTGCAAAATAAATACAGATCCTGAAGCCTATTAATAGAGCTATTGACCAACGTAATCGGAGCATTTTAGATTTTTGCCGTACAAAATCTGTGGGCTTATAGCACAGTTGATTTTCAATAAAATCGAATTTTCTATGAAATGTTTAGAAATATTCGAGCAATCCAAATGCAAGTTTGCAAAATAAATGCAGATCCTGAAGCCTATTGATAGAGCTATTGACCAACGTTATCGGAGCATTTTAGATTTTTGCCGTACAAAATCTGTGGGCTATAGCACAGTTGATTTTCAATAAAATCGAATTTTTTATGAAATGTTTAGAAATATTCGAGCAATCCAAATGCAAGTTGGCAAAATAAATACAGATCCTGAAGCCTATTAATAGAGCTATTGACCAACGTGATCGGAGCATTTTAGATTTTTGCCGTACAAAATCTGTGGGCTTATAGCACAGTTGATTTTCAATAAAATCGAATTTTCTATGAAATGTTTAGAAATATTCGAGCAATCCAAATGCAAGTTTGCAAAATAAATACAGATCCTGAAGCCTATTGATAGAGCTATTGACCAACGTAATCGGAGCATTTTAGATTTCTGCCGTACAAAATCTGTGGGCTATAGCACAGTTGATTTTCAATAAAATCGAATTTTCTATGAAATGTTTAGAAATATTCGAGCAATCCAAATGCAAGTTGGCAAAATAAATACAGATCCTGAAGCCTATTAATAGAGCTATTGACCAACGTAATCGGAGTATTTTAGATTTTTGCCGTACAAAATCTGTGGGCTATAGCACAGTTGATTTTCAATAAAATCGAATTTTCTATCAAATGTTTAGAAATATTCGAGCAACCGAAATGCAAGTTGGCAAAATAAATACAGATCCTGAAGCCTATTGATAGAGCTATTTACCAACGTAATCGGAGCATTTTAGATTTCTGCCGTACAGAATCTGTGGGCTATAATAGCACAGTTGATTTTCAATAAAATCGAATTTTCTATGAAATGTTTAGAAATATTCGAGCAATCCAAATGCAAGTTTGCAAAATAAATACAGATCCTGAAGCCTATTGATAGAGCTATTGACCAACGTAATCGGAGCATTTAAGATTTCTGCCGTACAAAATCTGTGGGCTATAGCACAGTTGATTTTCAATAAAATCGAATTTTCTATGAAATGTTTAGAAATATTCGAGCAATCCAAATGCAAGTTTGCAAAATAAATACAGATCCTGAAGCCTATTAATAGAGCTATTGACCAACGTAATCGGAGCATTTTAGATTTTTGCCGTACAAAATCTGTGGGCTTATAGCACAGTTGATTTTCAATAAAATCGAATTTTCTATGAAATGTTTAGAAATATTCGAGCAATCCAAATGCAAGTTTGCAAAATAAATGCAGATCCTGAAGCCTATTGATAGAGCTATTGACCAACGTTATCGGAGCATTTTAGATTTTTGCCGTACAAAATCTGTGGGCTATAGCACAGTTGATTTTCAATAAAATCTAATTTTTTATGAAATGTTTAGAAATATTCGAGCAATCCAAATGCAAGTTGGCAAAATAAATACAGATCCTGAAGCCTATTAATAGAGCTATTGACCAACGTGATCGGAGCATTTTAGATTTTTGCCGTACAAAATCTGTGGGCTTATAGCACAGTTGATTTTCAATAAAATCGAATTTTCTATGAAATGTTTAGAAATATTCGAGCAATCCAAATGCAAGTTTGCAAAATAAATACAGATCCTGAAGCCTATTGATAGAGCTATTGACCAACGTAATCGGAGCATTTTAGATTTCTGCCGTACAAAATCTGTGGGCTATAGCACAGTTGATTTTCAATAAAATCGAATTTTCTATGAAATGTTTAGAAATATTCGAGCAATCCAAATGCAAGTTGGCAAAATAAATACAGATCCTGAAGCCTATTAATAGAGCTATTGACCAACGTAATCGGAGTATTTTAGATTTTTGCCGTACAAAATCTGTGGGCTATAGCACAGTTGATTTTCAATAAAATCGAATTTTCTATCAAATGTTTAGAAATATTCGAGCAACCGAAATGCAAGTTGGCAAAATAAATACAGATCCTGAAGCCTATTGATAGAGCTATTTACCAACGTAATCGGAGCATTTTAGATTTCTGCCGTACAGAATCTGTGGGCTATAATAGCACAGTTGATTTTCAATAAAATCGAATTTTCTATGAAATGTTTAGAAATATTCGAGCAATCCAAATGCAAGTTTGCAAAATAAATACAGATCCTGAAGCCTATTAATAGAGCTATTGACCAACGTAATCGGAGCATTTTAGATTTTTGCCGTACAAAATCTGTGGGCTTATAGCACAGTTGATTTTCAATAAAATCGAATTTTCTATGAAATGTTTAGAAATATTCGAGCAATCCAAATGCAAGTTTGCAAAATAAATGCAGATCCTGAAGCCTATTGATAGAGCTATTGACCAACGTTATCGGAGCATTTTAGATTTTTGCCGTACAAAATCTGTGGGCTATAGCACAGTTGATTTTCAATAAAATCTAATTTTTTATGAAATGTTTAGAAATATTCGAGCAATCCAAATGCAAGTTGGCAAAATAAATACAGATCCTGAAGCCTATTAATAGAGCTATTGACCAACGTGATCGGAGCATTTTAGATTTTTGCCGTACAAAATCTGTGGGCTATAGCACAGTTGATTTTCAATAAAATCGAATTTTCTATGAAATGTTTAGAAATATTCGAGCAATCCAAATGCAAGTTGGCAAAATAAATACAGATCCTGAAGCCTATTAATAGAGCTATTGACCAACGTAATCGGAGTATTTTAGATTTTTGCCGTACAAAATCTGTGGGCTATAGCACAGTTGATTTTCAATAAAATCGAATTTTCTATCAAATGTTTAGAAATATTCGAGCAACCGAAATGCAAGTTGGCAAAATAAATACAGATCCTGAAGCCTATTGATAGAGCTATTTACCAACGTAATCGGAGCATTTTAGATTTCTGCCGTACAGAATCTGTGGGCTATAATAGCACAGTTGATTTTCAATAAAATCGAATTTTCTATGAAATGTTTAGAAATATTCGAGCAATCCAAATGCAAGTTTGCAAAATAAATACAGATCCTGAAGCCTATTGATAGAGCTATTGACCAACGTAATCGGAGCATTTAAGATTTCTGCCGTACAAAATCTGTGGGCTATAGCACAGTTGATTTTCAATAAAATCGAATTTTCTATGAAATGTTTAGAAATATTCGAGCAATCCAAATGCAAGTTTGCAAAATAAATACAGATCCTGAAGCCTATTAATAGAGCTATTGACCAACGTAATCGGAGCATTTTAGATTTTTGCCGTACAAAATCTGTGGGCTTATAGCACAGTTGATTTTCAATAAAATCGAATTTTCTATGAAATGTTTAGAAATATTCGAGCAATCCAAATGCAAGTTTGCAAAATAAATGCAGATCCTGAAGCCTATTGATAGAGCTATTGACCAACGTTATCGGAGCATTTTAGATTTTTGCCGTACAAAATCTGTGGGCTATAGCACAGTTGATTTTCAATAAAATCTAATTTTTTATGAAATGTTTAGAAATATTCGAGCAATCCAAATGCAAGTTGGCAAAATAAATACAGATCCTGAAGCCTATTAATAGAGCTATTGACCAACGTGATCGGAGCATTTTAGATTTTTGCCGTACAAAATCTGTGGGCTTATAGCACAGTTGATTTTCAATAAAATCGAATTTTCTATGAAATGTTTAGAAATATTCGAGCAATCCAAATGCAAGTTTGCAAAATAAATACAGATCCTGAAGCCTATTGATAGAGCTATTGACCAACGTAATCGGAGCATTTTAGATTTCTGCCGTACAAAATCTGTGGGCTATAGCACAGTTGATTTTCAATAAAATCGAATTTTCTATGAAATGTTTAGAAATATTCGAGCAATCCAAATGCAAGTTGGCAAAATAAATACAGATCCTGAAGCCTATTAATAGAGCTATTGACCAACGTAATCGGAGTATTTTAGATTTTTGCCGTACAAAATCTGTGGGCTATAGCACAGTTGATTTTCAATAAAATCGAATTTTCTATGAAATGTTTAGAAATATTCGAGCAATCCAAATGCAAGTTTGCAAAATAAATACAGATCCTGAAGCCTATTGATAGAGCTATTGACCAACGTAATCGGAGCATTTAAGATTTCTGCCGTACAAAATCTGTGGGCTATAGCACAGTTGATTTTCAATAAAATCGAATTTTCTATGAAATGTTTAGAAATATTCGAGCAATCCAAATGCAAGTTTGCAAAATAAATACAGATCCTGAAGCCTATTGATAGAGCTATTGACCAACGTAATCGGAGCATTTTAGATTTCTGCCTTCCAAAATCTGTGGGCTATAGCACAGTTGATTTTCAATAAAATCGAATTTTCTATGAAATGTTTAGAAATATTCGAGCAATCCAAATGCAAGTTTGCAAAATAAATACAGATCCTGAAGCCTATTAATAGAGCTATTGACCAACGTAATCGGAGCATTTTAGATTTTTGCCGTACAAAATCTGTGGGCTTATAGCACAGTTGATTTTCAATAAAATCGAATTTTCTATGAAATGTTTAGAAATATTCGAGCAATCCAAATGCAAGTTTGCAAAATAAATGCAGATCCTGAAGCCTATTGATAGAGCTATTGACCAACGTTATCGGAGCATTTTAGATTTTTGCCGTACAAAATCTGTGGGCTATAGCACAGTTGATTTTCAATAAAATCGAATTTTTTATGAAATGTTTAGAAATATTCGAGCAATCCAAATGCAAGTTGGCAAAATAAATACAGATCCTGAAGCCTATTAATAGAGCTATTGACCAACGTGATCGGAGCATTTTAGATTTTTGCCGTACAAAATCTGTGGGCTTATAGCACAGTTGATTTTCAATAAAATCGAATTTTCTATGAAATGTTTAGAAATATTCGAGCAATCCAAATGCAAGTTTGCAAAATAAATACAGATCCTGAAGCCTATTGATAGAGCTATTGACCAACGTAATCGGAGCATTTTAGATTTCTGCCGTACAAAATCTGTGGGCTATAGCACAGTTGATTTTCAATAAAATCGAATTTTCTATGAAATGTTTAGAAATATTCGAGCAATCCAAATGCAAGTTGGCAAAA
Source organism: Tipula vernalis (assembly GCA_958295665.1). NCBI lineage: Eukaryota > Metazoa > Arthropoda > Insecta > Diptera > Tipulidae > Tipula > Tipula vernalis. The sequence continues at coordinate 60,195,868 of OY282560.1, read as the reverse complement.
TAAATACAGATCCTGAAGCCTATTAATAGAGCTATTGACCAACGTAATCGGAGTATTTTAGATTTTTGCCGTACAAAATCTGTGGGCTATAGCACAGTTGATTTTCAATAAAATCGAATTTTCTATCAAATGTTTAGAAATATTCGAGCAACCGAAATGCAAGTTGGCAAAATAAATACAGATCCTGAAGCCTATTGATAGAGCTATTTACCAACGTAATCGGAGCATTTTAGATTTCTGCCGTACAGAATCTGTGGGCTATAATAGCACAGTTGATTTTCAATAAAATCGAATTTTCTATGAAATGTTTAGAAATATTCGAGCAATCCAAATGCAAGTTTGCAAAATAAATACAGATCCTGAAGCCTATTGATAGAGCTATTGACCAACGTAATCGGAGCATTTAAGATTTCTGCCGTACAAAATCTGTGGGCTATAGCACAGTTGATTTTCAATAAAATCGAATTTTCTATGAAATGTTTAGAAATATTCGAGCAATCCAAATGCAAGTTTGCAAAATAAATACAGATCCTGAAGCCTATTAATAGAGCTATTGACCAACGTAATCGGAGCATTTTAGATTTTTGCCGTACAAAATCTGTGGGCTTATAGCACAGTTGATTTTCAATAAAATCGAATTTTCTATGAAATGTTTAGAAATATTCGAGCAATCCAAATGCAAGTTTGCAAAATAAATGCAGATCCTGAAGCCTATTGATAGAGCTATTGACCAACGTTATCGGAGCATTTTAGATTTTTGCCGTACAAAATCTGTGGGCTATAGCACAGTTGATTTTCAATAAAATCTAATTTTTTATGAAATGTTTAGAAATATTCGAGCAATCCAAATGCAAGTTGGCAAAATAAATACAGATCCTGAAGCCTATTAATAGAGCTATTGACCAACGTGATCGGAGCATTTTAGATTTTTGCCGTACAAAATCTGTGGGCTTATAGCACAGTTGATTTTCAATAAAATCGAATTTTCTATGAAATGTTTAGAAATATTCGAGCAATCCAAATGCAAGTTTGCAAAATAAATACAGATCCTGAAGCCTATTGATAGAGCTATTGACCAACGTAATCGGAGCATTTTAGATTTCTGCCGTACAAAATCTGTGGGCTATAGCACAGTTGATTTTCAATAAAATCGAATTTTCTATGAAATGTTTAGAAATATTCGAGCAATCCAAATGCAAGTTGGCAAAATAAATACAGATCCTGAAGCCTATTAATAGAGCTATTGACCAACGTAATCGGAGTATTTTAGATTTTTGCCGTACAAAATCTGTGGGCTATAGCACAGTTGATTTTCAATAAAATCGAATTTTCTATCAAATGTTTAGAAATATTCGAGCAACCGAAATGCAAGTTGGCAAAATAAATACAGATCCTGAAGCCTATTGATAGAGCTATTTACCAACGTAATCGGAGCATTTTAGATTTCTGCCGTACAGAATCTGTGGGCTATAATAGCACAGTTGATTTTCAATAAAATCGAATTTTCTATGAAATGTTTAGAAATATTCGAGCAATCCAAATGCAAGTTTGCAAAATAAATACAGATCCTGAAGCCTATTGATAGAGCTATTGACCAACGTAATCGGAGCATTTAAGATTTCTGCCGTACAAAATCTGTGGGCTATAGCACAGTTGATTTTCAATAAAATCGAATTTTCTATGAAATGTTTAGAAATATTCGAGCAATCCAAATGCAAGTTTGCAAAATAAATACAGATCCTGAAGCCTATTAATAGAGCTATTGACCAACGTAATCGGAGCATTTTAGATTTTTGCCGTACAAAATCTGTGGGCTTATAGCACAGTTGATTTTCAATAAAATCGAATTTTCTATGAAATGTTTAGAAATATTCGAGCAATCCAAATGCAAGTTTGCAAAATAAATGCAGATCCTGAAGCCTATTGATAGAGCTATTGACCAACGTTATCGGAGCATTTTAGATTTTTGCCGTACAAAATCTGTGGGCTATAGCACAGTTGATTTTCAATAAAATCTAATTTTTTATGAAATGTTTAGAAATATTCGAGCAATCCAAATGCAAGTTGGCAAAATAAATACAGATCCTGAAGCCTATTAATAGAGCTATTGACCAACGTGATCGGAGCATTTTAGATTTTTGCCGTACAAAATCTGTGGGCTTATAGCACAGTTGATTTTCAATAAAATCGAATTTTCTATGAAATGTTTAGAAATATTCGAGCAATCCAAATGCAAGTTTGCAAAATAAATACAGATCCTGAAGCCTATTGATAGAGCTATTGACCAACGTAATCGGAGCATTTTAGATTTCTGCCGTACAAAATCTGTGGGCTATAGCACAGTTGATTTTCAATAAAATCGAATTTTCTATGAAATGTTTAGAAATATTCGAGCAATCCAAATGCAAGTTGGCAAAATAAATACAGATCCTGAAGAATATTAATAGAGCTATTGACCAACGTAATCGGAGTATTTTAGATTTTTGCCGTACAAAATCTGTGGGCTATAGCACAGTTGATTTTCAATAAAATCGAATTTTCTATGAAATGTTTAGAAATATTCGAGCAATCCAAATGCAAGTTGGCAAAATAAATACAGATCCTGAAGCCTATTAATAGAGCTATTGACCAACGTAATCGGAGTATTTTAGATTTTTGCCGTACAAAATCTGTGGGCTATAGCACAGTTGATTTTCAATAAAATCGAATTTTCTATCAAATGTTTAGAAATATTCGAGCAACCGAAATGCAAGTTGGCAAAATAAATACAGATCCTGAAGCCTATTGATAGAGCTATTTACCAACGTAATCGGAGCATTTTAGATTTCTGCCGTACAGAATCTGTGGGCTATAATAGCACAGTTGATTTTCAATAAAATCGAATTTTCTATGAAATGTTTAGAAATATTCGAGCAATCCAAATGCAAGTTTGCAAAATAAATACAGATCCTGAAGCCTATTGATAGAGCTATTGACCAACGTAATCGGAGCATTTAAGATTTCTGCCGTACAAAATCTGTGGGCTATAGCACAGTTGATTTTCAATAAAATCGAATTTTCTATGAAATGTTTAGAAATATTCGAGCAATCCAAATGCAAGTTTGCAAAATAAATACAGATCCTGAAGCCTATTAATAGAGCTATTGACCAACGTAATCGGAGCATTTTAGATTTTTGCCGTACAAAATCTGTGGGCTTATAGCACAGTTGATTTTCAATAAAATCGAATTTTCTATGAAATGTTTAGAAATATTCGAGCAATCCAAATGCAAGTTTGCAAAATAAATGCAGATCCTGAAGCCTATTGATAGAGCTATTGACCAACGTTATCGGAGCATTTTAGATTTTTGCCGTACAAAATCTGTGGGCTATAGCACAGTTGATTTTCAATAAAATCTAATTTTTTATGAAATGTTTAGAAATATTCGAGCAATCCAAATGCAAGTTGGCAAAATAAATACAGATCCTGAAGCCTATTAATAGAGCTATTGACCAACGTGATCGGAGCATTTTAGATTTTTGCCGTACAAAATCTGTGGGCTTATAGCACAGTTGATTTTCAATAAAATCGAATTTTCTATGAAATGTTTAGAAATATTCGAGCAATCCAAATGCAAGTTTGCAAAATAAATACAGATCCTGAAGCCTATTGATAGAGCTATTGACCAACGTAATCGGAGCATTTTAGATTTCTGCCGTACAAAATCTGTGGGCTATAGCACAGTTGATTTTCAATAAAATCGAATTTTCTATGAAATGTTTAGAAATATTCGAGCAATCCAAATGCAAGTTGGCAAAATAAATACAGATCCTGAAGCCTATTAATAGAGCTATTGACCAACGTAATCGGAGTATTTTAGATTTTTGCCGTACAAAATCTGTGGGCTATAGCACAGTTGATTTTCAATAAAATCGAATTTTCTATGAAATGTTTAGAAATATTCGAGCAATCCAAATGCAAGTTTGCAAAATAAATACAGATCCTGAAGCCTATTGATAGAGCTATTGACCAACGTAATCGGAGCATTTAAGATTTCTGCCGTACAAAATCTGTGGGCTATAGCACAGTTGATTTTCAATAAAATCGAATTTTCTATGAAATGTTTAGAAATATTCGAGCAATCCAAATGCAAGTTTGCAAAATAAATACAGATCCTGAAGCCTATTGATAGAGCTATTGACCAACGTAATCGGAGCATTTTAGATTTCTGCCTTCCAAAATCTGTGGGCTATAGCACAGTTGATTTTCAATAAAATCGAATTTTATATGAAATGTTTAGAAATATTCGAGCAACCCAAATGCAAGTTGGCAAAATAAATACAGATCCTGAAGCCTATTGATAGAGCTATTGACCAACGTAATTCGACCATTTTAGATTTCTGCCGTACAAAATCTGTGGGCAATAGCACAGTTGATTTTCAATAAAATCGAATTTTCTATGAAATGTTTAGAAATATTCGAGCAATCCAAATGCAAGTTTGCAAAATAAATACAGATCCTGAAGCCTATTGATAGAGCTATTGACCAACGTAATCGGAGCATTTTAGATTTCTGCCGTACAAAATCTGTGGGCTATAGCACAGTTGATTTTCAATAAAATCGAATTTTCTATGAAATGTTTAGAAATATTCGAGCAACCGAAATGCAAGTTGGCAAAATAAATACAGATCCTGAAGCCTATTGATAGAGCTATTGACCAACGTAATCGGAGTATTTTAGATTTTTGCCGTCCAAAATCTGTGGGCTATAGCACAGTTGATTTTCAATAAAATCGAATTTTCTATGAAATGTTTAGAAATATTCGAGCAATCCAAATGCAAGTTTGCAAAATAAATACAGATCCTGAAGCCTATTGATAGAGCTATTGACCAACGTAATCGGAGCATTTAAGATTTCTGCCGTACAAAATCTGTGGGCTATAGCACAGTTGATTTTCAATAAAATCTAATTTTCTATGAAATGTTTAGAAATATTCGAGCAACCGAAATGCAAGTTGGCAAAATAAATACAGATCCTGAAGCCTATTGATAGAGCTATTGACCAACGTAATCGGAGCATTTTAGATTTTTGCCGTACAAAATCTGTGGGCTATAGCACAGTTGATTTTCAATAAAATCGAATTTTTTATGAAATGTTTAGAAATATTCGAGCAATCCAAATGCAAGTTGGCAAAATAAATACAGATCCTGAAGCCTATTAATAGAGCTATTGACCAACGTGATCGGAGCATTTTAGATTTTTGCCGTACAAAATCTGTGGGCTATAGCACAGTTGATTTTCAATAAAATCGAATTTTCTATGAAATGTTTAGAAATATTCGAGCAATCCAAATGCAAGTTTGCAAAATAAATACAGATCCTGAAGCCTATTGATAGAGCTATTGACCAACGTAATCGGAGCATTTTAGATTTCTGCCTTCCAAAATCTGTGGGCTATAGCACAGTTGATTTTCAATAAAATCGAATTTTCTATGAAATGTTTAGAAATATTCGAGCAACCCAAATGCAAGTTGGCAAAATAAATACAGATCCTGAAGCCTATTGATAGAGCTATTGACCAACGTAATCGGAGCATTTTAGATTTCTGCCGTACAAAATCTGTGGGCAATAGCACAGTTGATTTTCAATAAAATCGAATTTTCTATGAAATGTTTAGAAATATTCGAGCAATCCAAATGCAAGTTTGCAAAATAAATACAGATCCTGAAGCCTATTAATAGAGCTATTGACCAACGTAATCGGAGCATTTTAGATTTTTGCCGTACAAAATCTGTGGGCTTATAGCACAGTTGATTTTCAATAAAATCGAATTTTCTATGAAATGTTTAGAAATATTCGAGCAATCCAAATGCAAGTTTGCAAAATAAATGCAGATCCTGAAGCCTATTGATAGAGCTATTGACCAACGTTATCGGAGCATTTTAGATTTTTGCCGTACAAAATCTGTGGGCTATAGCACAGTTGATTTTCAATAAAATCGAATTTTTTATGAAATGTTTAGAAATATTCGAGCAATCCAAATGCAAGTTGGCAAAATAAATACAGATCCTGAAGCCTATTAATAGAGCTATTGACCAACGTGATCGGAGCATTTTAGATTTTTGCCGTACAAAATCTGTGGGCTTATAGCACAGTTGATTTTCAATAAAATCGAATTTTCTATGAAATGTTTAGAAATATTCGAGCAATCCAAATGCAAGTTTGCAAAATAAATACAGATCCTGAAGCCTATTGATAGAGCTATTGACCAACGTAATCGGAGCATTTTAGATTTCTGCCGTACAAAATCTGTGGGCTATAGCACAGTTGATTTTCAATAAAATCGAATTTTCTATGAAATGTTTAGAAATATTCGAGCAATCCAAATGCAAGTTGGCAAAATAAATACAGATCCTGAAGCCTATTAATAGAGCTATTGACCAACGTAATCGGAGTATTTTAGATTTTTGCCGTACAAAATCTGTGGGCTATAGCACAGTTGATTTTCAATAAAATCGAATTTTCTATCAAATGTTTAGAAATATTCGAGCAACCGAAATGCAAGTTGGCAAAATAAATACAGATCCTGAAGCCTATTGATAGAGCTATTTACCAATGTAATCGGAGCATTTTAGATTTCTGCCGTACAGAATCTGTGGGCTATAATAGCACAGTTGATTTTCAATAAAATCGAATTTTCTATGAAATGTTTAGAAATATTCGAGCAATCCAAATGCAAGTTTGCAAAATAAATACAGATCCTGAAGCCTATTGATAGAGCTATTGACCAACGTAATCGGAGCATTTTAGATTTCTGCCGTACAAAATCTGTGGGCTATAGCACAGTTGATTTTCAATAAAATCGAATTTTATATGAAATGTTTAGAAATATTCGAGCAACCCAAATGCAAGTTGGCAAAATAAATACAGATCCTGAAGCCTATTGATAGAGCTATTGACCAACGTAATCCGAGCATTTTAGATTTCTGCCGTACAAAATCTGTGGGCAATAGCACAGTTGATTTTCAATAAAATCGAATTTTCTATGAAATGTTTAGAAATATTCGAGCAATCCAAATGCAAGTTTGCAAAATAAATACAGATCCTGAAGCCTATTGATAGAGCTATTGACCAACGTAATCGGAGCATTTTAGATTTCTGCCGTACAAAATCTGTGGGCTATAGCACAGTTGATTTTCAATAAAATCGAATTTTCTATGAAATGTTTAGAAATATTCGAGCAACCGAAATGCAAGTTGGCAAAATAAATACAGATCCTGAAGCCTATTGATAGAGCTATTGACCAACGTAATCGGAGTATTTTAGATTTTTGCCGTCCAAAATCTGTGGGCTATAGCACAGTTGATTTTCAATAAAATCGAATTTTTTATGAAATGTTTAGAAATATTCGAGCAATCCAAATGCAAGTTGGCAAAATAAATACAGATCCTGAAGCCTATTAATAGAGCTATTGACCAACGTGATCGGAGCATTTTAGATTTTTGCCGTACAAAATCTGTGGGCTTATAGCACAGTTGATTTTCAATAAAATCGAATTTTCTATGAAATGTTTAGAAATATTCGAGCAATCCAAATGCAAGTTTGCAAAATAAATACAGATCCTGAAGCCTATTGATAGAGCTATTGACCAACGTAATCGGAGCATTTTAGATTTCTGCCGTACAAAATCTGTGGGCTATAGCACAGTTGATTTTCAATAAAATCGAATTTTCTATGAAATGTTTAGAAATATTCGAGCAATCCAAATGCAAGTTGGCAAAATAAATACAGATCCTGAAGCCTATTAATAGAGCTATTGACCAACGTAATCGGAGTATTTTAGATTTTTGCCGTACAAAATCTGTGGGCTATAGCACAGTTGATTTTCAATAAAATCGAATTTTCTATCAAATGTTTAGAAATATTCGAGCAACCGAAATGCAAGTTGGTAAAATAAATACAGATCCTGAAGCCTATTGATAGAGCTATTTACCAACGTAATCGGAGCATTTTAGATTTCTGCCGTACAGAATCTGTGGGCTATAATAGCACAGTTGATTTTCAATAAAATCGAATTTTCTATGAAATGTTTAGAAATATTCGAGCAATCCAAATGCAAGTTTGCAAAATAAATACAGATCCTGAAGCCTATTGATAGAGCTATTGACCAACGTAATCGGAGCATTTAAGATTTCTGCCGTACAAAATCTGTGGGCTATAGCACAGTTGATTTTCAATAAAATCGAATTTTCTATGAAATGTTTAGAAATATTCGAGCAATCCAAATGCAAGTTGGCAAAATAAATACAGATCCTGAAGCCTATTAATAGAGCTATTGACCAACGTAATCGGAGTATTTTAGATTTTTGCCGTACAAAATCTGTGGGCTATAGCACAGTTGATTTTCAATAAAATCGAATTTTCTATGAAATGTTTAGAAATATTCGAGCAATCCAAATGCAAGTTTGCAAAATAAATACAGATCCTGAAGCCTATTGATAGAGCTATTGACCAACGTAATCGGAGCATTTAAGATTTCTGCCGTACAAAATCTGTGGGCTATAGCACAGTTGATTTTCAATAAAATCTAATTTTCTATGAAATGTTTAGAAATATTCGAGCAACCGAAATGCAAGTTGGCAAAATAAATACAGATCCTGAAGCCTATTAATAGAGCTATTGACCAACGTAATCGGAGCATTTTAGATTTTTGCCGTACAAAATCTGTGGGCTTATAGCACAGTTGATTTTCAATAAAATCGAATTTTCTATGAAATGTTTAGAAATATTCGAGCAATCCAAATGCAAGTTTGCAAAATAAATGCAGATCCTGAAGCCTATTGATAGAGCTATTGACCAACGTTATCGGAGCATTTTAGATTTTTGCCGTACAAAATCTGTGGGCTATAGCACAGTTGATTTTCAATAAAATCGAATTTTTTATGAAATGTTTAGAAATATTCGAGCAATCCAAATGCAAGTTGGCAAAATAAATACAGATCCTGAAGCCTATTGATAGAGCTATTGACCAACGTAATCGGAGTATTTTAGATTTTTGCCGTACAAAATCTGTGGGCTATAGCACAGTTGATTTTCAATAAAATCGAATTTTCTATGAAATGTTTAGAAATATTCGAGCAATCCAAATGCAAGTTTGCAAAATAAATACAGATCCTGAAGCCTATTGATAGAGCTATTGACCAACGTAATCGGAGCATTTAAGATTTCTGCCGTACAAAATCTGTGGGCTATAGCACAGTTGATTTTCAATAAAATCTAATTTTCTATGAAATGTTTAGAAATATTCGAGCAATCCAAATGCAAGTTTGCAAAATAAATACAGATCCTGAAGCCTATTAATAGAGCTATTGACCAACGTAATCGGAGCATTTTAGATTTTTGCCGTACAAAATCTGTGGGCTTATAGCACAGTTGATTTTCAATAAAATCGAATTTTCTATGAAATGTTTAGAAATATTCGAGCAATCCAAATGCAAGTTTGCAAAATAAATGCAGATCCTGAAGCCTATTGATAGAGCTATTGACCAACGTTATCGGAGCATTTTAGATTTTTGCCGTACAAAATCTGTGAGCTATAGCACAGTTGATTTTCAATAAAATCGAATTTTTTATGAAATGTTTAGAAATATTCGAGCAATCCAAATGCAAGTTGGCAAAATAAATACAGATCCTGAAGCCTATTAATAGAGCTATTGACCAACGTGATCGGAGCATTTTAGATTTTTGCCGTACAAAATCTGTGGGCTTATAGCACAGTTGATTTTCAATAAAATCGAATTTTCTATGAAATGTTTAGAAATATTCGAGCAATCGAAATGCAAGTTTGCAAAATAAATACAGATCCTGAAGCCTATTGATAGAGCTATTGACCAACGTAATCGGAGCATTTTAGATTTTTGCCGTACAAAATCTGTGGGCTATAGCACAGTTGATTTTCAATAAAATCGAATTTTCTATGAAATGTTTAGAAATATTCGAGCAATCCAAATGCAAGTTGGCAAAATAAATACAGATCCTGAAGCCTATTAATAGAGCTATTGACCAACGTAATCGGAGTATTTTAGATTTTTGCCGTACAAAATCTGTGGGCTATAGCACAGTTGATTTTCAATAAAATCGAATTTTCTATGAAATGTTTAGAAATATTCGAGCAATCCAAATGCAAGTTTGCAAAATAAATACAGATCCTGAAGCCTATTGATAGAGCTATTGACCAACGTAATCGGAGCATTTAAGATTTCTGCCGTACAAAATCTGTGGGCTATAGCACAGTTGATTTTCAATAAAATCGAATTTTCTATGAAATGTTTAGAAATATTCGAGCAATCCAAATGCAAGTTTGCAAAATAAATACAGATCCTGAAGCCTATTGATAGAGCTATTGACCAACGTAATCGGAGCATTTTAGATTTCTGCCTTCCAAAATCTGTGGGCTATAGCACAGTTGATTTTCAATAAAATCGAATTTTATATGAAATGTTTAGAAATATTCGAGCAACCCAAATGCAAGTTGGCAAAATAAATACAGATCCTGAAGCCTATTGATAGAGCTATTGACCAACGTAATCCGAGCATTTTAGATTTCTGCCGTACAAAATCTGTGGGCAATAGCACAGTTGATTTTCAATAAAATCGAATTTTCTATGAAATGTTTAGAAATATTCGAGCAATCCAAATGCAAGTTTGCAAAATAAATACAGATCCTGAAGCCTATTGATAGAGCTATTGACCAACGTAATCGGAGCATTTTAGATTTCTGCCGTACAAAATCTGTGGGCTATAGCACAGTTGATTTTCAATAAAATCGAATTTTCTATGAAATGTTTAGAAATATTCGAGCAACCGAAATGCAAGTTGGCAAAATAAATACAGATCCTGAAGCCTATTGATAGAGCTATTGACCAACGTAATCGGAGCATTTTAGATTTCTGCCGTACAAAATCTGTGGGCTATAGCACAGTTGATTTTCAATAAAATCGAATTTTCTATGAAATGTTTAGAAATATTCGAGCAATCCAAATGCAAGTTGGCAAAATAAATACAGATCCTGAAGCCTATTAATAGAGCTATTGACCAACGTAATCGGAGTATTTTAGATTTTTGCCGTACAAAATCTGTGGGCTATAGCACAGTTGATTTTCAATAAAATCGAATTTTCTATCAAATGTTTAGAAATATTCGAGCAACCGAAATGCAAGTTGGCAAAATAAATACAGATCCTGAAGCCTATTGATAGAGCTATTTACCAACGTAATCGGAGCATTTTAGATTTCTGCCGTACAGAATCTGTGGGCTATAATAGCACAGTTGATTTTCAATAAAATCGAATTTTCTATGAAATGTTTAGAAATATTCGAGCAATCCAAATGCAAGTTTGCAAAATAAATACAGATCCTGAAGCCTATTGATAGAGCTATTGACCAACGTAATCGGAGCATTTAAGATTTCTGCCGTACAAAATCTGTGGGCTTATAGCACAGTTGATTTTCAATAAAATCGAATTTTCTATGAAATGTTTAGAAATATTCGAGCAATCCAAATGCAAGTTTGCAAAATAAATACAGATCCTGAAGCCTATTGATAGAGCTATTGACCAACGTAATCGGAGCATTTTAGATTTCTGCCGTACAAAATCTGTGGGCTATAGCACAGTTGATTTTCAATAAAATCGAATTTTCTATGAAATGTTTAGAAATATTCGAGCAATCCAAATGCAAGTTGGCAAAATAAATACAGATCCTGAAGCCTATTAATAGAGCTATTGACCAACGTAATCGGAGTATTTTAGATTTTTGCCGTACAAAATCTGTGGGCTATAGCACAGTTGATTTTCAATAAAATCGAATTTTCTATCAAATGTTTAGAAATATTCGAGCAACCGAAATGCAAGTTGGCAAAATAAATACAGATCCTGAAGCCTATTGATAGAGCTATTTACCAACGTAATCGGAGCATTTTAGATTTCTGCCGTACAGAATCTGTGGGCTATAATAGCACAGTTGTTTTTCAATAAAATCGAATTTTCTATGAAATGTTTAGAAATATTCGAGCAATCCAAATGCAAGTTTGCAAAATAAATACAGATCCTGAAGCCTATTGATAGAGCTATTGACCAACGTAATCGGAGCATTTAAGATTTCTGCCGTACAAAATCTGTGGGCTATAGCACAGTTGATTTTCAATAAAATCGAATTTTCTATGAAATGTTTAGAAATATTCGAGCAATCCAAATGCAAGTTGGCAAAATAAATACAGATCCTGAAGCCTATTAATAGAGCTATTGACCAACGTAATCGGAGTATTTTAGATTTTTGCCGTACAAAATCTGTGGGCTATAGCACAGTTGATTTTCAATAAAATCGAATTTTCTATGAAATGTTTAGAAATATTCGAGCAATCCAAATGCAAGTTTGCAAAATAAATACAGATCCTGAAGCCTATTGATAGAGCTATTGACCAACGTAATCGGAGCATTTAAGATTTCTGCCGTACAAAATCTGTGGGCTATAGCACAGTTGATTTTCAACAAAATCTAATTTTCTATGAAATGTTTAGAAATATTCGAGCAACCGAAATGCAAGTTGGCAAAATAAATACAGATCCTGAAGCCTATTGATAGAGCTATTGACCAACGTAATCGGAGCATTTTAGATTTTTGCCGTACAAAATCTGTGGGCTATAGCACAGTTGATTTTCAATAAAATCGAATTTTTCATGAAATGTTTAGAAATATTCGAGCAATCCAAATGCAAGTTGGCAAAATAAATACAGATCCTGAAGCCTATTAATAGAGCTATTGACCAACGTGATCGGAGCATTTTAGATTTTTGCCGTACAAAATCTGTGGGCTTATAGCACAGTTGATTTTCAATAAAATCGAATTTTCTATGAAATGTTTAGAAATATTCGAGCAATCCAAATGCAAGTTTGCAAAATAAATACAGATCCTGAAGCCTATTGATAGAGCTATTGACCAACGTAATCGGAGCATTTTAGATTTCTGCCTTCCAAAATCTGTGGGCTATAGCACAGTTGATTTTCAATAAAATCGAATTTTCTATGAAATGTTTAGAAATATTCGAGCAACCCAAATGCAAGTTGGCAAAATAAATACAGATCCTGAAGCCTATTGATAGAGCTATTGACCAACGTAATCGGAGCATTTTAGATTTCTGCCGTACAAAATCTGTGGGCAATAGCACAGTTGATTTTCAATAAAATCGAATTTTCTATGAAATGTTTAGAAATATTCGAGCAATCCAAATGCAAGTTTGCAAAATAAATACAGATCCTGAAGCCTATTAATAGAGCTATTGACCAACGTAATCGGAGCATTTTAGATTTTTGCCGTACAAAATCTGTGGGCTTATAGCACAGTTGATTTTCAATAAAATCGAATTTTCTATGAAATGTTTAGAAATATTCGAGCAATCCAAATGCAAGTTTGCAAAATAAATGCAGATCCTGAAGCCTATTGATAGAGCTATTGACCAACGTTATCGGAGCATTTTAGATTTTTGCCGTACAAAATCTGTGGGCTATAGCACAGTTGATTTTCAATAAAATCGAATTTTTTATGAAATGTTTAGAAATATTCGAGCAATCCAAATGCAAGTTGGCAAAATAAATACAGATCCTGAAGCCTATTAATAGAGCTATTGACCAACGTAATCGGAGCATTTTAGATTTTTGCCGTACAAAATCTGTGGGCTTATAGCACAGTTGATTTTCAATAAAATCGAATTTTCTATGAAATGTTTAGAAATATTCGAGCAATCCAAATGCAAGTTTGCAAAATAAATGCAGATCCTGAAGCCTATTGATAGAGCTATTGACCAACGTTATCGGAGCATTTTAGATTTTTGCCGTACAAAATCTGTGGGCTATAGCACAGTTGATTTTCAATAAAATCGAATTTTTTATGAAATGTTTAGAAATATTCGAGCAATCCAAATGCAAGTTGGCAAAATAAATACAGATCCTGAAGCCTATTAATAGAGCTATTGACCAACGTGATCGGAGCATTTTAGATTTTTGCCGTACAAAATCTGTGGGCTTAAAGCACAGTTGATTTTCAATAAAATCGAATTTTCTATGAAATGTTTAGAAATATTCGAGCAATCCAAATGCAAGTTTGCAAAATAAATACAGATCCTGAAGCCTATTGATAGAGCTATTGACCAACGTAATCGGAGCATTTTAGATTTCTGCCGTACAAAATCTGTGGGCTATAGCACAGTTGATTTTCAATAAAATCGAATTTTCTATGAAATGTTTAGAAATATTCGAGCAATCCAAATGCAAGTTGGCAAAATAAATACAGATCCTGAAGCCTATTAATAGAGCTATTGACCAACGTAATCGGAGTATTTTAGATTTTTGCCGTACAAAATCTGTGGGCTATAGCACAGTTGATTTTCAATAAAATCGAATTTTCTATGAAATGTTTAGAAATATTCGAGCAATCCAAATGCAAGTTTGCAAAATAAATACAGATCCTGAAGCCTATTAATAGAGCTATTGACCAACGTAATCGGAGCATTTTAGATTTTTGCCGTACAAAATCTGTGGGCTTATAGCACAGTTGATTTTCAATAAAATCGAATTTTCTATGAAATGTTTAGAAATATTCGAGCAATCCAAATGCAAGTTTGCAAAATAAATACAGATCCTGAAGCCTATTGATAGAGCTATTGACCAACGTAATCCGAGCATTTTAGATTTCTGCCGTACAAAATCTGTGGGCAATAGCACAGTTGATTTTCAATAAAATCGAATTTTCTATGAAATGTTTAGAAATATTCGAGCAATCCAAATGCAAGTTTGCAAAATAAATACAGATCCTGAAGCCTATTGATAGAGCTATTGACCAACGTAATCGGAGCATTTTAGATTTCTGCCGTACAAAATCTGTGGGCTATAGCACAGTTGATTTTCAATAAAATCGAATTTTCTATGAAATGTTTAGAAATATTCGAGCAACCGAAATGCAAGTTGGCAAAATAAATACAGATCCTGAAGCCTATTGATAGAGCTATTGACCAACGTAATCGGAGTATTTTAGATTTTTGCCGTCCAAAATCTGTGGGCTATAGCACAGTTGATTTTCAATAAAATCGAATTTTCTATGAAATGTTTAGAAATATTCGAGCAATCCAAATGCAAGTTTGCAAAATAAATACAGATCCTGAAGCCTATTGATAGAGCTATTGACCAACGTAATCGGAGCATTTAAGATTTCTGCCGTACAAAATCTGTGGGCTATAGCACAGTTGATTTTCAATAAAATCGAATTTTCTATGAAATGTTTAGAAATATTCGAGCAACCGAAATGCAAGTTGGCAAAATAAATACAGATCCTGAAGCCTATTGATAGAGCTATTTACCAACGTAATCGGAGCATTTTAGATTTCTGCCGTACAGAATCTGTGGGCTATAATAGCACAGTTGATTTTCAATAAAATCGAATTTTCTATGAAATGTTTAGAAATATTCGAGCAATCCAAATGCAAGTTTGCAAAATAAATACAGATCCTGAAGCCTATTGATAGAGCTATTGACCAACGTAATCGGAGCATTTAAGATTTCTGCCGTACAAAATCTGTGGGCTATAGCACAGTTGATTTTCAATAAAATCGAATTTTCTAAGAAATGTTTAGAAATATTCGAGCAATCCAAATGCAAGTTGGCAAAATAAGTACAAATCCTGAAGCCTATTGATAGAGCTATTGACCAACGTAATCGGAGCATTTTAGATTTTTGCCGTACAAAATCTGTGGGCTATAGCACAGTTGATTTTCAATAAAATCGAATTTTCTATGAAATGTTTAGAAATATTCGAGCAACCGAAATGCAAGTTGGCAAAATAAATACAGATCCTGAAGCCTATTGATAGAGCTATTGACCAACGTAATCGGAGCATTTTAGATTTCTGCCGTACAAAATCTGTGGGCTATAGCACAGTTGATTTTCAATAAAATCGAATTTTCTATGAAATGTTTAGAAATATTCGAGCAATCCAAATGCAAGTTTGCAAAATAAATACAGATCCTGAAGCCTATTGATAGAGCTATTGACCAACGTAATCGGAGCATTTTAGATTTTTGCCGTACAAAATCTGTGGGCTTATAGCACAGTTGATTTTCAATAAAATCGAATTTTCTATGAAATGTTTAGAAATATTCGAGCAATCCAAATGCAAGTTTGCAAAATAAATGCAGATCCTGAAGCCTATTGATAGAGCTATTGACCAACGTAATCGGAGCATTTTAGATTTTTGCCGTACAAAATCTGTGGGCTATAGCACAGTTGATTTTCAATAAAATCGAATTTTCTAAGAAATGTTTAGAAATATTCGAGCAATCCAAATGCAAGTTGGCAAAATAAGTACAAATCCTGAAGCCTATTGATAGAGCTATTGACCAACGTAATCGGAGCATTTTAGATTTTTGCCGTACAAAATCTGTGGGCTATAGCACAGTTGATTTTCAATAAAATCGAATTTTCTATGAAATGTTTAGAAATATTCGAGCAACCGAAATGCAAGTTGGCAAAATAAATACAGATCCTGAAGCCTATTGATAGAGCTATTGACCAACGTAATCGGAGCATTTTAGATTTCTGCCGTACAAAATCTGTGGGCTATAGCACAGTTGATTTTCAATAAAATCGAATTTTCTATGAAATGTTTAGAAATATTCGAGCAATCCAAATGCAAGTTTGCAAAATAAATACAGATCCTGAAGCCTATTGATAGAGCTATTGACCAACGTAATCGGAGCATTTTAGATTTCTGCCTTCCAAAATCTGTGGGCTATAGCACAGTTGATTTTCAATAAAATCGAATTTTCTATGAAATGTTTAGAAATATTCGAGCAACCCAAATGCAAGTTGGCAAAATAAATACAGATCCTGAAGCCTATTGATAGAGCTATTGACCAACGTAATCGGAGCATTTTAGATTTCTGCCGTACAAAATCTGTGGGCTATAGCACAGTTGATTTTCAATAAAATCGAATTTTCTATGAAATGTTTAGAAATATTCGAGCAATCCAAATGCAAGTTGGCAAAATAAGTACAAATCCTGAAGCCTATTGATAGAGCTATTGACCAACGTAATCGGAGCATTTTAGATTTTTGCCGTACAAAATCTGTGGGCTATAGCACAGTTGATTTTCAATAAAATCGAATTTTCTATGAAATGTTTAGAAATATTCGAGCAACCGAAATGCAAGTTGGCAAAATAAATACAGATCCTGAAGCCTATTGATAGAGCTATTGACCAACGTAATCGGAGCATTTTAGATTTCTGCCGTACAAAATCTGTGGGCTATAGCACAGTTGATTTTCAATAAAATCGAATTTTCTATGAAATGTCTAGAAATATTCGAGCAATCCAAATGCAAGTTTGCAAAATAAATACAGATCCTGAAGCCTATTGATAGAGCTATTGACCAACGTAATCGGAGCAATTTAGATTTCTGCCTTCCAAAATCTGTGGGCTATAGCACAGTTGATTTTCAATAAAATCGAATTTTCTATGAAATGTTTAGAAATATTCGAGCAATCCAAATGCAAGTTTGCAAAATAAATACAGATCCTGAAGCCTATTGATAGAGCTATTGACCAACGTAATCGGAGCATTTTAGATTTCTGCCGTACAAAATCTGTGGGCTATAGCACAGTTGATTTTCAATAAAATCGAATTTTCTATGAAATGTTTAGAAATATTCGAGCAATCCAAATGCAAGTTTGCAAAATAAATACAGATCCTGAAGCCTATTAATAGAGCTATTGACCAACGTAATCGGAGCATTTTAAATTTTTGCCGTACAAAATCTGTGGGCTTATAGCACAGTTGATTTTCAATAAAATCGAATTTTCTTTGAAATGTTTAGAAATATTCGAGCAATCCAAATGCAAGTTTGCAAAATAAATACAGATCCTGAAGCCTATTAATAGAGCTATTGACCAACGTAATCGGAGCATTATAGATTTTTGCCGTACAAAATCTGTGGGCTTATAGCACAGTTGATTTTCAATAAAATCGAATTTTCTATGAAATGTTTAGAAATATTCGAGCAATCCAAATGCAAGTTTGCAAAATAAATGCAGATCCTGAAGCCTATTGATAGAGCTATTGACCAACGTAATCGGAGCATTTTAGATTTTTGCCGTACAAAATCTGTGGGCTATAGCACAGTTGATTTTCAATAAAATCGAATTTTTAATGAAATGTTTAGAAATATTCGAGCAATCCAAATGCAAGTTGGCAAAATAAATACAGATCCTGAAGCCTATTAATAGAGCTATTGACCAACGTGATCGGAGCATTTTAGATTTCTGCCGTACAAAATCTGTGGGCAGCACAGTTGATTTTCAATAAAATCGAATTTTCTATGAAATGTTTAGAAATATTCGAGCAATCCAAATGCAAGTTTGCAAAATAAATACAGATCCTGAAGCCTATTGATAGAGCTATTGACCAACGTAATCGGAGCATTTTAGATTTTTGCCGTACAAAATCTGTGGGCTATAGCACAGTTGATTTTCAATAAAACCGAATTTTCTATGAAATGTTTAGAAATATTCGAGCAATCCAAATACAAGTTTGCAAAATAAATACAGATCCTGAAGCCTATTAATAGAGCTATTGACCAACGTAATCGGAGCATTTTAGATTTTTGCCGTACAAAATCTGTGGGCAATAAAATCGAATTTTCTATGAAATGTTTAGAAATATTCGAGCAATTCAAATGCAAGTTTGCAAAATAAATGCAGATCCTGAAGCCTATTGATAGAGCTATTGACCAACGTAATCGGAGCATTTTAGATTTTTGCCGTACAAAATCTGTGGGCTATAGCACAGTTGATTTTCAATAAAACCGAATTTTCTATGAAATGTTTAGAAATATTCGAGCAATCCAAATGCAAGTTTGCAAAATAAATACAGATCCTGAAGCCTATTAATAGAGCTATTGACCAACGTAATCGGAGCATTTTAGATTTTTGCCGTACAAAATCTGTGGGCTTATAGCACAGTTGATTTTCAATAAAATCGAATTTTCTATGAAATGTTTAGAAATATTCGAGCAATCCAAATGCAAGTTTGCAAAATAAATACAGATCCTGAAGCCTATTGATAGAGCTATTGACCAACGTAATCGGAGCATTTTAGATTTTTGCCGTACAAAATCTGTGGGCTATAGCACAGTTGATTTTCAATAAAATCGAATTGTCTATGAAATGTTTAGAAATATTCGAGCAATCCAAATGCAAGTTTGCAAAATAAATACAGATCCTGAAGCCTATTGATAGAGCTATTGACCAACGTAATCGGAGCATTTTAGATTTTTGCCGTACAAAATCTGTGGGCTATAGCACAGTTGATTTTCAATAAAATCGAATTGTCTATGAAATGTTTAGAAATATTCGAGCAATCCAAATGCAAGTTTGCAAAATAAATACAGATCCTGAATTCTATTGATAGAGCTATTGACCAACGTAATCGGAGTATTTTAGATTTTTGCCGTACAAAATCTGTGGGCTATAGCACAGTTGATTTTTAATAAAATCGAATTTTCTATGAAACGTTTAGAAATATTCGAGCAATCCAAATGCAAGTTTGCAAAATAAATACAGATGCTGAAGCCTATTAATAGAGCTATTGACCAACGTGATCGGAGCATTTTAGATTTTTGCCGTCCAAAATCTGTGGGCTATAGCACAGTTGATTTTCAATAAAATCGAATTTTCTATGAAATGTTTAGAAATATTCGAGCAATCCAAATGCAAGTTTGCAAAATAAATACAGATCCTGAAGCCTATTGATAGAGCTATTGACCAACGTAATCGGAGCATTTTAGATTTTTGCCGTACAAAATCTGTGGGCTATAGCACAGTTGATTTTCAATAAAATCGAATTTTCTATGAAATGTTTAGAAATATTCGAGCAATCCAAATGCAAGTTTGCAAAATAAATACAGATCCTGAAGCCTATTGATAGAGCTATTGACCAACGTAATCGGAGCATTTTAGATTTTTGCCGTCCAAAATCTGTGGGCTATAGCACAGTTGATTTTCAATAAAATCGAATTGTCTATGAAATGTTTAGAAATATTCGAGCAATCCAAATGCAAGTTTGCAAAATAAATACAGATCCTGAATTCTATTGATAGAGCTATTGACCAACGTAATCGGAGCATTTTAGATTTTTGCCGTACAAAATCTGTTAGCTATAGCACAGTTGATTTTCAATAAAATCGAATTTTCTATGAAATGTTTAGAAATATTCGAGCAATCCAAATGCAAGTTGGCAAAATAAATACAGATCCTGAAGCCTATTGATAGAAGTATTGACCAACGTAATCGGAGCATTTTCGATTTTTGCCGTCCAAAATCTGTGGGCTATAGCACAGTGGATTTTCAATAAAATCGAATTTTCTATGAAATGTTGAGAAATATTCGAGCAATCCAAATGCAAGTTTGCAAAATAAATACAGATCCTGAAGCCTATTGATAGAGCTATTGACCAACGTAATCGGAGCATTTTAGATTTTTGCCGTACAAAATCTGTGGGCTATAGCACAGTTGATTTTCAATAAAATCGAATTGTCTATGAAATGTTTAGAAATATTCGAGCAATCCAAATGCAAGTTTGCAAAATAAATACAGATCCTGAAGCCTATTGATAGAGCTATTGACCAACGTAATCGGAGCATTTTAGATTTTTGCCGTACAAAATCTGTGGGCTATAGCACAGTTGATTTTCAATAAAATCGAATTGTCTATGAAATGTTTAGAAATATTCGAGCAATCCAAATGCAAGTTTGCAAAATAAATACAGATCCTGAATTCTATTGATAGAGCTATTGACCAACGTAATCGGAGTATTTTAGATTTTTGCCGTACAAAATCTGTGGGCTATAGCACAGTTGATTTTTAATAAAATCGAATTTTCTATGAAACGTTTAGAAATATTCGAGCAATCCAAATGCAAGTTTGCAAAATAAATACAGATGCTGAAGCCTATTAATAGAGCTATTGACCAACGTGATCGGAGCATTTTAGATTTTTGCCGTCCAAAATCTGTGGGCTATAGCACAGTTGATTTTCAATAAAATCGAATTTTCTATGAAATGTTTAGAAATATTCGAGCAATCCAAATGCAAGTTTGCAAAATAAATACAGATCCTGAAGCCTATTGATAGAGCTATTGACCAACGTAATCGGAGCATTTTAGATTTTTGCCGTACAAAATCTGTGGGCTATAGCACAGTTGATTTTCAATAAAATCGAATTTTCTATGAAATGTTTAGAAATATTCGAGCAATCCAAATGCAAGTTTGCAAAATAAATACAGATCCTGAAGCCTATTGATAGAGCTATTGACCAACGTAATCGGAGCATTTTAGATTTTTGCCGTCCAAAATCTGTGGGCTATAGCACAGTTGATTTTCAATAAAATCGAATTGTCTATGAAATGTTTAGAAATATTCGAGCAATCCAAATGCAAGTTTGCAAAATAAATACAGATCCTGAATTCTATTGATAGAGCTATTGACCAACGTAATCGGAGCATTTTAGATTTTTGCCGTACAAAATCTGTTAGCTATAGCACAGTTGATTTTCAATAAAATCGAATTTTCTATGAAATGTTTAGAAATATTCGAGCAATCCAAATGCAAGTTGGCAAAATAAATACAGATCCTGAAGCCTATTGATAGAAGTATTGACCAACGTAATCGGAGCATTTTCGATTTTTGCCGTCCAAAATCTGTGGGCTATAGCACAGTGGATTTTCAATAAAATCGAATTTTCTATGAAATGTTTAGAAATATTCGAGCAATCCAAATGCAAGTTTACAAAATAAATACAGATCCTGAAGCCTATTGATAGAGCTATGGTGATGTTCGAGAAAATTTCGAAGTATTTGAAAGATTACTGTTTTTCAATGGAAATATGGCCATTATTTGCTATTGTTTCCAAGGCAAAAGCAAAATATATGAATTTCGGCCTCGGTGGTGGCGAAAAATGTTCGAGGCATTAGTGTTAAAAAAAATCAATAAATGCAACAGTGCAAACTCTAATGCGGTCTATGACAGAAATATGTTCAATACGACGAAGTTATATGCATAGTACCACCGAGAGGTCAAATGAATTATTAAAAGACACAAGAAGAACCAAGGAAAAATCGGATTTAATGCTAGATCAAGCAACTGACATATCCAAAATAAATCAAATAACGCATAATAGAGTAGCTAATATGACTGTATGACTGAAATAAAGCAAAAAAACCACAGCCGCCATCAGAATGTATTACTGTGGAACTCACCATCTATTAAAAAATGTTTTTTGTCCCACTGTATGTCACGCAGGCACATCATGTAATTTAAACAGCACTATGAAGCATGTTATATATAATAAACACAAAGTTAATAAATCCAATTTAGAAAAAAAAAGCAAGAAAAATTAAAGAAGTCAAACTGACGCAGGATGACGCAGAAGACGACGAAAAATAGCTAAAAATTAATTAATTCATCAAATATCAAAGGTAATGTAACTGCAGTGTTATCAGTAAAATTTGGAAAATTATGGGAACAAGTTGAGTACATGCTTAACACTGGTTCCAATTCATGTCTTTTTATGAAAAAAACCATGAACGGCTACCACTTCATCTGCTGGGGAATACCAGCAGTGAACCGGTTGGCGTAAGACATTCAGCAAGCTGGTCCATCAAAACACAAAGATCAACGACACCCAAAAAATTAACTATCTAACGTGGCAGTTGGAAATAATTCAACCATCTCCAACCAATAGAAAAAAAATTACCAGGCTGCTTGGGAAATTTTCAACAGTAGATATACCAATAGGAGACCGCTGATATCAACATATTTAAATACATCGTTGAGTTAAACTTCACGATACAACAATTGAACGTTTGTACGGAATCTGGAAAGCAGGGGTAAATATTGAATCTTGGAACTCAATAATAATCTTTACATTGACTAAAAAACTTGAGAACGGCTCACAACGAATTTGTGAGATTTGCTTGGCAAATCCAAAGGAATTCCACCACAGAACGGAAATTTTAAAGTCCTTGGAAGGAAGATTTAAATCATTAGAGGCCAATGACAACCAAAAGTATGTGGCTACTCTAGAGTTGGACATAAGATAATTGAACGCAGAGGATTCAGTAAACTAAAACAGGCAAACAGGTCACATTAACAGTAAGCGAGGGGAAACGCATGCTCGTCAGAATTAATCAATTCAGGCTCTCAAGCATTTGACAACAAGTCAACACTATAAAATATTAGGAATGTGAGGAAAGGAAGTAGTTAGAAATTACAAAGTTGAAATACTTTATCCGTGAGGTTTCAAAGTTCCATCGAGATTAATTTTGATGCAATGCTGTTTAAGAAATTAACCGACAACGTTCCGACTTTGACACCAACAAATGGGCACATTTGCAGCATTTTCACCATCAATGTCATAATCGGTTAGAAAACCTATTTACCGAGACAACAGCGCGATTACCATGTGGAAAATACATAGTACACATACCGTTAATGGTACAACCATCTTTACTTGAAAAATCTAGAAAGAAGGCAGTAGTACGGTTACTGCGAAGAACGAGAGCTATTCACCAAACTTTATCACGAATTTATGGAAGATTATCTGAAGCAAGGCATTATGCAGCTTGCGAGAGATGAGCCTGGTGAGGTTCAGCATACTACATACCACAGCATGGAGTGATCATTTCAATAAATTTTTCTATCAAATTTTGTGAAACATCTGTAAAATAACCATTTAGATATCGAATGAAAAACATTTTAATACAAATTTCATTAAATCTTCAACAATTTAATATACAAAGGATGTTCTTCAAAGCAATTAGGTATTCAACGTCTAAAATTTAATTAAATTAAAATTACAAAAGATTATGCCGAGAATAAAAATATTCCGCTTCTTTATTTAAATTACAAAAATAATGATTTCACTCAAATACTAATTACGGACATATTAATGCGATACCCTGCGCTTATACAAAACATTAAACATTCCGTACACACAATATCTTAGCCTTAAACTGTAAAAATAATTTTAAATTTAATTATTTTACACCCTCTCCAATACAATGCACTTGCTTATTGTTATGTACGAGTACATAAAATGTCTTATTTCAACTGCAGGCCAATAATTGTTAACATTTTTGAGAAGGGATAGAAATCATCATTATAAATAGGAAAAGGAGACCGGATGGCGTAAATTAAAAATGACTCATTTCGTCTTGACTTGACGCAGGAAATTATTAAAAAGGTACACAACAACAAAGGAAGGGAAATGTCTTATGCCACACACAGACATATAGTTCAACACGTCATTGGCAATTAATTGCACTATTGCTAGTTGCTAGAATAAAAAATAAAATGCGTAACACATTTTCCAAATATTAAAATTTTTTTTGGAATTTTTCAGATTAACCCTCAAAATTATGTAGTATACGAAGTATAAACACCCCCCTTGTATATTTCATAATTTTGTTCGTTATTAAAATAATTAATTAAAAAATATTTGCTCATAATATATTATAAATTTGAGGGACTTAAAAAATTATATTATTGATATATAAATAATATTTTTTTATTTTTATTATTAATAATAACATTTTTTGTCGGTTATTAAATAAAGGTAAGCTATTATTTATGTTCTATGCTATGACTACGAGTTTATAATATGCTGTATAGTAAGAGGGTGAAATTTAATTTAATTTTATGTTTTTGTTCTCTAATTTTCGAAATTCAAATTTATGAGACACTCCAATATTTTTGTGTCGTACACTCTCGGAATATTATAGCTACATAGATATCCCCAAGTATAATTCTTCATAATATAACTATACACAGTACGCATACACAATAATAATAATAATAATAAGAGAGTACCCAAATATCATACACAAAAGAAATGTCATCACGGAATGTAATTTATTGTAAAGCATTATACAAAATTGTATTACCGTATAGAGTACCTATATTATTATGATTTTTATGCTGTAACATAATTTTTTTTTTTTTTTTATAGGAAAATATTTTTTCGTAGATTTGCAAACAAATTTTGTATTCAGGGTTAGAAATTTAAATTCGATTTTTTATTTTGAAATGGTTGATCTGATTAGAAGGGATAGAATCTTCTGTTGAAAGAAGGGTATCTCTATACACAAAAAATAAACGAATTTAATAATGTTATTTTATGTTTGGGGTACTTTTGCTTTCGAGAATATTTCATCTGTAGTATGGTCTATATATAATTTATTATTAGCACACAGTTTAGGCAGTGATTTAATAGTATCTTTAAAATTAATAGGCGTTAGGCGTATAATTTTGAGTATTGTATTCATAACAATTTGAAAATACCTTACAATAATTATTATTCATACATAATGGCGCTATAGATCAGACGATGCAGAGGTATAAAAATCCAAAATCTTTAATTGTGCTCGGATTGCTGTTCTTGATACTTCTAATGAGAGGCGTCAGGACCTGTAATTTTTATGCCAACGAGTATTTAGGTTCCTTGATTCCATTAAAAATCATCTTACTATACATCAGTCGATTAAGAGCCATAAAAATCCAAAATCTGCAATTGTGCTCCGATTTCTGTTCCTGATACCTTTAATAACAGGTCTAGGGACCTGTAACTGCTGTGCCAACGCATATTTAGATTCCATAATTATTTCCGTGCATTTCATAGAAAATTCGATTTGATGAAAATCACCTTACTATAGATCAGAAGATTCAGAGGTATAAAAATTCAAAATCTTCAATTTTTCTCCGATTGCTGTTCTTGATACTTCTAATGATAGGCCTTAGGAACTGTAATTTTTATGCTAACGACTATTTAGGTTCCTTGATTCCATTGAAAATCACCTTACTATACATCAGTCGATTAAGGGCCATAAAAATCCAAAATCTGCAATTGTGCTTTGACTTCTGTTCCTGATACCATTAATGACAAGTCTAGGGACCTGTTACTGCTGTGCCATCGCGTGTTTAGATTCCATAATTATTTCCGTGCATTTCATAGAAAATTCTATTTGATGAAAATCACCTTACTATAGATAAGACGATGCAGAGCCATAAATATCCAAAATCTTCAATTGTGCTCCGATTGCTGTTCTTGATACTTCTAATGATAGGCCTCAGGACCTGTAATTTTTATGCCAACGAGTATTAAGGTTCCTTGATTCCATTGAAAATCACCTTACTATACATCAGTCGATTAAGGGCCATAAAAATCCAAAATCTGCAATTGTGCTTCGACTTCTGTTCCTGATATCATTTATGACAGATCTAGGGACCTGTAACTGCTGTGCCATCGCGTGTTTAGATTCCATAATTATTTCCGTGCATTTCATAGAAAATTCGATTTGATGAAAATCACCTTACTATAGATCAGACGATGCAGAGCCATAAAAATCCAAAATCTTCAATTGTGCTCCGATTGCTGTTCTTGATACTTCTAATGATAGGCCTCAGGACCTGTAATTTTTATGCAAACGAGTATTTAGATTCCTTGATTCCATTGAAAATCACCTTACTATACATCAGTCGATTCAGAGCCATAAAAATCCAAAATCTGCAATTGTGCTCAGATTTCTGTTCTTAATACCTTTAATGAAAAGTCTAGGGACCTGTTACTGCTGTGCCATCGCGTGTTTAGATTCCATAATTATTTCCGTGCATTTCATAGAAAATTCGATTTGATGAAAATCACCTTACTATAGATCAGACTATGCAGAGCCATAAAAATCCAAAATCTTCAATTGTGCTCCGATTGCTGTTCTTGATACTTCTAATGATAGGCCTCAGGACCTGTAATTTTTATGCCAACGAGTATTTAGGTTCCTTGATTCCATTAAAAATCACCTTACTATACATCAGTCGATTAAGAGCCATAAAAATCCAAAATCTGCAATAGTGCTCCGATTGCTGTTCTTGATACCTTAAATGACAGGTCTAGGGACCTGTAACTGCTGTGCCAACGCATATTTAGATTTTATAATTATTTCCGTGCATTTCATAGAAAATTCGATTTGATGAAAATCACCTTCAGACGATTCAGAGGTATAAAAATCCAAAATCTGCAATTGTGCTCCGATTTCTGTTCTTGATACCTCTAATGATAGGCCTCAGGACCTGTATTTTTATGCTAACGACTATTTAGGTTCTTGATTCCATTGAAAATCACCTTACTATGCATCAATCGATTCAGAGCCATAAAAATCCAAAAACTGCAATTGAGCTCCGATTTCTGTTCTTGATACCATTAGTGACAGGTCTAGGAACCTGTTACTGCTGTGCCATCGCGTGTTTAGATTTTATAATTATTTCCGTGCATTTCATAGAAAATTCGATTTGATGAAAATCACCTTCAGTCGATTAAGAGCCATAAAAATCCAAAATCTGCAATTGTGCTCCGATTTCTGTTATTGATACCTTTAATGACAGGTCTAGGGACCTGTAATTGTTTTGCTAACGCATATTTAGATTCCATAAGTATGTCCGTGCATTTCATAGAAAATTCGATTTAATGAAAATCACCTTACTATAGATCAGACGATGCAGAGGTATAAAAATCCAAAATCTTCAATTATGCTCCGATTGCTGTTCTTGATACTTCTAATGATAGGCCTCAGGACCTGTATTTTTATGCTAACGACTATTTAGGTTCTTGATTCCATTGAAAATCACCTTACTATACATCAGTCGATTCAGAGCCATAAAAATCCAAAAACTGCAATTGAGCTCCGATTTCTGTTCTTGATACCATTAATGACAGGTCTAGGGACCTGTTACTGCTGTGCCATCGCGTGTTTAGATTCCATAATTATTTCCGTGCATTTCATAGAAAATTCGATTTGATGAAAATCACCTTAGGGTAAAGTGGGGTACATTCATCAGTGGGGTACATTCGTCAACAGCGCTTTAACATGGTTAATTTTGTTCAATTTTTTTTACAAAAATTGTGAATTACCTATTTTGTAATGTCTACATCCTACTGAAGTTTGGTAGTCATTCGTCGACATTTGAATGAGTAGCACGTGTTTTCCATTTTTTACTAATATTTTTCTAATATTTCGACCGTATTAGGTAAGTGTTTTTGGCTAGTTATTTTTAAGTGATTTACCATTTTGTTTGTGATACTTATTTTTCATACATTTATACTGTAGAACGTAAATCTGGAAATAACGGTAAATCATCGTACACGTTTTTTTGTATAAAATTGTTGTTTAACCTAGTTTGGGGTACATACGTCAGACGTGTACGGGGTACTTTCGTCTATGACGAATGTACCCCAAAAATGACAAATGTGTCCCATTTAATTATTTATTTTTTATATTTAGTAAAATCACTATTATTCGTATTCACGCATTAGTATTACATTAGTACATTATCATGGTCCGAAATTATAAACGAAAAACTGAGAGAATCAATATCAGTGAAGCTGACGTAAGAAAGGCAATTTCAGATATATTAAAGAGAATTGAAACTCCAACGAGCGCCTCAGTTAAATATATTATAAAAAGATAAACATTAAATAGTAGGCTAAAGAAGAAAAGAGCTACGATGGATCCACTTCCACTGGATACTGTCTCAGATTCTGGTAATAGTAGTGATTGTGAGTCAA
Organism: Tipula vernalis; assembly: GCA_958295665.1. Classification (NCBI taxonomy): domain Eukaryota; kingdom Metazoa; phylum Arthropoda; class Insecta; order Diptera; family Tipulidae; genus Tipula; species Tipula vernalis. The sequence goes on along the minus strand of OY282560.1, from coordinate 60,167,179 downwards.
ACCAAGATTATTTCTAGTCGAAATTCACTGGAAAGCAAACTTTTCGAAATCGCAAGAAGATGATTTTGCTGCGTTTATGCAAAAGTGTTCCAAACTACAGCACGGATTAACATATGATTCCGCCAGGCAATTTGCCTATAGTTATGCGAAAATAAATAATATTATATATCCACCAGCATGGGACGCCAAAAAGAAAGCTGGTGTAGATTGGCTCTATATTTTTTTAAAGCGAAATCCATCTCTTGCATTAAGGAAACCGGAAAAAACCAGCATATCTAGGTTAACTGGATTTAATAAGGTGTCGGTTAACGAATTTTTTGAAAATTTAAAGGCAGTGCAGAAAAAATATTCATTTGCTCCACAAAATATTTATAATTTAGATGAAACAGGAATCACGACGGTTTTAGATCCACCAAAGGTAGGAATATATAATTTTGTTGTTGATAGGAGTAACAATTTTCTAAATATTCTTATATAATTATTAGGTTATTGCACAAAAAGGACAGCGTAACGTTTCGCAGGCAGTTTCAGCAGAACGCGGATCTTTAGTCACTATTGTCGGAATAATAAATGCTGCTGGTAACCGTATTGCCCCTGTGTATATATTTCCTAAAGTTAGATACACGGAACGGTTTATGGTTGGCGGAATTGTGGGATCAGTTGCCTTTAACTCAAAAAGTGGATGGATAACCGCCGAAATATTTATAAACATATTGATGCACATCAAAAATCACACCAACTGTTCCGTTGAAAAGCCAATATTATTACTCATGGATAATCATAGCTCACACTGCTCTTTAGAATCAATTTTGTTTGGTCGGGATAACGGCATAGTTATGTTGTCATTTCCACCGCACACGTCTCACAAGCTCCAACCATTGGATGTATCAGTTTATGGTCCATTCAAAAAATATTGCAGAACTTCTTTTAATGATTTTCTGAGCAATAATCCTAATAAAGTAATTAACATATACGACATGGCGCTTCTTACAAAAAATCCGTTTCTAACGGAATTTTCCCAATTAATACGATGATATTTAAGGATGAAGATTTTATAGTTGAAGAGAATTTAAATGAAGGGGAGCCGGCTACTTTAGTTGAAGTTTTGCCCGAAATCAGTACATTTGAGGGTTTGCTTGAAAATGAGGAAATTGAAAATCCTATCAAAAATAATAACCAGAACAATAAAACAATTCAATTAAGTATTGACTCCAGAATAAGTACGCCCAATTGCGCGTATTTTTAAGAAAAGAAATTTGACAAAGAAATTGTGGAAAATTTCGGATATACACATTGGAAGGACAGCGAAAAGGAAAAATAGATAAAGTAAATGCAACGAATTCGAAAAATCGCGTCGACATGCTAAATAAGAAAATTGGCAAAAAACAAGGTGTTAAAAAAGTCGTAACGTTTTCTTCCTCTGAAGACGAATCAGATGTACCATAAGAAGAATCCGGGCAATCCTTATCCTTATCTACAAACGAATAGAGCTCGAATGAAGAAACAGAAATGCTTCTGATTGATTCAGATGTTTTGGTAGAGGGAGACTACGTACTCGTTAGATTTACTGTAAAATCGAAACATATATTTTACGCTGCACAAATTATTGAAGTTGAAAAAAACGAAAGCTATGTTGTAAAATTTTTGAAAAAGCAATGGTTCAGCAGTTACTTTTATGAGCCTGACCAAGAAGACATATCTTACATTTTACGAAGTGACATTGTAATGAAGTTGCCAATTCCAGACAATCCAGCAGGCACATCACACGTTCTGCCACAAAATTCAACTTTAAAATTGACTTGACGAAATACAATTTACGATAATTTTATTTTAATTTGATGCATAATTTTGTAATTTTTGTTAGGTTGTTTTATGTATTATTTTATGTTATTTTTTTGTTAAAAAAAGGCAATATACCTATGAGACTGACACTGAATTTTGAGACCTTTATAGATATTAAATAAAGCGTGGTATTTCCGTATGCTTATAATTAGCTTTTTACTAAACATCTTATGAACAATTGAATTAAAAATAGTTAAACTCCTTTTGTAAAACTAATTTCTTTAAGATTTATAAATTTTGCAGAGTATTTAAAGTAAGCGACTAATGTACCCCAGCGAATGACGAAAGTACCCCAGCACTGGGGTACATTCATCTTATTGAATCCTTCAAGGAAAATTTAAAAACTAAAGACTTTAATTTCAATGGAGAAACTATTAATAAATTAAAACTGTTCCTAACATATAGCATTATCAGCTACCGTATAAAACCATTCAAAAATGTTCTCATTTTTGTTTTTACAGAGGTTAGAAAAAAAAAGTGACGAATGTACCCCACTTTACGATACTATAGATCAGAAGATTCAGAGGTATAAAAATCCAAAATCTTCAATTTTGCTCCGATTGCTGTTCTTGATACCTTTAATGATAGGTCTAGGGACCTGTAATTGTTTTGCCAATGCATATTTAGATTCCATAAGTATGTCCGTGCATTTCATAGAAAATTCGATTTAATGAAAATCACCTTACTATAGATCAGAAGATGCAGAGGTATAAAAATCCAAAATCTTCAATTGTGCTCCGATTGCCGTTATTTATACCTTTAATGATAGGCCTCAGGACCTGTAATTTTTATGCTTACGACTATTTAGGTTCCTTGATTCCATTGAAAATCACCTTACTATACATCAGTCGATTAAGAGCCATAAAAATCCAAAAACTGCAATTGAGCTCCGATTTCTGTTCCTGATACCATTAATGACAGATCTAGGGACCTGTAACTGCTGTGCCATCGCGTGTTTAGATTACCATATTATTTCCGTGCATTTCATAGAAAATTCGATTTGATGAAAATCACCATACTATAGATCAGACGATTCAGAGCCATAAAAATCCAAAATCTTCAATTTTGTTCCGATTGCTGTTCTTGATACATTTAATGACAGATCTAGGGACCTGTAACTGCTGTGCCATCGCGTGTTTAGATTTCATAATTATTTCCGTGCATTTCATAGAAAATTCGATTTAATGAAAATCACCTTACTATAGATCAGAAGATTCAGAGGTATAAAAATCCAAAATCTTCAATTTTGCTCCGATTGCTGTTCTTGATACCTCTAATGATAGGCCTCAGGACCTGTAATTTTTATGCCAAGGAGTATTTATTAAAGCAGCACCAAATAACTTTATAGTTTTATAACCCATTTCCGACGGGTACAACGCTAAAAATTTCTAAAATTTCACTTATTTGACATTGAACTAACAATTTTTAACTTTTCGTCGGCACGACTACAACGCGACGTTATATGTTACCAGTCGGCAGAGGATTATTTTATATCTACTTGATAACATTTTTTACTATTTTCAACTATTGGCCGACTAATATGTTTTTTATAAAACCGTGTACCGATTATTTAGTTAGTAGTCATAATAAGTGGTATTTAATGACTACCTAGCGACTTTTTTGTCATATTATAAACCAATATCTAACGTAAATATTTTGTTGTTATATGGATGACCACAAGATAACATTTTTTACATATGCACCACAATTTGGTCAAATACAATTTCAATGAGAAAGAAGAGGTAAGTTATACAAGTTATTTACCCGAAATCATGCCTATATATGTAGTGGTATTGACGAAACAATAGCGATCATATAAAAAGTGTGGTTCGGTTTGTTGAAATTACAACATACCCAAGTAGCACCAAATAACTTTATAGTTTTATAACCCATTTCCGACGTCGGTACAACGTCACAAATTTCTATAAATTTACTTGTTTGACATCGAACTAACAATTTTTATTTTTTCGTCGGCACGACCACAATGCGACGTTATATGTTAGCAGCCGCCAGAGCGTTATTTTATATCTACTTGATAACTTTTTTTGACTATTTTCAACTATTGACCGACTAATATGTATTTTATAACCGTGTACCGATTATTTAGTTATGTTGTCGTAATATGTGGTATTTAATGACTACCTAGCAACTTTTTTGTCGTATAAAAACCAATACCCAACCTAAATATTTTGTTGTTACCTGCACGACCACAAGATAACATTTTTTACATATGCATACAATTTAGTGAAATAATTGACAAAAAAGATATTTTGTGACCGACATTATTACATCATCGGCAAACAACCTTGTATCATGTCAATAAATTATATAAATAATTTAATATAAAAAAGTTTTTCTGACTTCAACTTCTTTTATCTTCCAAAATAGGTCAATCATTAATTTTGTTATACTAAGGATTTAATTAATGAATAATTATCAACAGTTCTATTTTATTAAAATTGAATTGTGTTAATGTTTTACGTTTTTGAAGTTTTAATCATATTGTTTATAATTCGCGAACCAAATACATTTGTATCCATACAATCTCCTTTGTATTTTTCAGGGAATTTTAAACTAACTATCTCATTCGTTAAGTTTTTCTTTTTTGTCGTTAAGGAATTTTTGGTGAATGCACAACGCTTTTCGATATAACTTATTTGGTGTGCAAATATCTTTACAGTTGAATTCTTGAAAATTTGGTAATAAAATTGAATAAATCGTCGGGAGAATGACTAGACCGTCGGGACAGTAACTTTTTTGGAAATAAAATAACAAATTTGTAATTTTTGAGTCGAATTTGTTATAAATTGGTTATTAATCTAACTTTTTAGTGGTTTAAATATATTTTAATACATAATATGAAGTTCGCCATTTTTAATTACACATGCATATAAAAATTGGTATTTTTAGAAAATAATATTCTGATTTTCATACTCCTCATGACTAAATATTATTGTAATATCATTATTTTAATGGTGGGGATTATTTCAATACGGTTTAAACTGATTTTAGACAATTTTAGTCAACCTAAAATAAAAATATTTTTGAAATAACAGAAATATATTTTTAAAAAAGACGAATTTATAAGGCGCATGAGTTTTTAGTTCACTGATAGGTGCACATTTACGATAAAACTTGCTTTGTTTATAAAAATATGTCGTATCTTGCCAGATTTTTGGGTTACCATTATTACAGGGAATGTGAATATTATATTTACAATTATTATGAAGTAAATTTTCATAAAGTCGTAAATAATGAAATAGATGATAAAGGAAACAGACAAATAATTATTATATTTACAAGATAAAAAAAGACAACATGATTATTTATATATTTTATAAAAAATAGTTGTTCTGTCTGCTAAAATATAACCACAATGTGAGACAAAATCATTTTTTTACAAACAAAATAGTAGTCAATATATCTATTTCGTGACTTGTATTCTATGGTCAATTGATAAGTCGGATAATAGTTATTACGACGTTGTTACAACCCAAAATTTATTCCCCAATAACGTTGTATCTCAGTGTTCATACCATTGTCACAACGTTGGCTAGCCGACCAGTAGTCATTTAGCCAACCACAGTACAACGTTATCCCAACCCACTCGTGCTACTTGGGTATGTATGTTTTATAGTTATGTATTAGTAACAGTTTATTTATCACTTATTTGTTGTGTAAATAACTTTACAGTCGGATTCTAGAAAATTTGGTAATAAAAATAAATAAATCGTCGGGAGAATGACTAGACCGTCGTGATAGTAACTTTTTTGGAAATAAAATAACAAATTTGTACTTTTTGAGTCGAATTTGTTATAAATTGGTTATTAATCTTACTTTTTAGTGATTTAAATATTTTTTTATACATATTATGAAATTCGCCATTTTTAATTAAAATATATAGACAAAAATTTATATTTTTTGAAAATAAAAGTATGATTTTCAAACTTCCCAAGACTACATATTATTGTAATTACATTATTTTAATGGTAGGGATTATTTTAAAACGGCTTAAATTGATTTTAGAAAATTTTATTCAAAATGAAATAAAAATAATTTCTAAAAGACCAGAAATGTATTTTGAAAAAAAAGGAATTTATAAGGCGCATGAGTTTTTAGTTCACTGATAGGTGCACATTTACGATAAAACTTGCTTTGTTTATAAAATTATGTCGTATCTTGCCCGATTTTTATATTACCATTATTACAGGGAATGTGAATATTACATTTACAATTATTATGAAGCATATTTTCTTAAAGTCGTAAATAATGAAATAGATGTTAAAGAAAACAGACATATAATTATTATATTTATAAGATAAAAGAAGACAACATGATTATTTATGTATTTTATAAAAAAAAGTTGTCCCTTCTGCTAAAATATAGCCACAATGTGAAACAAAAAAAAATGGTTTTACAAACTTAATAGTTGCCAATATATTTATTTCCTAACTTGGTATTTTATAGCCAATTGACAAGTCGGATAAAAGTTATTACGACGTCGTTACAACCCAAGATTTATTCCCCAATAACGCTGTAGCTTAGTCTTCATACCTTTGTCACAACGCCGGCTAGCCGACCAGTAGTCATTTACCCAACTACGGTACAACGTTATCCCAACCCACTCGTGCTACTTGGGTCCTTGATTCCATTGAAAATCACCTTACTATACATCAGTCGATTCAGAGCCATAAAAATCCAAAATCTGCAATTGTGCTCCGATTTCTGTTCTCGATACCTTTAACGAAAGGTCTAGGGAACTGTAACTGCTGTGCCAACGCATATTTAGATTCCATAATTATTTCCGTGCATTTCATAAAAAATTCGATTTAATATAAATCACCTTACGATCAGACGATTCAGAGGTATAAAAATCCAAAATCTTCAATTGTGCTCCGATTGCTGTTCTTTATACCTCTAATGATAGGCCTCAGGACCTGTAATTTTTATGCCAACGAGTATTTAGGTTCCTTGATTCCATTGCAAATCACCTTACTATACATCAGTCGATTAAAAGCCATAAAAATCCAAAATCTGCAATTGTGCTCCGATTGCTGTTCTTGATACCTTTAATGAGAGGTCTAGGGACCTGTAATGGTTTTGCAAACGCATATTTAGATTCCATAAATATTTCCGTGCATTTCATAGAAAATTCGATTTGATGAAAATCACCTTACTATAGATCAGACGATTCAGAGGTATAAAAATCCAAAATCTTCAATTTTGCTCCGATTGCTGTTCTTGATACCTTTAATGACAGATCTAGAGATCTCTAACTGCGGTGGCAACGCGTATTTAGATTCCATAATTATTTCCGTGCATTTCATAGAAAATTCGATTTGATGAAAATCACCATACTATAGATTAGAAGATTCATAGGTATAAAAATCCAAAATCTTCAATTGTGCTCCGATTGCTGTTCTTGATACTTCTAATGATAGGCCTCAGGACCTGTAATTTTTATGCCAACGAGTATTTAGGTTCCCTGATTCCATTGAAAATCACCTTGCTATACATCAGTCGATTAAAAGCCATAAAAATCCAAAATCTGCAATTGTGCTCCGATTTCTGTTCTTGATACCTGTAATGACAGGTCTAGGGACCTGTTACTGCTGTGCCATCGCGTGTTTGGATTCCATAATTATTTCCGTGCATTTCATAGAAAATTCGATTAGATGAAAATCACCTTACTATACGTCAGACGATTCAGAGGTATAAAAATCCAAAGTCTTCAATTGTGCTCCGATTGCTGTTCTTGATACCTCTAATGATAGGCCCCAGGTCCTGTAATTTTTATGCCAAGGAGTATTTAGGTTCTTTGATTCCATTAAAAATCACCTTACTATACATCAGACGATTCAGAGCCATAAAAATCCAAAATCTTCAATTGTGCTCCGATTTCTGTTCTCGATACCTTTAATGACAGGTCTAGAGACCTGTAATTGCTGTGCCAACGCATATTTAGATTTCATTATTATCGTGCATTTCATAGAAAATTCGATTTGATGAAAATCACCTTACTATAGATCAGACGATTCAGAGGTATAAAAATCCAAAATTTGCAATTGTGTTTCGATTGCTGTTCTTGATACCTCTAATGATAGGCCTTAGAACCTGTAATTTTTATGCCAAGGAGTATTTAGGTTCCTTGATTCCATTGAAAATCACCTTACTATACATCAGTCGATTAAGAGCCATAAAAATCCAATGAAAAATATAAAATGTAAAATGTCAAATACATGAAATAAAATTTTCACCAGCTCTCCTACTTAAACTTCAGTAATGTAATTTCTGCAAACACATAGCCTTATTTTCGGTAGAAACAAGACTGTTGTATTTTTATCTGCAAAAACTTATGAAAATCATAAAAATTTCTTTCACTTATGAATAAACTCTTACCCTACTGTGTGGCCGAATTCATATTACATGGTGGTACATTTGAGGGAGTGGTACCTGGAAATGTGAGATGATTTTCCAGAAATACCCTTGTACTTAGAAAACTTTTTCAAGACGATAAAAATTAGCCAGAGCAATAATTTATTTACTTGAATCTATTCAATGAAATGATTTCGGGCACCTTACGAGAATGGCTAAATTTCCAAAACAGTAAGTTGGCACGGCACCTAAATAAGTGATGAAAGTATATTTTTTCTAATACAATTTAGTTAATCTCATATTACATTAAAATAGCTACACATTTAAAATAATAATAATATTATTGCAACAAATTTTTAATTAAATTACCAAATTGAATATAATTTGTGCACACACAAAAACTATTATTTTTACGATACTAAACTTAATGTGATTTCAACATGCAAGTTAATAACAAAAATTTACAATACATACACAGTCGTACTAACTGTGCAACAAATACAAAAATAAATCGATAAATGATTTTTAAAAATTACCCCATTCACATGTCCTTTCAATATTCCAAAAAAAATTCCAAAATACATATGTGACACATTTGAACTTAAAATTCAAATTAACTTGATTATTGTTCATTGATTAAGGCTTGATTTTTTATTACATATACTTTACTATACAAATCTACAATAATCGTCAGTTTATCACCATATATTATTGTAGTCAGTCGTTTCGCTTATTGACTATCAGCCAATTTTTATTGATTCGTATCAAATTTACCACCCAGCGTACGTACACACGCCATTTTATTATAATCGACAGCACATTTACAAAAAATAAAAAATAAAATAAAAAAATCGACTATATACTATAAATGGATAAAATTTGAATTTGGTCCAATTATCCTGCGTATTTATGTATATATATACTGTATATGTATGTAGGCCGGAATTTTATTGGCATAAATTTTATAGTTTTATTGTTACAATAAAACAAAAAAAAATTTTTTTTTTATTAAATATGCATAAAGTTGTAATAAATAATATTTTTTTGAAATATGCATGGGTCGCGGTTTATATTCGGTGTCATTACTAAAAACTGAATAAATTGACTGCCAAATATCGATTTAAAATTAATAAAAGAAAATAAACAAAAAAATCGTTATTTTTATGTTGTAAGTGAAGGAAGAGATTTTCGCCTACATAATACAAGAGCTGAAATAAAATTTTAGCTACCCGTATTTTCCGTTTTAAAATTAACACTTAGCTTTTATTTTATTATATTTTTTTGTTGTGCATCCTTATACCTGCCCGTCGGCTTAATCCTGTATAAATTCGGATTTCAACTGGTAGCAGCAGCATTCGACAACAAGAACAACAAAAAATACCAAATCATTCCCAAATGAATCGTAGTTAGAAGAAGATTCAAAATCTAATTTTTTTTTTTTTTTTTGTGCTCGTCATCCCATCAGGAAATTACAAAAGATTGAGAGATTTAACAACAAAAATTTATAAAAAAAAAAAAATCATTAAATTTCCCAAAGGTAAGAAAAATATTTTTCTTTCGGTTAAAATTTAAACCAAAATAATGTAAAATTTTTGTTTTCCCAATTTTTACATTTTGCTTTTTTTAAGCAGATTATAATGTGATTGAGAAGAAGCATCGCAGTAGCAGCAGCAGCAGCAGCAGAAAAAAAATATTTTTTTTTTAATCTCATGTTTCATATGCCAGAAGAAGTTAAATGGTTTTATTTTTTTTTTTTTTTTGTGTTTCTTCGTTTTCCTCGACTGCAAACGAAAAAAAATGTTATCTGATTATAAAGTTTTCGGTTTTTATTATTTTTTATGCTTGTAGTATTTTCAAAAAAATAGATGTGAAATAAAATAATAAAAAATAATCTATTAATGAAAATCATCTTTTCGAAGCTCTAACAACAAATAAAATAAACAAAAAGTTAAATAAGAACAAGAAAAGTATTTTTTTGATGTATTAAGAACTACTTGAGCGCGCCGCTATCTTGTTATACGAATTGAAGGAGGAAAAATAAATAAAAACGATTTGTGTTTTAATATCGCGCATATAGCAGAACTAACTCTTTGTTAGAATATTGCAAAATTTACAGGAATAGAACGATAAAAATTTTATGAATTTTTTCGATATATCTGCTTGCTTCTTGTGAAAATAAACAATTTTTATGAACATAGTCTGACGGGTTGTCTCAAGAACAAAATAATCGTTAAATATTATAATAAACTAAAGTTTTGTATGAAATGCACAGTGTCAATGTGTTCGGAAGGGAAAATACTCGAAATTTCGAAAATTTCGATTATCTGTTATATCGTAATAATATCAATATTAAATACTGATCTACCGGTTTGCCCGATGTAATTGCTCTTGTGATGCAAATGACGTTCCACGTCAAGGTGGTCTACTTGGTTACTCTCCGTTTCCTCACATAGTTACTCGGTTTCAACCATCATTTCATCTGAAAGTTAATTTTATGTGTGTAAATTTGGCTGAAAATGCATCCTACAAACACAGTGGTAACACTAAAATAACATTTTCTTCATATTTAAGTATCAGCCGCAAAAAAGGTGTATCATTATATAACTTATATAATTCTATTTATAATGTCGGACCAAAAAAGAGTGAGAAAGAAAACATACTCGAATAATTAAGAAGAACTTTTTAAATTTCAGCAATTCAACTTAGTATTTTGTCCAGTCTTATATATTTTACAACATTCTCCCGGCGATTTTTTGGTATAGGTATCAATTTCGAGTATTTTGTCAGAATTTTGTCTAACTCGTATGTATAGCATCTTCAACTATGACCGCAACGCCTCATGAGTCGTATTTAATATGATTTTCATAATTCAACCGAGCATTTTTTCATGATAATTTTCTGTTAGACCTATCAATTTCGAGTACTCCGGGATTTTTTCCAAATTTTGTCATGGTAAAATTTGGCCGTAAAGATAGACTTTCGCAATTCAACTAAATAGTTTCTCAAATGATTTTCTCGAAAATCCAGCAAAGGAGTGCATTTGCATCCAGCAAAGGAGTGCAGTTACAGCAAAGGAGTGCAGTTCAAGCAAAGGAGTACAGTTCCAGCAAAGGAGGGCAGTTCAACAAAGGAAAGGAAAAACATAAGATCCGCGCAGGTATTGGTCTGAGTCTCGGTGAGGGTTGGCTTTTGGACCGTAGACACCAGTTTAGTGTGGCGCGGGCGTTTTTTTTTGTTTTTTGTTTCTCTTGTATCTTTCTAGGGATCTGCGGAGGTAGAGCTCTTCATCCGGAGATCACCTGTAAACCACTTCAACTTACCACGCTGTGTCAATACGGATCAACAGCAGGGCGTTCAAAGGGATTTATGTCCAGTGTTTTGCGTGTCGGCGTTTTTAAATTTCAATAAATAAAGAAAAAAATATATGTAAACAACATATATTTATGTCATAACACCAAAGATAATTTTTCATAATACAATTCATGTTTATAACGTAATATAAACCATCATGTGTTGTTGATTCATTTTTTTCAGGGAGCGATGGTGTGAGTGAAGATATGTGTGTGTGCTTTAGTTCATTAAGTTCACTTTCAGGTAAGTGAGTGTTGAGTGTGGTCAACCAAAAAAAAAATGCAGCAAAACCTAACATAGCGGCTTAAATTGAAGTTTCCGTGCGGCATCATCAAATCACCACCCCTACATACTGATTCTAGTCAGAGCAACAAGCCGCGGTAATGTCGGCGGAGATATCTGTTTGCGGGAGGAGCGAGGACACGCGGCGAACAGTCCAGTTCGTCCATCATACATTTCTAGGGTGTCTTCCACGGCAACGTGCGACACGAATTGTATGACCGGATTAGGGGTTCAGCGATGACCGAGTGCGGACTCGTTCCTGATCCCAGTTCCTTTCTAGGAGTAGCCTGGGCAACTTGACTACTGAAGGGAATTGGTGTATTGGGTTCGAGGTCAATAATCTTGGTCCCCCCAAACTGGATTGTCTACTGTGCTGTTCCTCGTACATATATATGTATATCATCATTAAAATACACCCATCAAACCGTAACAAGGTCTCGTCCCTATAAAAATCAGGCTGTCTTAAAAGCATTTCTATGTATTATTTCATAAAACGTTTAATAAGGATCAAATTAAACGCCTTAAAGTGCAGTTAATTTAGAACTTATTTAGCACATTCAGTGTAAATCTTGTATTTGTCTTTCCTTCTATTCTGCTATTATTTGGGATACCCTCGAACAGAAGACCCCATTACATTTTTATTAACTTCAATTTGATAACAAAAGGATGCAACATAATTCCCTGTTATCCTTGCGCATAGAAGAGAAATGCAAAACGGCTTAATAAAAAAGATTTAAAGTAGGTATCCTTTTGCTCTAGTTAGGTAGTAAAAGAATAAAATAAACAGAATGCATATGGGGAATTCTTTTTCAAATCGGCCACCCCCTCTGCCCATTTCAATTTTGGGGAAAAAAAATTTTTGAGCACACGTAAAAATTCGTCAAGAAGTCTAGTTTTTGATTATTATCCTGTGTTTTTCAAAAGAGAAAAATTGAAACCGTTCAAACTATTTAAATAAAAATTGCATATCAACAACATTTTTTCAGATTAGAACGAGAGCAAATATGTTTTTGATTCAATGCAATTATTTCAGCAAATTTTTTGAAGAAAATTATATTGCAAGCATCTAGAATTAATGCTCACTTAAAAAATCCGATCAATTTATGTCCCAAAAGTAATGGTTGGAAACTAGACGAGAACTGATTTAATTTTAATTGGTTCGAAGGTCTGAGAAGTTAACACAAAATGTTTAACCCGAAAAGGCTTTTTTTCAAAATATGGGTCTCGGTTAAAATTTAAGGAAATTTTCATTCCATCCAGAAAAATATATTCAAAACTTTTAACCAAACGGTAGTCATCCCGAAAAATAATTGTAAAGAAATTGATTTAAATTTGAGAGCATTATAGTAAACTAAATATTTATTGATAGTTCCTTTGATCTTTGATATTTACATCATAGTGAATAAACACTAAGCGATTAAATTTCAATTTCTAAATATATTGCTGCTATCTCAAAGAATGATGTATGGTATCCGGTTTCTCACCGTTTATGCCATAAGAACAAAACACATTCATTAAGAAATCAAGGGGATTACGGGTCAAAATGAAACGGAACATAAATTTAGTGCGAAACATAATACTGTGACGATTATGGCCTTCATACTACAAGTTCACATAATAAACAGCGATAGCTCACATGGATCATTCTTTGAGATAGCAGCAAGATATTTAGAAATTGAAATTTAATCGCTTAGTGTTTATTCACTATAAATGTATATATCAAAGTTCAAAGGAACTATCAATAAATATTTAGTTTACTATAATGCTCTCAAATCTTAATCAAATTCTTTACAATTATTTTTCGGGATGACTACCGTTTAGTTAAAAGTTTTGAATATGTATATTTTTCTGGATGGAATGAAAATTTCCTTAAATTTCAACCGATGTAGTATTTTTTTATTCGCTCCGGATAGCTGCTATCGAGAGCCGTCATTTTTCTATGCCTAAATTTAAATTTGACGCGCTATTTATTGGTAAACTAAACTTATTTAACATCAAACTATCATTTTTAATTCAATTGTTTACCAAAAACTTCATTTAAAAAATTTTTGGCTCTACCTATTTATACGGAGCGCTATCGGGAGCCATTTTTTATTTGACGGCTCTCGATAGCAGCTATCCGGAGCGAATAAAAAAACACTACACGAGACCCACATTTTGAAAAAAAGCCTGTTCAATCATGAACAGGGTCTTTCCCACCAAAGCAAACATTTGTAGAGCGTGTAACCGGATGATATTTGATGTGCATAGACAATGCAAAACGTCTATGTAAATATGATACAGTCGCTTCATTTTTTATATGCTCTTGCTTTGGTGGGAAAATATTTACGCCGACGCAACAATATTTTATTACATTTTCTTTTGTTAATTGTGTGTATAAAAACCGCAAGAAAAATACAATTATGGTCAGTCAGTTCACTTAATTATTAACGAGTGTTTCATTGTTCAAATAAAGAAAAATTCTAGACAGTTGGATTAGAATTTACAAGCCTTTTCGGGTTAAACATTCTGTGTTAACTTTTCAGACCTTCGAACCAATTAAAATTAAATTAGTTCTCGTCTAGTTTCCAACACGGTAAGTAAAAAGATGAATCGTCGGAATATTTTGTTTTGCAACATATTTAAGGTTAGTTTTTAATAAGAAGAATAGAAACGCATGCTGGACTTACTTCATTTCAATTTAGAACATGTTCAAAAATATTGAATTTTGTTGAAAAAGCTCGGGCAAGTCGTGACGCGGAAGCAAGTCGTGATGGATTAAAAAAAAATTAGTAGGTCTGGATTAGTTATCGAGTTTTCTTAAAACGCATAGCGGCCTATCACATCGAAGGCCAGGTATATATATATATAGAGAGAGAGAGAGCAATTGGCTTTAATTGTGTAGCAGTGAACTCATTTTTCGATCTATTAAACGAGAAATGTGGAACATCTACGAAACCGGAGAACCAACGGTACGAAAAATATGGAAAATATTTGCCAAAAAAGAGTAAAGTAGATGACAGGATCAACTTAAGCAGTAAGGGGACAACTAGTAACGGTTTATGTTGCTGTTAATCCCCCTCAGTTTATTTTTCAAAGGAAGCGGTATCAAAACTATTTTATTCGTGATGGTCCAACTGGATCGTTAGTTGCAGGCAAGTAGTCTGGGTGGATGACCGTAGAGGAATTTTATAAATTTATGTAGCATTTTGTACATCATGTCAAATTATCACTAGAACAACCAATGTTCCTTCTTCTGGCTAAATTGACAAAGAAAAAGGGAATAGTTATGTTATCATTCTCTTCCCGTTACCCGCACAAATTGCAGCTTTTTGACAGGACTGTATTTTTTCAGGCACTGCCTAAAGCACTTAGACACAGCATCATCTGTTACTGATCGTCCACATCATAATTTAGGAACTACCGAAACTCAGCCGTTAGAACGTAATAGGTTAAGAATAGCACACCTGATCATTACGAAAAATCATTATCCAACAGTAATATACTACATTCAATGAACACAAAATGTAAAATTGGCACTGAAACAACATAACTGAATAAATTTCCAAGCTGTGAAAATAAATTTCCTCTAACAAATTTCCATTTAGTTAATGTTTCAAAGCCTATTCATATATGTATATCGAAGGAACATCATACATCTATTTAACACACACACACACACACACACAGACAAGACATTTATATGTTCCGTAATTTAACCCGTATGTCTCTGTACGCCATAAAATATCTACCTACATATGTATACGAAACCTATACGAATTAATTTCCATAAAAATACTTCTAACCTACATATATACACATATGTATGTGTATTACAGTTATATGTTTATACATTTTCCTTCTCGTTTATCCTGACAATTATCTTTATTGTCCTTCCTCAATTTGTTGTCTGGTGCTGCTATACTGCACATTAAATTTGAGAGACGACGATGAACACAGAACACAAAAAATAAAACAAAATCATTTCTCTTCCTTTCACATTTGCCTTGTAATTTAGGTGAAAACATTTTTTTTCTTCTTTATTAGAGCTTTTTGTGCTATGTGCTTTCCAAGAATAATAATAATAACGGCACAACACACACATACAGCAAAAAAAAAAAAATTTATTTTTTTTGTTTATTCTGTTTGGCAGTTTTCCAAAATAAAAATAAAATAAAATAAAAAGCACAGAAAAATGAGCTTTTTTTTTACTTTTTTATTTCATTTGTTTCGATTTTTTATATTTTGCTTAAAACACAAAACTTTGTATAATTTTGTTTCTTTTTAGAGCTACTTGGTGGACTCATACCTACAAGCATATACATTTCAGGAAAAAGAGCTTTTGTTAAATTTTGTTTTTGTACTTGCGTGCTTTAAGAGTTTCCCACTTAACATAATTTTAATAAGAAATAAAAGAAAATTTGAAATAATTTCTTATTTTGTGACAAAAGAAAGAAAAAATTTGTTAAGTTACAAACTGTACTATTGTACTATATAACTGAATATAATATACCGTTAAATGTTTTATTCTATATGAAGTTTTGCTTCTTATAAAAAACGTAATTAATTGATGTGGGTTTTAATTGTATAAGAAAAAAGAGACTTTTTTTTGCATAAAACCGTAATGCTGTGTATTTGCCGTAGGTCAGAAAAACTTAAGTAGGTCGTATACCAGATGTGAAAAGATTGAATAATTGTATAATTCTGGGCGCTCTTCTGAGAACATGCTAAACAGTCCAAGTATAGCAACAAATCCATTATCAATTTATTGTTAATTTAATGACACAAAATTATTCAGTCTTTATTTATTTATTTATTTTAAATTGCCTGGAACGCTCAAAGTTTTCACACTCTAGGCCAAAACAGGCCCGTACCAAATGGAATAAGTTTGAACCAAGGCAACTTGATAGTAAACCTATACATGTATCAATAGATCTAGTATGGAATGCATACACAATGAATATAGTCGTTGTCCCCCTCCAAGCAGTCCTAACATGTAAAATGTTGGGTATGTTCCATACGTTCAAGATGAAACTTAAAACGGCCATGGCCTGTAAGAATTCAGGGCGTGTTTTGGTAGCCTCTTGTTTATCTCACTAATAAAGATGCATCAAGCCACTTTAGTCATAAATCGTTCTTAATAACAATTTTAACTGTTCAGTACAAATTAGCAGCAATCTCATTACCCTCAATATTGCGATGAGTAGGAACACACGTAACTTTAACTATTCCTGGCACAGAGCAGATTTCGGAATTACGACAAAATTCGTAAAGAAATGCATATGCCTAGGATCCAGACTATGTTAAAGCTTTCGATACAATAAAGAAGATTATCTCGTCGAATGAAAGAGAACCATTAGCCATAATTTGGGCTACTAAAAAATACCAGCGTACCTTTAGGATAAGAAATTGACGCTTGTCACAGATCATAAACCAATTCCTTTAAATAACATCAAAATCGGAAAACGGTCCAAGCCTAAGAAACGCTCCAAACGAATCGGAAACAATTCACTCCGCTGATATTTCCAAATATTATTATTTGCACTTCACAGATCGCCCAATAAATTATGAGTATTCTGACAAATATATAAAATAAAACATAAGGATAAGGAGGTTATTCAGGACACTGAAATCGGACAATTTTTCTTGGATATGTCTGGTTGGTATTTGCTAAGCTAAGAATACCATATGCGCCGGTTTTAGTCTGTCAATGGAAACATTTACATTTCGACCGTTTCGATCTATAATGAAATGTTTCCTAAAAGAATGACGAATTACTCTATACGGTCCTTCGTATGGATTTAAAAGGCAGGTTCGTACCTTGCCGATATGAACAAAAACGTACTCGCAACTATCTAAAGTTTTAGGGATAAAAACGGGAGTGGAACTTGACTTGCGAAGTCTGATGGATCGGGACTTGGAGTCTGAGAGCTATTCAAAAAAAATTCACTCGGTAGCTTGAGGACTTGTCCATAAACTAGTTCGGCTGGGGAACATTTAAACAAAATTAGGGGTAGTTCAGTGTTCTAATGAAAAACATTCCCTCGAGCTTTGAGCGATGCTTTCATTTGTCGATGAAAACGTTCGACCATACCGTTTGCCTGTCGATGGTAGGTAGTAGTGCGAATTCTGTGTTCGCCTAGTAAATGCGTGAGCTCAGAGAAGAGTTTTGACTAAAATGGCCTGCCTTGATCAGTCGTTATTTCAAGTACGGTAAGAATATATACATAACCTTCTGATGGTGGGATCGGCCCGATTACATCCATATGAATACATATGTTCGGACCTAGCTGATGGTAGATCGAAGTTTCCTGGTTGCGATTTTGTATGTCTCTGAACTTTACTTAGTTGGCATCCAATACAACTACTGACGTATTGGTCGTCACGTCACTGTTCATATTAGGCCAAAAATACCTACTGGAAGTTAATCTTCGTGTAGCGCGCACGATTGGGTGAGAAAGACCATGTAGTGCGCTGAAAACTACTTGTCTTTGTGACACTGGAACAAATGGTCGATGAACCCCTGTTGTGTTCAACTTAGAACCCGCAGGACGAGATGAATTATCAAGAAGCTCTTTTAATTCATTATCAGACTCTTGAGCCTTAGTTAAATCAATAAAAGATAGCTTAGAAAATTTGTCAATTCGATCAATGTATGGTCTCACGATCCTGACAGAGTGTCAGCGACCATCATAAACTGACCGATGAAGTCTAATTGTCGAGTCTGCCGTGGAGTCTTCTCGGTCAGTGAGGTAATTTCTGAGGTAAGAGGTTTTTGATCCGTATAAATGGTAAATTGCCTACCTTCTACAAAATACCTGAAATGTATAATTACTAGATATATAGCGAGCAGTTCTCTGTCAAAAGCTCAATATTTACTCTCTGTAAAGGTTGTCAACATTCTTCGTTCATTTGTTGTAAGACTACTCCTACGGCAATGTTAGAAGCGTTTGTGTCAATACTAAATCGGGAGTTGCTTAGGGAATGGGCTAACATACTTACGTTAGCAAGTACACTTTTAATTTGGATAAACAATTCATTACAGTCGTCAGGCCAAGTGAAGTTTTAGGCGTTTTTGGCATTTCGTTCATTTTAGCCAGGTGTTCATGAATGCAAGAGAGCTATCCGGTTAGTTTGGGAATTAATCTGGATAATAGTTGACCATACCCACGAATCGTTGAATTTGTCGTATAGATGTTGGAGCCGAAAACTCTTGTATGGCTTCGACTTGCCTTGGCGAAGGTAATATGCCATCTGCAGAGATTTGGTGGCTGAAGAACTCAAGAGCGAATACACCGAATTTAAACTTTGAAACTTGGATGTTTATTTCAAATTCGACTAACCTCTCAAACAACTGTTTGTATTGTCTATATAAACATTTACAAAGTCTAAAACTTTGACCATTTCATTCATGAAGCGCTGAAAAGTCTGCGCAGCATTCCGAAGACTAATGGGCATTCGCATAAACTGAAATAACCCAAATGGTGTGGTAATTACCGTTTTGCGCACGCCTTTGGACGCAATGGGGACTAGATGATAAGCTCTTACCAGGTCAATTTTTGAGAAAACTCTTCATCTTTGTTGGTGCATAGAAAAACTTTGAATATGTGGTTAGGTTTAGGTCTCGATAATCTCCAAATGGCCTCCAATCTGTGCTAGTTTTCTTCTAAACCATGTGTAAAGGTGATGACGGGGTCCAGACGGCGTGGTCTCGAAAAAGGCAGGCGGTTATAGGTATAGATGTTATAAACCACACTGTGCTTAGCTGTACGGTTGTTATTATAGGTTCTTCAATTAAAGAGGGAAACATCAACGGTCGGCAGGGTTGACGTAGGTGTTTTGACCTTAGCTGTCATTGCGATTACAACTAGATTTGTAGTGGAGTCAAGAAGTCGCGATAGTAAAGATATGAGGAAATTGTCGCCGTAAGCCAACATCTACATTCAGTAATTTAGTCCCGTACGTGCTGATTACTGAACCATTGGCGGCAGAGAGTGCCAAGCTTGAGTTTTTCTTTGATGCGTTTCCATGGAAACATTTTACGTGGCGAACAGAAATATCGGCACCAGTATCTACAAGAAAAATGGTATCAGTTTTTTCATCTTTGATAAAGATGCGGCGATTATATTGTATCGGATTGTTTGGCGTGCTCTCAATCGGATTCAAGGGTTTTTTGATTTGGACTGGTTTGAAGATACAAGCACTGGTTGACAGCACAACTTTTAGCACTGGTTGACAGCACAACTTTTCCTTAAAATGCTCAAATGCCTCAAGTTCCCTTTCATCAATAACAAAATTGCTGTCCTTTCGTAGCAAGTCTGACAGCGGCTTTGCTATTAGCGAAAAATTTTCAACAAATTTTCGGAAACAGCTAGTGAGTCCCATAAACAACAACTTCATGTCGTGGTGTGGTACCGGAAACTTTTTAATTGCTTCAATCTTAGTTTGACTTGGCCGTACATATCCATTTTCTACTTCGTACCCTAGGTACTCAATTTTGGTTTTAAAGAATTGGCATTTATTCCACTTAATTTCCAATCCATTAGCTTCAGCCGTCTTCAAAATACTCTGTAATCTTGACATCGCTTCCTCTTCATCTTTCGAAGGTATAATTAATCGTTCATATAGATGCAAACAATTCTTTTTACAACTAACGATTTGAAAATTTCGTTAATTTACCGTTGAAAAACGGCTGGCGAGTTACATAGACTAAACGGACATTTTAAAAATTCATAGTGGTCATCTGGTGTCACAAAGGCAGTATATTTAATGGAGGCCGAGCACAGGCACAAGAAAAAACTAGTTTCGAAGATCGAGTGTTGTAAAAACTTTTGCTTCCTGCAATCTATCTATTTGTTCCTCGAGGAGTGGCAAAGGGTACCTATCCTTGACGACCTTTTGATTTTGTTTTCTGTTTAGTCTATACAGAGGCGTTTCGATCCATCTTTTTTATTGGCGAGGACTATAGGACTCGCATAGGTTGATCGGCTTTTCCTAATTTCCCACTGAGCACCCTTAAAATCACTGAATCCGTTGGTTTTCTACACACTTATTTATAAGAAAAATACAAAGTTAGTATAGGTGCACAAAGAAAAATGGACTTTGTTTGTCTTTAATTTTCGATCACGCCGTTATTGAACAAATCCCGTATTTAACCGCGTCTTATTTTTACGATCGCACAAACTTCTCATAGCACTTTGATAATTCTTTCACTTTCTAAGAAAATCCGCATAATTCGGGAAAGCAACGTTGATCTTCCCACGAACAATTGGAAGATCATTAAACAAGAGGAGGCGAAGGGAGGATCTAGGTGGTCCATTTTAGTAGTGAAAAAAGAGTCCCCAGCCCCTATAGCTAAAAAGAAGGAAATCGGCTTCGGTTTCGGGTCAATTACCCTAAAGGCGTTTAAAAAGGATAAGGTCGAAGCGATTGTGGAAGACCTAGCAGGGAAAGAGCAGAGAGAAGGTGCTAACACGCGGGGCATTGGGAGCTCAGCGATGGAGCGATTGACGGCTATGGGTAGTCGTCTATCCCTGGACTCGAACGAGGAAGATCGGGTGGAGTCGATGGGGGAGGAGGGTGGCATAAAAAGCCAACACGGAGCACAGGGAGGGAGCGCCAGGATTAATGACGTCGCCCTAGGGCCTAAAGATTAAACCCTGCCGCGACAGCGGAGGGTATATGATGGAAGGAAAGTTGATCTGTTTATGCTGAGCATGGTTCAGATTAATCTTCACCATTCTAAGGCTGCTTCGGCAGCCTTGATCCTCAGACTGACCAAATCGGATGAGGACATAATCCTAGTTCAAGAACCCTGGATTAGTAAAAACAAGATCTGTGGCCTCGGTTTAAAAGGGTATACAATTTTACCACATACTCTTCTGGGTCCCATAAGATCAGATCTTGCATTCTCGCTAAAAATAACTTGAGCATTTTCTTCTTTCACAATATAGTAGTGGAAACGTAACGGCAGTCGGCCTGGCGACGGCAGGCTGCTTACTATGGCTGGTTTCAGCCTATATAGACCGAGAGAAGGAGGTTCCGCCGGATAACCTTGGGGAACTGATACTCGAAGCGGAATGGGAAAAGATCGGAGTAATACTGGGTTGTGATGCAAATGCGCATTATACAATCTGGGGTAGCACCGACATCAATGATAGGGGTGAGTACTTATTTGATTACTTATTGGGTACTAACCTTGCAGTGTGTAATCTGGGGCAAGAGCCCACTTTTATTATTAGTAACAAGCAGGAGGTACTGGATGTTACCTTTGCATCTCGGACCATGCAGTTTAATACTGACATTCAACCTGTTACCCGGAATGCCTTCAGGAATCCTAGAAGGACTAACTGGAACAAATACGTGGAAGTGTTAGTAGGACTCTTACCGACCGATGCTCCCAAGCCCCCAGCCACAGAGAAGGAGCTGGATTTCCTGGTGGGGGAAATCACAAGCGCCTGAAACTTGTCCTTGGACACTGCTTGCCCCAAGAGAATACCTAATGGGAAGCAGAAACCAGTATGGTGGTCCAGGGAGTTGGGAATCTTTCGTTTAGGATGTAGGAAATCATTCAATAGAGCAAAGGGCTCTAGGGAAGTTCAGGACTGGGACTCCTATATGGAGCACTTTAAAAAGTATAAAAATGAAATAAGGAAGGCGCGGAGGAGGTTTTGGAGATTATTCTGTGATAAAATGGAATGTGTTTCGGAGAGTTCGCGCCTCAGGAAAATCGTATCTAAGAGTTCAACGAGCCCTAGTTACTTAATTAAACCAGATGGGCTATGGACAACGTCCACTGGGGAATCATTGGCGCTTCTGTTGGATACCCAATTTCCAGGTAGTGTGGGTGTATCTTAGGAGCTTGGTAGGAATGGGGGAAAATTATCGTCGGGATGCCCGGAGGAAATCGTTTGCAAAAACCGGATCCTTTGGGAACTAAACGGCTTTAAACCCTATAAATCGGCAGGCCCGGACGGTATCATCCCAGCGGAATTGCAAAAACACTCGTCGATCATTCTCCCATGGCTGGAGGTGATCTTCAGGGGGTGTCGAAAACTGAATTATATTCCTTGGGAATGGACGGAGGTTAGGGTGATTTTCATCCCGGAAACGGGGAAGAATTCACAGGCCTATCCAAAGGACCTAAGACCTATAATTCTATCATCCTTTCTGTTGAAAACATTGTAAAGATTGATCGACGTGTACATATGTGCAAAAATAAAACCCAGTAATTGGGCGACTTTTCAGCATGTGTACTGGAAAGGGAGATCTGTGGACACGGCTCTGCATTTCCTGGTGCGAACAATTGAGAAATCAATCTACTCGAAAGAGTACTGTATGCTAGCCTTCATCGATATAGAGGGCGCCTTTACCAATGTCAGGACGGAGGCAGTTCGGGAAGGACTGTCTTTCTTAGATGTGGACTACCCCTTAAAGATATTGATAACTCAGATTCTAGAATGCAGGATTATTAACGCCGATATGGGGGAATCCACCATCAGGAGGCGAGTAGTTAGAGGAACTCCGCAAGGTGGTGTCCTATTACCTCTTCTCTAGAACACATATAGTTATTAATGGATTACTTTTGAACCTGGAGAGGGAGGATATAGGGGTGATAGCGTATGCAGATGACATAGCGATAGCAATTTCGGGGAAGTACCTAAGCACGATTAACGAAGTCATGCAACACGCTCTCGTAATCATTACAAAGTGGGCCAGCAAATGTGGGCTGAGTATAAATCCATCAAAACAGAGCTGGTACTCTTCACCAAGAAATAAAAAATTCCGATAGTCGCCCCTCCTACCTTAAATGATACGGCACTGGCCTTTACTGATTAGGCAAAATTTCTGGGCATAATCTTGGACACAAAGCTTAATTGGATGCCCAATATTTTAGAGAGAGTAAAGACGTCCACCATGGCTCTGTACTCATGTAGAAACGCCGTCGGTAGGAGATGGGGTCTAAAACCAGAGCTGAATAAGATAGAGAAGGTACAGAGAACGGCCTGCTTGCTTATAAGCGGAGCACTGAGGACAACCCCTACACGTGCTCTGGAGGCTATGTTCTACCTTGTTCCTGTCGACATCTTTGGTAAACAGAGAGCGGCAACTACGGCTGCACGACTCTCTGCCGTGTTTTAGTGGAAATGTCTTCACACGGGCCACTCGACGAGTGGCAGGTCGCTAAAGGCAGATGAGAAGAATAATGACTACACAATACCGAATGTAAGCTTTGAAAAAGGTTTCCGGACTCTTCTCCCCTCAAGGGAATCCTGGGGAAATAAGTAAATAACAGAAACTGGAAGTATACAATTCTACACTGAAGGCTCCAAGCTAGACGGCAAAGTCGGAGCAGGAGTCTATTGTGATAAATTAAATGTGAATATATCCGTTCGTCTTCCTGATCACTGCAGTGTGTACCAGGTGGAGGTGGTAGCGATTGAGGAAGCGCTGACTTGGTTGAAGCATAATGTCATATCCACAAGTGATATAACAAAATATATGTGGACAGTCAGGCGGCAATCAAGTCGCTGGACTCAGTTTCTCTGACGTTTGTGAACATTTTAATATCCAGATAGTCTGGTTCGCCGATCACTCGGAAGTGCTGGGGAACTGCAGGGCGGACGAACTGGCAAGGCAAAGTACAGCTCTCCAATTGAAACCGGAAAGGGCAAATCTGGGGAGGCCCATAGCAGCGTTGTATAGGGCGCTCAGAAATGAGGCGATAGCCTCGGCACAGAAGAGGTGAACTAATACCATCACATGTTATGTAGCGCGGCAAGGCTGGCCGAAACTAGACTTGAAGCGCTCCAAAACACTACTATCCCTATATAGTCCTGACTTAAGTATAGTCGTCGGGGTGCTCACAGGACACTGCCCCATTGGGGAGCATGCAAGGAGGCTTGGGTCAATGGGAAATGACTTCTGTAGAAGCTGTATGGATGAGGAGGAAGAAGTAACTCTGAGCCACTTCCTCTGCTTATGCCTGGCGCTAGCTTACAGGAGGTATAAACATCTGGGCAAGTATAGTTTGGATGGCCTTATGGATCTCGAGAACTGCAATGTGCGAGATATCCTACGCTACATAAGTAGCTCAAAATGGTTTCAATGAAGGTGTAAGGGGAGTAGGATCCCTTGGTATCCCAACGAACCGTCATCGGTCAAAGTGTGCGTTTTGGCAGCCACTCTAACCTAACCTAACTTAATCTAAGAAAAAATTTATCCCGGTTGGGCCCCCATGTGGGATTTTCTTAAATTAAATCACCAAAACTCTTCTTAAATGCAATTTTATATTCTTAATTTTGTTTTTTTTATACGCTAGTTGTTATCGGTTTAATTATCGAACGAGAGTGAATAATTATTTTTGGGTAAGTATCTTGCTATATTTATTACGGAAAGTTCTTGTTTTTTATTTTTACGAGTATATGTGTTACAGTTTATTATTGACGATGAAAATAAACTAGGATAGCACTCGACAGTAAAATGGTAAGTATTTAGGCATGTCCACTATATATATGTATATATATATATATATATATATATATATATATATATATATATATATATATATATATATCAATATCAATACCATTTGCTACAAAAAGGCGTTGCAGCGCACGCCGGGTATCCGCTAGTACAAAATGAATTTTTAAAAATAATTTTAAGAAAACCTACTAGGTACTACATCATTAATGTCCATCAAGACACAAACCTAAAATATATTTAACAATATGCTGAAGGGTTAAATATAAAATATATATTAAGGTTGTCACTTGTTGAAGTTCGTTTTCAATTCAAAATTTGGCAGTGTCAATTTAAATTATATTTATAAAGGTTTAAGATTAGGTTAAGTTTTAAGTTTTATTTAGGTTTAGTATGCAAAAGAATGTTACTAAAATGTTGAATTGTTAAGTCTTAGTAAATACTGAAAAATAATAGTATAATCCTTTCAATAACATTTTTTCTGTAGTAAAGCTATAAAAAAAGCTCATCTCAGAAAATGTACAAATTTTATTATGCAATAAATATTATCACTATACCTATATTTTACAAATATAAATCAATATTGGTTCATCACAGTAACATTCATCCGCATCAAATTCCACTATTACACAATATGAATTCATCCAATTAAAATTTATATACTGCACTAGTAGCTACTAAACTCTGATGGAAACAAAAAAAAAAAAAAAAACTTTAGCGTTCAGTTATTAGTACGCCCATTTAGTTAAAAACAAATAAACGAAAAAAATGTGAAAATTCATAAATGCATAATAACGAACAAGTTTTTTGCAGCGGAGCCAGGACCAACCATATAGAAAACGAGGCAAAAAATTTATTCACTTGGAAAAACGTGTTTACCAAACTTTTACATTTGTAGTTTACAATAATTTTTTTATTGAATTATTGTTCTGTTGTATTATGGTTAAGCTGTTATAGTTGAAGATGGTATGTACGTAGTTTAGAGCTCACACAAAAAGAAATTAGTTGAGATGAAATATTATAAAATTTATGGTTTGATTTAGAGTTACGTGACATAAGATTTTGAAGTGGAAAATTACGTTCCTAGCTATAAACTTTGAAGTTTTTCAAGCACGTATTAGTCAAACATATCACTTCGTGAATTTTTCTTTGCTTCTATTATTTGGTTGGATAGTTTAAGTTTTTTTTTTTTTATGATTTTATGCATATTAACCTAATAACATTTTTGTTTTATTTTTTTTTATTACCGAAAAAGATTTATTTCCAATCCCCCGAAATGTTAACTAAACAAGCTTTAGTGTATTGTTTATGATGTTTGGGCTACATGTGTGCGCCTAAACAACATACAAAAAAACACGAGTCAATTTTTTATAACACAAAGTACATATTATGTAATAAATGATTGGTACTAGACGCATAAAATACATTGATATATTACCCTTAAGTTGTTTAAACTTTTCTCTTTTCACCGCCGTGTGAGTATGCTTTTAGGAAAATTGTGAAGATGATATAGGGAAACAAAAATAAAAAATAAAAAAATTTGAAAATCGTATATTGCTTCTTGTAAAGATTTATGATCATTGTAAAATGTTTAAACTTTGTAACACTTATATGTAGTCTTATTTATATCGTTGTACACATATTACATAATATCGATTATTCAAACGCGTTTATGAAATATTGGTAGCGGCAGCTAGTAATAACAATGTTATTAACAGGATTTTTCTTGTCCTGCTGTTATACAATCATTTGTTTGGGTTGCAGATTCATTCTCATCTTTGCAGAATGTTCTTTAATTAATAATAAAATGTTTTTTAATTTATATGATTTTAATACGTTCCGAAGATTGTAAGAGAATTCAATCCAGTTTCGAACTGATGAGCTTATGATTATGAAAAATCAATCTTCACATCAGGCTGCGGCGACTGGACTGATTATACCACAATTTACATTCTATATATACAGAATGTACTGTGCGTTATTGTACTAGCGAATCATACTAATACAGATATATTCTCTTACAATTTTTTCCTCTTCACAACATTCGTACAGCTCTATTTCTGTTTAAGCTAATTTGACTTTTTTAATTTTTGTTGAATGTTAATTAATTCGCAAAAGAACAGAAATAGAGCTGTGTGAATGTCGTAAAGAGGAAAAAATTGTAAGATAATTTATCTGTATTAGTATGATTCGCTAGTACTATAACGCACAGTACATTCTGTATATATAGAATGTAAATTGTGGTATAATCAGTCCAGTCGCCGCGGCCTGATAAGAAGATTGATTTTTCATAATCATAAGCTCATCAGTTCGAAACTGGATTCTCTTACAATCTTCGGAACGTATTAAAATCATATAAATTAAAAAAATTAAATAAATAGAATTCTGTCTATTAGTCAATTTCGTTGAATGATTGTTCGTAAATACTAATATACTTCTCGTGTTAATAAAAACACATTTAAAATGGTCTAATCACCGGTAGCATATTAGAAATTACTTGAATTAATTAACATTCACAAAAATTAAAAAAGTAAAATAAAATGTTGTCTTGATTTTCGCTGTTCCTTATCTTAAGTAGCAGAATGCAGAATCATGTTACATACGTATATTTAGGAAAAAGTACTAACTTTTATCTACTACAATTTTAAATGTAAGTATTTCTTACTCCATTCCTTTTTGTATTATAATAATCGATCATCCAATCAAAACTCTTGTTTTGTGCACAATTCAATCGGAAACACTAAAAATGTCCTACTAAACGAAGAAACATTTGGTACAAACGAACCGGATTATTAAGTTTATTAAAGTAAATATAAGTTTACGAGCAAAATCAGAGCCTTCTAGAGCCACAATCATCATGACGTATTTTTTAGAGCTTTTTTAGTGGTATAACTTTTCACTGATTTTAAAGCAAACTTGATTATACAAAGCCATAGTCAAAAAAACGAAGTTTTATCAGGGAATTAGATTCGAAGAAAAAACAAAACTTTTCGTAGTAAAACACACAAAACAAATGGGAAATTAATTTTTTTCCTAAGACAAATTTTTAAATGAAAACGTTACAAATTCTTAATTATGATTTCTGTAATATTTTCATAAATGTTTGGATTTCGTACGAAATAATTTTTTACTCATTTGACGTAAATAATTGTATAAAATAGTAAAAAAATGTAAAAATTTTTTGTACTTAGTGACATCTGTTTGAATAAAACAACATTATTCAAATATGGTAAATATATTTGATATTTAGTCGATACAACAATTATTACGTAAAATTCGTTTTGATTATTTCAATATATAAAAAGCATCGTACTTGATTATTCTCATAAGAATTTTTTATTAATATATTTCTAACTTTAGCCTAATCCAGATACTTTGCAGTTTATTAAATAATTATAAATTACAACATTGTTAATAACAAATAAAATATAAATTATATTGTTAATGTGCTTGTTATAAATAAATATTAGTTATGCTAGAAGTAAAAAATGTACAGGTATTCCACAAATCATAGATAGCCGAAGAAACAAAATACAACGACAAGTTTAGTTTTATAAGTTACCTCTTTGCAGCTGATTTTGTTAACATTTTCATTGTGTTGATAAAATTATGGATGGATTAGGATTTTTCATTCAAATGGATATAACAATATAAAGAAAATTGTAATGTTTTGTATATCGTTTTCCATTTGTTGGTTATTTACAATAAATTACTAACCGTTGATACGTAAAATATGTTTGGCAAGGCTAAATACAGTGAGTGGATTTGAAATTCGGACAAAGAGCATATTTTAATATTAAATAAAATTGAGATAAAAATATTTTTATTTTTTATTTATTTTTTTGTATATGGTAAATTATAATATAAACAACAGATTTCAATAAGAAATTTTTCGAAGTAATTCCTTAAATCTATAAATTTGATTATTTCACTTGATTCTTCTAATTATTACATTGATTTAATATTTAATACTCGGACAAACCACTTATTTTTCACGGAAACGAATAGTTACAGATTTACTAGCTATAGCCTACCAGAATTTGTGATTGTGCTGCAATTGCGATGGTTGCCAATAGAAAATCAGCCTGATCAGAGAATAATGTCAGCTCTTTCTCTACATTTTAATCGATTTTCAATTATAGTTATCCCCAACAACTATTAGGCAACACACATTTTATTTGTTTCCTGTACAGTTAACTCACATTTGCATTTATATTTCATAAGGTGATCCCACATAGCGATTTTTAGCGGAAAATCAAAAATCAAATTTAGAGACGTATAGCTAATATTGTGTTGGTTATAAACTTACAGAAACATTTCATCCAAAATTCGTTAACTTTATTTTGTTTGATTAGGATCATAAGTGTTTTGTTTGTTTTGATTAGGATCATAAGTGTTAATCGCTAAAGAAAAAACAAAAAAATTAAAAACTTGCATTTTGTCTTTAATTTGATAACAATTTTGTTGTTTAAATTGCTATGAAATGAAACAATTTTTTCCAATAATTTAGTATTGGTACTTTGGAAAAAATAATACAAAGAACACTAAAAAATCACAATAAAAGCAAATCAATTCGCAATCCCATATTTTTGCAATTTTCTTACATAATTTGTTGAAAAATGATAATTCGTCCTCCATGTGTACCGGCGTTTTAAGTAGAGTTTGACGTATAAAACCAAATTTTTAATTTTTGGCTGTTCGGTCAGGTTTAACGTATATTTAACGAGGTGAAGTTAGCAGGAAATGAGTTTGACGTAAAATATCGTGATTTTTTTTTTCATTTTGGTCAGACCGAACACGTCCAATATATAATTGTTACTAACAAGTCAATAACCAAACTTCATTGAGACTTGATTGTAGTCTCTGACTATAATAAATGTAAAATTTCCAGTAAATGAGTTAACAACATGTATAAGATGATCCAGTAATAATTTGTAATTGTTTAAAGAGTTTATAATATTCCAATGTATGCAATACTAATGATTAATGAACTATTTTTAAGAATAACATTAATCCACAGCCACACATCGTTAATAACAAATTCATAATGATTATACTAATCCGTACATATGTATGTCTGTAAAGGCTATGATTGTGCCACATACCACATTAAAGATTACAAATTTGAAAAAATATTAGAAATGGGTTGTTAATACATGATGAGATGAATTATGTACTACCTAAATAGAAGGTACGAGAACCAAATGAAAAATATGTACTATGCATATTTAAACTGGCAACGTTTTACATTAAAGTTGTTTTCTGCACACTATCATATTCGTTTTTGATTTTGTTGATGCTTTTAATTTAGTAGTATTGTATTTTATTTCACCTTGATATTACACAAGGCTAAAAAATCAACTAAATTTTATATTCAGGTTATCCTATAAAGGACAAAGACGGGTCGCTCTTAAATATTGCAGCTAGAAAGGAATAAAAAATTACTTTATGTACATATTTGGTTTTTAATGTACTAACAGTAAAACCATACGGTTGAAATGGTTTCCTCTTTCTACGCTTTCTTGCAGTCAAAAATAATAATACATCAGCTATTTTGTTTACATTTTCATTGCGTCGATAAAATTATGAATGGATTAGGATTTTTCATTCAAATGGATATAACAATATAAAGAAAATTGTAATGTTTAGCAACGGAGAGGTCACCGCGT
This sequence comes from Tipula vernalis, assembly GCA_958295665.1. NCBI lineage: Eukaryota > Metazoa > Arthropoda > Insecta > Diptera > Tipulidae > Tipula > Tipula vernalis. The sequence goes on along the minus strand of OY282560.1, from coordinate 60,136,199 downwards.
TCAAATATTGGTATTATAGTTTTCGCCGTGATTAACAAAAGTCGCGCTAAAAATGTAGTTATACCTAACAATAGATGTTTTTGGTATATGCAATATACAATAGGTATATAGGTCAAAAATATCTGTATGTACATTAAAAAAGAGAATTTATAGATTTGAACAAAAATAATTGAGCGAGAATGAGAGGGCGAGTAAAGTTAAGCACGTAAACAAATTTTTACAATTTGTCAAAAAATTTGTTTAGCGCCAAAAATGAATATGGTATGTACACACAAAAACACACACACAATAAATATTTGATTGCCCTAAATAAGTGCATTCACTAATTCTCTTTCTGTCCTTTTCTGGCGGAGGGCCCGGAATTTGTAGTTATGCCACTGATCTTATTGATTGAATACACAGACCAACTTCTTTTTCTCTTAATTATCTGGGTGAGAATAAAACACACAGAACTGAGGGTTTTCTTTGAATTTTTGATTTAGAAAATATAATTCGCTACTTCAGTACGTTCTTACCTCATACTTTATTTAGGATGTAAGAATTTTATTTTGTAGTTTAGTCGTAGCTACCTGAGGAGTAGACCGAACTTTTCAGTACGATTCCAAACTACCACATATAAAACTCTTAGTGTTTTTACAAACATCATATCGGTCAATGTTGATTAAAATGTTGTAGACCATGTCACCGTATGCATCTTAGTTTACTTCACTACACTAGTAAAAATAATTTTTATCCGACTACTAATTTCAAAGGAACCTCAAACGAAATTCTGTTGTTGGTCGATCCGGTGCTCTGCATTATGGAAAATAGATGTTTTTATTCCTTGCGAGAATCTGGATTGAAAGTTCCCTCCATATGCAAATGCATTGCAGCGCTTTTGTAACCTAAAATTTATGCCAACAGATATTGGTCCACAAAAAATTGATAAATTTGCCTGTAACTGGTTTAAACCAAAAGGTTATTTAAATCAGTCATCAAGCAAACTTATCAATTGTGTCTCGAGTTTCGAATTTTAACATAAATTTAAATTTTTTGGTGTTATTCAACCCTTTTACCCTGTGTATATCAATATAGACAATTTAGCAAATTCAATCATCCTTAGGTGATCTTCAGTTTCATGTACCTCAAACTATCGATAAGATATTAGGGGTAGAGGTTTATTTTGATATTATTTCACAAAACTGTATTCGGTTATGTAGTTAGTGGTAAGGTAAATCAGATCACTTCTGAAAATATAGTTTCATTAATTTGATGTCATGAAGATACTTTGAGTAAGAATATTTCCCCATAATTTTTCGTCATTTTCCCAATAATTTTTCGTCATGTGAAGAACATTAAACGTGATGAGTCAGGGAGAAATATCGTAACTTATCCTAGACAATCTAATTTCGATCAACTTGGTGATTCACAACGAACTGCATTAAATCAATTTCATTATTTGGAATCTAAATTTATGGAAAATCCTGAGCTGAAACAACATTATAATCAGTTCATGGATAAATATATAAAATTAAACCACATGCAACATGTTCATCCCTCTCAGGTTGTTGACTCGAAATCAAATATGTCTTATTTTATGCCATATTGTGCGAGTTGTGTTGAATGCATTAGCTAAAATCATGTCCGGACAATCGTTAAACGATACTCTTATGACTGATACAACAGGATCTCTTTACAATTATTATTCGATTCAGAAAGTATTGTAGAGCGTTGACTGCGGACATTGCAAAAATGTATCAACAGATAAACGTCCATAGGTCTGAACGGAATCTTCAACAAATATTTTTGCTCAAATCGCTTGAAGATCCTATTTCGATATACCATGAATCAAATTCGATGATTTTTTGTCAGGTTCAAATAGTATAGAGGAAGCCAAACTAATTAAATAACAAATGACCACATTGTCTGTTATCAAGGTGGTTTCACTCTTTGTAAATGGGCATTAAATATTAAACATAAAAATTCAAACATTAATTAGAACATTAGATATTCTTTGGAATTCACATACTGAAAAGATTCAGATTTCATTCGGAAAAATTTCTTCTAACAATATTTTCATAAACAGATCGGTCCTATCACAAATAGCCCAACTATTTCACCCAATGGGTCTGTTTGCTCCTGTCTTTACAGGCAAGATTTGCAAAAGCACTGGGCTTCTGATTTTTAATGGGCTGGGGTTACATACGTATAATTAGGAAAAACTACTAACTTTTACCTACTACAATTTTAATTAAAAAGTATTTCTTAATCTATTCCTTTTTTATTTTATTACAATCGGTCATCCAATCAAAACTCTTTTTTGTGCATGGCATTGTTTTTTTTTTTGGAATATACTGATTTCTTGCCTTGGTTGTCAGTTGATCCATTGAGGTTCAGAGATTGTGAGAAATTAGTCGTAATACATACTTTATTAATATTTTTTTGATTCTGCGTCTAACTTTATGTATTTTACTTAACAACCGCGTATTTCTATCCCTCGCTAACTATTTGTAATGGAATCATCATCTTTGTTAATACGACACATTGTATTCTATAATCAGCCATATTTAGACTTAATACAATTTTAAACGTTTTGGTTATACATTAATAGGAAATTTAATTTGATATTTTCCCTTCCTGCATGTAAAAAAATTCAGTTTGTTTTTTGTGGTGTTTCGAGAGGCCATAAATACAACGCATGTGAAGTTAGCCCGAGAAAAGGGATTTTCATCCCGAAAAATTGGTATGTCCTCGCTAGATTCAATATAAAAGGCCATTCAGCACAAAAATTCAAAAATCTAAAATAATACTTTCGTTTTCCTTCGAGGTACATCTCAATCAAGAATATAATGCGTCTATTTCAAACCTTACCACACTAGGAGCGATACAGATGCGCGAAGCTAACATGGAAAGATTGTATAAGAAATTTAATTCGCAGGAGGTGGAGTTGCTCGGATTTGACCAGTATGTTCCCATAAACGATGAGATTGATGAACTGTATTTAGATACCATGGCGAGCTTAAATGATGCAATAAGAGCAAGGTCCCCAAAGAATCAGGAAAATCCAATGGAGATAAAAAATTTGAATACTACCCTCAGACAATTCATTGGCCAACAGCAAACCTTACTGCAAGGGATTAACCAATCGTAAATTAAATCATAATATCACGATCTATATTTATCGTCGCTGCATGAGAATACAGGAGTGAGGCTGCTGCATTAGTAAGGCACATCAAAGTCAAGGAGCAAAACTACGAAGAAGCATGGGCCAAGTTAATAGCGAGATACAACAAACCGATGGCAGTTTTTTCATCTCTAATTCAATTATTTTTGGAACAAAATTGCAGCAGTCAAGGCAACGATAAAGAGTTACGAAAACTGTGATATATTGGATGAGGTTATCCGTGGCTTGAAGGTACTAGGAAATCAAGCAGAAACACGTGATCCATGGTTGATACTCTTACTACTGGGCAAAATAGACGCAGATACACGACAATTATGGGCAAAGGAATCGGTAGCAATCGCATTTCCCAAATTTCAAAAATTTTTGGAATTTTTAAGTACAAGATGTGATGCTCTGTTGTCTTGTGCGTCAGTTACAAAACCAACCATCTCAGTGCATAGACACATAAAATCGCATTATGCAGCACAAGGAAACAAATGGAACTGTATGGCATGTAAGAAGGATCACTATTTATTCAAATGTCCCCTATTTAAAAGCATGAGTGTGGAGAATCGTACATCCCTAGTAGAAAAGTCAAATAGTTGTCTCAATTGCTTACGGTTTGGTCATGTACAACCACAGTGTTATTCGCGCACTTTATGCTTGATCATTCACTTTTAGACAACGAACAGCAATTAACGAACCTACATTCAACTAATGAAAACTTAACTACAATCAACACGTTACCAGAATCAGCAATCAACACAGGCGAAACAGCAACATCTTCAATATCAACAGCAAACAATTATTCTAACCAATCAATAATCGCAAAAGATCCAACATCAACACCACATTCATCAATTAATCTAAAAATAACATCCTTACATGAAAACCAAACACCTCTGAACACCCTATTACCAACAGCCTTGATTTACATTCAAGCAAACTATGGCCAACAAATGCTAGCAATAGCACTCCTTGATTCGGGATCACAATCATCCTTTATGACGGAATCATGCGTGCAACGCCTAGGTCTGCGTCGGAAATATTCAAATATTTCAATTTGCGGTCTAGCATCTAGCACGGCGGGGAAAACGAGAGGGAAAACTATGCTACATATCAAATCGCGAGTAATCTCACATTACAACATTGATATAACTGCACACATCATAGAAAGAATTTCAGCACCTCTACCAGAAACATCAATAACAATACCTGAAACCGACGAAATATGGCAGCTTGAATTGGCAGACCCCTAATTCAATCGATCTAGTTTAGTAGACCTGTTGATTGGCACTGAAGTCTTTTTGGAAATAATAAGTGAGCTGAAAACAACCATACCAGGCCTTCCAGTACTGCAGTCTTCTAAATTCGGTTGGCTAATAGCTGGCAATATAAGTCAACAGAGGGAAGTTTCACAGTTACAAAATTTTAAAGTCGAAGCCAAGGTAACTAACAAAGATATAATGGAGTCGTTAAAACGATTTTGGCAAACGGAAGAACTAATAGATGAATCCTAGTACCATTGACGAAAATGATCCATGTGAAATATTGCATCGAACTACCACCACCCGATCGCCCGATGGAAAATTTATTGTTAGACTACCATTTATCAACCCAAGGCCAGAATTAAGAGATTCATTAGTCAATGCGAAATTAAGGATGTTGGGAATGGAGAAAAGGTTTGCCAGGTGCTGATTTCCATAAAGAGTATAAGGAATTTATGGAGGAGTATATTGAACTAGGTCTAATGAAACCGGTAACTTGGGCCGAAATACCTCCAGAAAATAATAATAAATATTTTATGCCGCATCATGCAATCTACAAGGATAGTACGACAACGAAACTTCGGGTAGTATTTGATGCTTCCTGCGAACCGACCACCACGGCTTCATTAAATAAGTGTCTACATGTAGAACCAAAAACTCAGCCCGATTTAACCACCACCCTGCTGCGTTTTCGCCAAAAGCTAATTGCGAATAACGCAGATATAGAAAAAATGTACCGGCAAATTTTGGTGGAACCCGAAGACACCAATTTTTAACTAATCTTATGGCGCAGTAACCAACAAGCAGACCTAAAGCCATACAAATGTATGATCGTTACGTATGGAACCACTTGTGCACCATTTCTTGCCATACGGACACTAGACGACCCAGAAGCGGCTGCAACTATACGAAGACACTTTTTTATGGACGACATGTTAGCGGGAAGTGACACCGAGGAGGGCGCACGAAAATGGAGATCAAATTCCCAGGTTTTCCTAAATTCTCTCGCTGCTGATAATGCAGAAAAGATTCCAAAACTCATTGAGGATGATCCAAGTACCAAGACTCTCGGAATTATATGGCATCCCCAAAGTGACCTATTTACATTCAAATTAAACATTATAACCGACCAAGTTATTTGGACCAAAAGGAAAATGCTTTCCGAAAGCTCCAGGCTGTATGATCCGCTAGGGTGGGTATCCCCTATTATCGTTCATTTTAAAATGTTTTTACAAAAAATATGGCTAACCAAAACCGATTGGGATGACGAAGCTCTAGATAATATTGTAGTTTTATGGAAGAAGGTATATTGTAATTTAAAGTACCTACAAAACATTACAATACCAAGATGTTTGCTACTATTGGCCAATCCTACGATGATGGAACTGCATGCTGTGTTATCTACATGAGATCCTGCAACCACAAATAACAAGTCGTATAATTTGTGCTAAAAGTAAGGTAACGCCCATAAAACGAGAAGTCTACCTAGACTGGAACTATGTGGAGCTGTCCTGCTAGCCGATTTAATGAATTATTGCCAATCAACATTAAACCTGAATAATGCACGAATCTGTGCTTGGACCGATTCAACGGTAGTATTGCATGGGCTGTACGATATACCTGCTCGATCGAAAACCTTTATAGCCAATCGTACTACCGCCATTTTAGAGACGATTCCGAAAGAGAACTGGAGTCATGCTGCAACTAAGGGAAATCCCGCTGATTTTTTTTTTTTTAGAGGAGTAGACCCCAAATTGCTGCAAAATGTAGACGCTTGGTGGAAGCGACATAGTTGGTTAACATTGCCGGAAAATACGTGGCCAAAAAATAAACAACAATTGCTGCTAAGAGTGTGGATACCGAAGTTCGCATGACAGGAATAACAGTGCTAATCGAAACCAGTCAAAACGAAATTGTTAACCAACTACTAAGCAGATCTGCCTCTTGGTTAAAAATAAAAAAGGTAACGGCCTATATTCTCAGAATTAACAGATTATGGAAAACCGAAGAGAGAAAACCAAGAAAAAGGGAAATAACATATGAGGAATGTATTTGGGCTGAACGTTTCATAATTCGAGTGATCCAAGCCGCAAGCTTTAATCAAGAAATTAGTAACCTCAAACGGAACGTTCCAGTTGCAAACAATAGTGTGTTAAGTTCACTGATTCCGTTTATCGATCATGAAGACATTCTACGAGTAGGTGGTAGGCTGGGCAACTCTTAGTTAAGTTATAATGTACGACATCCCATCATACTACCAAAAGATCATCCGGCGAATACATTGATCATTAAGGAAGTACACATTGGGAACTTACATGCTGCCAATAATTTGATGCTAAATATATATTACGACAAAGGTTTTGGATGATTGAAAAAAATCGTGCATAACCTGCATAAGATACCGACATACCCAAGGACAACAAAAAATGGCTGATTTACCAACGGAGAGATGCACATGAAACAGACCATTTTTAAATACCGGCGTAGATGATTTGGGTCCAATCTATATTAAGAGCAGTCAAAACAGGCATGCACCCTTTACAAACACATACGTAGCAGTGTTTCTATGTCTGGCCGTTAAGGCTGTCCATTTAGAAGTGGTCAGCAGTCTTAGCACGGACGCATTCCTTGCGTAATTAAAACCAAATTTGGTGTGACAATGGCTCTAATCTTATTGGGGCAAATAACGAATTAGAAAGGCTAAAGAAAGAAATACTTAATCAACAAAATAATGAAACTATTACTAATATTAGCTTACAGAATAATATCGAATTTAAGTTCAATCCAGCAAGCGCACCTCATTTCGGGGGTTTGTGGGAGACGGCGGTTAAATCCGTAAAACATCATTTCCGCAGATCCACGAAAGAAGCAAAATTTAATTATGAGGAGATGACGACACTAACACACAAATAGAGGATCTTTTAAACTCTAGGCCATTATGCCGGGTCAATGATGATTCTAGAACCATATATATGTATATTCTTACACCTGAGCCTTTTTTGATTAGGGAATCATTGAAGACGGTTCCGGAGCCACTACTGGAGAACGTACCTATCCCTAGACTATCCAGATGACAAAATATTCAACGGCACACCGAATCCTTCTGGAAATCCTGGTCCAGGGATTACCTAAATACACTACAGGAACGAGGCAAATGGAAAAGTGGAAACCATGTTATCAACGTCGACGAAGTAGTGTTGTTAAAGGATGATAATATGCCACCCAGTAAATGGCTCCTCGATCATTAATGCATCTCTATAATATGTATGTGAGTGAAGCCTAACAGGCCTCTGCGGGTGTGATTATTTCTCTGGAATGCTCTAACTTGTGCTTTAACTTTATTTTAGCATCCGTTTATCTGCCTGACGACTCGATTGGACATAATCCTTCGGAGGAACTTACTAATCTTCGTTTTTCGAATACTTGAGCTATTCTGAGCTCGAATTTCTTAACAAAGGCCGTGAGCCAACTTTTGTTAATTCTATCATATCAGAGGTAATTGACCTTAGTTTGGGCTTTCTGTTTCTCATTGATTCAATTTTAAACTGCAAGGTCATTGATGACATTCTCACTTCAAATTACAGTTGTATTGCTTCTGACATTAACAAATAATATAAAATAAAACAAAATAAAATAAAAAAAAATAAAATAAAATATAATAAAATAACCCAAAGTAAAATAAAATAAAATAAAATAAAACAAAACAAAATAAAACAAAATAAAATAAAATAACCCGAAGTAAAATAAAATAAAATAAAATAAAATAAAATAAAATAAAATAAAATAAAATAAAATAAAATAAAATAAAATAAAATAAAATAAAATAAAATAAAATAAAATAAAATAAAATAAAATAAAATAAAATAAAATAAAATAAAATAAAATAAAATAAAATAAAATAAAATAAAATAAAATAAAATAAAATAAAATAAAATAAAATAAAATAAAATAAAATAAAATAAAATAAAATAAAATAAAATAAAATAAAATAAAATAAAATAAAATAAAATAAAATAAAATAAAATAAAATAAAATAAAATAAAATAAAATAAAATAAAATAAAATAAAATAAAATAAAATAAAATAAAATAAAATAAAATAAAATAAAATAAAATAAAATAAAATAAAATAAAATAAAATAAAATAAAATAAAATAAAATAAAATAAAATAAAACAAAATAAAATAAAATAAAATAAAACAAAATAAAATAAAACAAAATAAAATAAAATAAAATAAAACAAAATAAAATAAAATAAAATAAAATAAAACAAAAAAAAAAACAAAACAAAATAAAATAAAATAAAATAAAACAAAATAAAATAAAATAACCCGAAGTAAAATAAAATAAAATAAAATAAAATAAAATAAAATAAAATAAAATAAAATAAAATAAAATAAAATAAAATAAAATAAAATAAAATAAAATAAATTAAAATAAAATAAAATAAAATAAAATAAAATAAAATAAAATAAAATAAAATAAAATAAAATAAAATAAAATAAAATAAAATAAAATAAAATAAAATAAAATAAAATAAAATAAAATAAAATAAAATAAAATAAAATAAAATAAAATAAAACAAAATTAAATAAAATAAAATAAAACAAAACAAAATAAAATAAAATAAAACTAGGGTCTTTCCTAGCGTTCCGGCTTTTTAGACTAAACCCGTCAGGCTAACTTTTCCGCATAAATTGGTACCTGAAACCTGCCACTTATATATGCAGCTATGGTATTTGAATCCTCTTTTTAATAGTTGCCCGTTCATACTACGATCCTCTCTACTGGTTGTGTTCCGTTTACTAACTCTTCCTAGTCTTCAAGTGGTGCCTTCAAATTTACTACCTCCTCCTAGTCTTTAAGTGGTACAATGAATCTCACTGTATCTAAGGATTGTTGTTTGAATAGCAAAACGCGAATGTTAAATAACAGCACGGATAATTAAAAATACAACTTCAACAACAAAATTTATTTAATCTTTACAATAACTCTAAAGTACCCTCTTGGTGACAATAATTGTTCTGAACACAATAACCCAAAAAATAAACAAATCAGACGCGATTATTACGCTCTATAACAATATAACACCGCATCATAACACAATAATAATCCACAATAATATCACCAGATTTAAAACTTGTGTACAACGAATCCATAGAATTTTAATTAAAAAGGTCCTTCCCCCCTTTTCATTGTATATATGTATCCCATCATCACAGTTGTACACAAAGAATGAAGATGAATAAAAATTATTCCAGACGATTTAAGTTATTTGCATTTTGGTTTCATACTCGCGTAATGTCAGATAAAAAGTTTGGTCTCAGTTCGTTTCTTGTGTTTTGTGATGCCACGCTAGATGCTGTACATAGATAGTATTTAAGCAAATAATATTCTTTTTATATCATTTTTGTCGATATAATAAAACAATTCGTTTTTTTTTGTGACACCAAAAACTTACTTACATGATGGTTGTTATAAATTACTTATATGTCTTGCAAGTTTTCTGTCACTTTTGGATTGTTGTTGCCTTATCACCTAAATTTATCATACATTTTATGCTTACGAAAAAAAAAAAATGAAAAATTGCAAATATGTACCAACAGAAGCACAACCAACCGTGGCAAATATGTACGAACAAGAAGACGACGAAGAAGATGATTGTTTTTTTTTTATTTTTAATGATAAGACAAATTTTAATCCATTTTTCGGGACTTATTGTTGAGTTTTATTTTTTTGTGTCCTTTTTGCATTGGGTGTGCGCTAAAAAGGATTTAAGAGGTTTATTATTGTTTTACCTTCACAGAAAAGGGTGTTCGTTTCGTTTGTGTTTGGGATTTGCTGTAATATGAAATATAATCGCTTTAAAGGGTATACAAATTGTGATTTTTGACCAGTTATTATTTATGAGCTCAAGTTCTCGGTGAATGAGCGGCGCGCACTGGAGGAGGGAGAATTCAATTTCCCGTGAAATCAAATGAATAAATAATAAAATTCGCCAATTTATATGGTGCATTTTGCCAGCAGGTATGGATTTTTGTTTTTAATTTTGATGAGGTGCTTGAATAGTTGTTTTATACGTACATTTTTTTTTTTGATTGGATGGGCAATGTTTCATACAACATTTTTATTTTTTGATCGAATAAATCAAATATTTATACGATTGTTGGTGTATAGTAGAATAACTTGGTTTTTATGTTGGCTAACCCTTTAAATTATTCATGCCTATTTTTTTTTTTTTTTTTTTGGTATTGGAACAAAAACACGGCGCGTACTTGTATTTGATTACAATTCAATGACTAATAAAATATTATAAATGCATATGGCATCACCAGACCCAAAAGATTTACATAATTTTCAGTATTTCATCGTTACATGTTAAAAAACAAGTCATTCCCAAATCAGGAAATTAAAATATTTTGTCACCTGCTTGTATAGACGACTACACCAACGGTGTGTCATGATTATATATTAAATATTTAATTTTGGATTATTCTAATCTTAAGATGATCAAAATATTTTTTGCTGCTCTAAGAATTGTAAAAAACGTTTTGTCATCATATTTAAAAATTCAATTCGATTTGTTCACGAATCTAAAATATAGAAACATTTTTTTTTTGCACCATAGTGTAACAAAGTCACGTAAAAGGATTTTCTTATTTGCGATGAGCAGCAACAAAAAAAAAGAACAAAACAAATTCGGAAAAGGAGCAAAAAGTAAAGATTTTCCGAAACAAAATGTATACGGGTGTCGCATACATCCTTTGGTTTATTGTTACGATTATCGTTTTGATCCGTCGAGAATTCGAAATACATTTTATTTTCAATTTTCGACTAACGGCTAACAAAAGTGCCCATATCTACAATTGATTTTCAATTTAAACTGAACCATTATAAAATATCAAGGATTTTACAAGTAAAAGTGTTGTCGTCCTGTACGACAAACAAAAATCTCATTCACATATCAAACCCAATTGGGAATATCATTGATGTGTACAATGCGGGCAAGACGGGAGGGTAAAATCAATATAATAAATCGAAATTCATTTCACGTACGCGAGATTTTCATTTTTGTTTTGTTTTTATTTCCCAAAAATATATTCTCGCAACCAAAATTTCCCGCTTTTTTTTTTTTTTTTTTTTTTTGATTTTCACGCACACAAATTAATTTCACTGTGCGCGATTTCTATATATTGTGTCGTTCACATCAAATTGGATTAAGTTGAAATAACATTTCAATGTGTGCTACTCGCATATATACACACTCTCGTGGTGGGGTTGGGTTGGAAAATTTGTTTCGGCGTTATGAGTAAACATTTTTATTTTTTTTTTATAAACGTAATAAAGGTAGGAAGGTATATGGCTTTTCCTAGATATATTTGTGTTAGAATTATTTTGAATTTTGGGCTCGAACAAATCGAATAAATTTTAGCGTAATTTTATCCGACGATGACGACAATAATGGCGAAGAAAAAGATGAAGAAGGAAAACGATTTTCGCAGCTGTATATTTTTGTATTATTTTTTGAGCTGTATGATGATGATGATCTTATAGAGAGACGAGTAATAAGATTATTGTCAACAGATTTTAATATTTTTTCTTTTGTTCTTGGTGTCTGTACAAAATGTATGTTTTTGATGCAAACTGTATATAGACGACAATTTACATACACACATACGGATATGTAATTGATTTTAAAATACAAGCTTAGCATAAAAATTACAACCATATAGTTTGTTATGAGCATAAATATGTATGTATGTTAGTAATACGTTTAAAACTATGTGCTTTTATTCGTATTAAGGAAATATGTCATCTGTGGGATGTGTGTTGATAATAGATTTGGTACAGAAAATATGCTTTCTAATGGCACACACGGTTTCGAAAACGAATTTAAAAAAATGCACAACCGCTATACTCACCAAATATACCCTGGGGAAACATAACAGCTAACGTAATATAATCTAACCGAAGAGTTGAATAAGTTTGTGGAAGTATAGTTGGCGGCCATCGTCAAATCTTAAATCCAATAAATACACTTTAGTGAGTATTTAATGTTTGTTTCTTGTTCAGTCTTTGAACGAAGCTAGCCACGAATTCTTAATTATTCTTAAGAAACTACATTAAACTACTGATTCCTATGAAATCATCTTACCATGACGTCCGTTACCACTGATACATTTTTAAAGTTAGACCACAGTTTGTGATTGGCGACGCAACGATCATTTAAGTCGATAGACACTTCAATTATTGGTTCTCATAGGAGTAATGAATGTCGGAAATAAAATCTTCGGCGATCAACCTGTATGTTGTGATTTGTGATGATAATAAACAATAAATATTGCTTGGATCGCCCCGTACGATTAAAACTTAAAATCACATAGTTCTCAAACGACGAGACACTTAACTAAGAATAATTCAAAGAAAGAAATCATAAAGCGGTTATGTTTGGCCGCTTACGCAGTGCCAACACATTATTGAAAGATCACTATTGAAAGGTAAACAATATTTTGGATGGAAGTACTTCCGAATGAAATTCGAATCGCTATTGTTGAAGATCAACCAATGGACAGGTTTAGTCTAGCAGCGGACAAATTCTTTTAAATGCGTTGAAGATATCCTTAATATGGAGGCCGACCAAAATCTGTAAAGCGTAAAATAATCATTAAATGATTTTATTGAAAGTCTTACAGAAAAAGTAACTGCGATAACTTAAGGTACGAATTTCAAAGACAGCAAAGAATTAAGACGAGTCGACAAATTAACGACGACAGACTGATTACCTTTATGTGAAAATATCTGTTATTATCAAAGACTTTTCGGAAAAAGCTAAAAGTGCAACAAAACTGTTTGTTCGAAGATATTTGAAACGGCTGACGTTGCTTCTAACTCCTCGTTAAAAGATGAACGCAGTATTAGCATTCCATTTATGGTACATGACACCTGATTTCTCAATGCGGTATTGTAGTTTGTTGGTTTTTCCTCTGGAAGCCTAACTGATAAGTCAGCTCGTTGGATAGTTGGGATTCGAATTGCATCTCTTGAGCTATAACGATAAATTCCAGAACACCAAAACTGAATATCCAGGTATTGCTTATAGCAAAGGCGATGGTGGCAGCCTTAATATTCGGTACAGGTACCGCCTGGCCCCATCGCGTGTACCTGTCCATCAATGTCACAAAGTATCACTGATTTTCAGAAACCGGAAGTGGACCGATGTTGTCTAAATATATTTCTGGAAAGCGTTATAACGCTATCTTATAAGAGCCGAGAGGAGATTTTGTGATACTGTTAAAGATAGCCGAAAGTTGCCAGCCGAAAGTGAAAAGTCGATAATGCAGATTGTATTAGTCCAGCCGAATGTAAAAAAATGGCAATGCAGATTGTTAAACCGCAGCCGAAAGTAAAAAGTCGATAATGTAGATTATGATTTTGATTGAACATTCCAGCCGAAAATAAAACATTTAGTAGTTATCATGTAACGTTTTCCTTGTTAGGAATCGTTAGCAGAAAATATTAGGTTTGAGGTTCCAAGACGGTCATGTTGAGCCGGCTAAAACTCAGGGTTGGCGTGGGAGTTTTTTGGAACGTAACCTAGTCTTGATAGACCGTCTAAAGGGAAGAAGCAAAAAAAAAAAGAAAGGGAAAGGGACACTACACCAGACTCACCTACTAGTCACTCACCTAAGTTCCATCCTCCTGTGCCTCTAATGGCTGTTTACCTCATTCTGAAAACTTATACTCGAATAACGGAACACAACAACAAAAAAAAATATTGAACCAAAAAAAAAACTCGCTGATTTCATTTATATGACATTTTTAATATTTACGTTAATTCAGTGAAACAAAAAAAACAACGATAAATTTGATAACGCTTAACTATTGAAAATTTTAGAAAGTCATAAAAGAAAACAAAACCATATTTTCACAATGATTGTATCCTAACGGGTTAATGGATTAGTGTAAATAATAAAATGATTAACAATACTAAAATAATTAACAAGTTCAGTTACCAAAAGGAAATTTCAAAATATGAGGTAATAATAATAACAATAAATAACAATACAAAAAAAAATCTTATCTTCTGAATGGCATCATAATCTTGGTCATCGAAGTAATGTTGATTGTAGATACGGATGATATTTTTTTAGACAACGGATCGGCCTGACGTTTCACAAAGCCAAACCATTTAATTCAACCGTGACTAGCGCCACCGGGTAAGACGTCAAACGGTTCATATGTATTGAAAAGTTATTTAATGGCACTACAACCACACAAAAAAAAATAACGCAACTAAAAAAAACGTGTGTTGCTTGCTTATATCGCTTATTTCGCGCACTGTATGTTTCTGGTGGTAATTGGTTCTGTGGTTTTTTCTTTTCTTTTATTTGTCAGCTAACTAATAGCATTACTTGTTTACACACGCACATATGATCGTTCACTTCACCGTGACTTAGTTACTTTAACACTTGTATTTTAATTGGGATCGAGCGAACTGGCCACCTTTTAACTTATTAAACACACTTCATTAGATGGTTAACAGTTTTTAATATATTATGGTTGCGACCCGTAACCTTTTATTAAGTAGTAAGCACGGTACTTTTAGCACACAAAAAAAAATACAGTACTTATGGGTGTGGTATTGTCGCTTAGACTCAAGACACAGTCTTGGCCTTAGGCCATTTAACGCCTTTTACTTAACTAACTTATATTTAAACACAGATCGTTCGGTTTAACTAAATATGGATATTTTTTCTGCTTTTTTTATTATCAAATTAATGGGTGCATATCAAAACCATTAATATTATTGCACTACCAAAACTTAAACAAAAACACGATCAACGTATTTAAATTTTGAACCAATTCTTTTTTTTATCTTTGTTTTTTTTTTTTTCACTTTTTGGTCTCTACCATACAACGATTTATTTCAGACTGACCGGCCGTATTTTTTTTCTTCTTCTCATCATTCATAAAAAAAAATTATATTAACGTTGTAACGGCGAGAAATTTGCTAAAAAAAACGGATTTTTTTCATTTGCAATTGCTCAACGCTACAATCAGCCAAAAGTAAATTGGATACATAGATTTAAATAAACATTTTTGTAAATAAATTTACGTGTAAAAATTTGATTCGTAGAAAATATCGGAAAATCAGAAGAATCCACAAAATTGGAATAAAATCAGCCTCTAGAGTATATATCTGAAGCTGAATCGTTTTTATGTGATTTGTCAATAGCTATCAAATGAAAAAATTCTGTTCAAGTTTCCCATGGGAAATCTCGGAAAATTCAATTATCAAAAATTATTAGCTGCGATAGCTATTGAGTAATCACATCAATTGAATCCATCTCCAGACATAACACTCTGAAGGCTGATTTTATACAAATTTTGTAAAAAATCTTGGAAAATAGAGTTTTCCGAGATTTTCCACGGGAAAATTGAACTGAATTTTTTTCTGCGATAGCTATTGACTAATCATATCAATGCAATCCATCTCCAGAAATAACACTCTAGAGGCTGATTTTATTCATCCATCTCTTACTTTCAGCTGGAAGTTTTTAGAATTTTCCTAGATTTCCCACAAGAATTTTTTTCCAGCTAAAGCTATGGATAAATCACATAAACGCAATCAATCTCCAGACATAACACTCTAAAGGCTGATTTAATACAAATTTTCTAATAATTTTTGGAAAATCGAATTTTCCGAGATTTCCCACTGGAAACTTGAACTGAATATTTTTCCTGCGATAGCTATTAACAAGTCACATCAATTTATTCCATCTCCAGACAAAACACTCTAGAGGCTGATTTTATTCATCCATTAATTATTTTCGGCTGGAAACTTTTTTGAATTAATGAGATTTCCCACGGGAAACTTCAACTGAATTTTCCGAGATTTCCCACGGGAAATTTGAACTGAATTTTTTTCCTTCGGTAGCTATTGCGTAATCACATCAATTGAATCCATCTCCAGACATAACACCCTAGAATCTGATTTTAAACAAATTTTAAAATAATTTTTGGAAAATCGAATTTTCCGAGATTTCCCCCGGGAAACTTGTACTGAATTTTTTCTTGCGATAGCTAAGGACAAGTCACATCAAGGTATAGCATCTCCAGACATAACACTTTAGAGGCTGATCTTATTCATCCATTTCCTATTTTCGGCTGGAAACTTTTTTGAATTTTCCGAGATTTCCCACGGGAAACTTTAACTGAATTTTTTTCCTGCAATAGCTATTGATAAGTCACATCAATACAATCCATCTCCAGACATAATACTGTAGAAGCTGATTTATTTTCGGCTGGAATGTCAATAGCATTATCTGTATTATCGACTTTTCACTTTTGGCTGAAAACTTTCGCCTAACTTTAACAGGGTGATTTTGTGTGTCTTAGATTTTTGACACCCTATACACTTGATGAAAGGCCAAAGAACATTTTTTTATTTATGCGTGAGAGAGTATGTCTGTTGTTTATCAGTAGTAAATTGGCCGATTGAATCTAGAAGTCTGATCAGACGTGGAGATTCTTTTCGAGATTTTATGTAATAGTGAAAGTTGAAAACGATTGCCTTATTTGATGCGTTGACCAAAATAGCTAATTTAGCTGTAGACGGAGGGATATGCCAGGTCCCAGCTTTTCCTTACAGTTATCTAAGTCTTGTATAGATGCTGGCGACCATTGAATAGGAGTTTTACTCTTTTTTTTTGTAACTTTAAAACTCAAAACTGGTCGTTAAGATTTGATGTTCATGTAATAGTTTTTTTGAAATTTCGGGGTGATCCACTGACCAACTATTTGCAAAAAATTTACACCCCTGGATATATTTTTGTGCTTTATTCCCAAATCGAAAGTGGCAGTCGCAAATTTCGTATTTTGGATTTACCCGAGATTTGGAGAATTTGGATTTGCACTGTTAGAATTTGACCGTCCTCGAGATTTAACTTTTATTAACCACGAAATTTCACCTATTGTTTGCCTTTGAGAATTTCCAAAATCGTATCCAAATTTGCTTATTGATCTCTGAATTTTGACAAGCTGACCCTTCCATATATTCGTTTGAACGGTTCTTCTCCGAAAGCAGGTCCATCATTTAATTTCAAATCGTTCAAGAGCTGTGACGTTTTTTTGTGATCTAATGAAAGGCCGTGCGAAAGGTTTAGATTTAGATTTTTCTGATTTTTCTGATTCACCTAAACCACGTAAAATTTCTGATTTGAAAATTGAATATGAGGTAAGGCCATTATCGCGAATGATAAGGTCAGCGAATTGGTTTTGTGGTCGGGAATCTATAGCGCTCATCGCATGTGAGTACTTTGTGACATCTGTGGTAATACCAGCTACCATCAACTGCTGTTCAAAAATGTTTGTGAATTTGTGAAATGATTTTGTGAATTTAGGAGTGGTATACCATTTTGATCCGCAGAATCACAATTTCTGGTCGCCCTACTACATACGTCAGGACTATTTTCGGAGTGTGCTGATTCTTGTTGCTGTCTGAACCGTGCCTCAATTAAATTGCTTAAGTGTATGGTGGTGAGAGTAACGATTTCCTCTGTTCGATCGTACTATTTTCCGTATTCCTGGCTACTGGGTTAGGAATGCTGTCATTTACATTAGTAGACACTATTTTCGATTTAGCCGAAATAGAATTTTTTGTTAATATGAATGGCACCCTAAAATTTAATTTAAAAGGTACTTACAATATTTTTGAAGCAGAATTATTCCGAAAATGTTGGCTTTGCTGATATCTTCTGATGTTGTTGTTGCTATTGCTGTACTATAATATGAGCGCTTACCACTAATGGGACCTATATGACTCTAGATTAATTTCGTCTCCGTTATAGCCGGAACTTTTGTTTTGTGTCGGCTTTGTTAAACTTTTTTTCCGGGGTCACCAATTTGGGAGGTGCAGTTAGGACATTGGGAGTACAATTCCCAATAACTAGCAAGTTTAACTACTTAACTACATAAATGATTTTATTCACAAGCAGTTGATCATTCTTATTGACGTTAATTTACAATAATTTAGTCGTTTATATCTTTACAAAGAAGTAGATTTAATATACATTCGAGAATTATTGTATCCCTCGTATTCTCTGACCTATTACTTCTCTATTTGTTTCTGCACCTGTATTCGGGTTCACTTGTTTTAAATTGAAATGGTATCCGTCTTCTCCTCTTTTAAAAAATAACGGTTATTGAAGTACGATAGGTGGAAGTAGATACGTTGTAATTAATCCTTCTTTTCTTCGTTGAATACTTATATCACCAGTTGTGCACCACAACTGGTGTTTTATCGGCTCGAATCATAAACTGATACTTATCGGATACCATTCGATCCAGTGCTGTTCTGAATACGGAAACTTATGTAAAATCTTTTGCAGATCTTCAATGATTTTCCATCTCAATCCTCATCAAATGATAGTAGCTCATTGTATGCTCTCATATTTTGTAGAAAATGTTTTGATTTCTGTGTTTCTCTTACATCGCTGGAAATAATTCTGGGGAAGAAACTTAAAATGGTCCTAATCGAATTTTTCCGCTCATGCAACACACTCCTATAGTGTTTCTCTACTCTTGGCACATAACTGACACACTTGATAACGAAACGTTTCACCTTCCAAATTTTAAACTCTACTTCTGCTGCCGCTCACTTCTCGTATACTAATGTTTTATTCACGATTCACCACTGCCAAAATCTTCTCCTATTTTAGAATTCGGTATCCTGTTAAATGTTAATATTAGTTAACAGACTAAAATTCCACTTATTCCTGTGTTCACGACCTTAAGCAATTTACTTTCACTTATTATGTTTAAAAAGTTTAACGGATCGATTTCCAAAAGTGTCCTGAAGCATGCGTCTCGCCATCGCCAATATATTCTTCTGAGTTGGAACTTATCCCCAACACAACAGTGTTCCAGAAGATTATGGACTACCGTTTCCGGTTTCTAGAATATTCTAGAACCTTTTACAACATTCTCGTCTGGAACATTCTAGGACATTCTTGAATATTCCGGAACCGGAAGTCCCTTTGATGCTTCAAACCTTCTGGAACATTCTAGAACATTTTCGAACATTCCGGAAGGTTCTAGAACCTTTTCTGGAGGATTCTGTAATATTTTGGAACATTCCATAACATTCTGCAACATTCTTGAACAATCTCGAACATTCTACAACATTCCATCTGAAACATTCTAGAACATGCTGGTAACATTCCGAAACCTTCTGAAACATTCTGTCGAACAGGAAGTCCCTTCGATGGCTACAACCTTCTGGAACATTCTAGAACATTCGTTAACATCCCGGAACCGGAAATCTCTTAGAAGGTTAAGAAACTTCTGAGGAATTCTAGAACATTTTCGAATATCCTGGAGCATTCTAGAACATTTTCGAATATCCTGAAAGATTTTAGAAGATTCTAGAAACATTCTAGAACAGTATCGAACACTACGGAATATTCTAAAACATTCTTGAACCTTTCGGAAGATTCTATTAAACTCTGGAACATTATAACATTCTGTAACATTTTAAAACATCCTCCAACATTCTAGAACCTTCTGTCTGGAACATTCTAGAACAGTCTGGGTACATTATAGGACCTTTTAGGCCTGAATCGTACTTGGATACGATCTTTGGGCCAGATTGAGAATTTTTTTAATATTCAACTTCATACGAACTTACGTATAGGGATGCAACACGTCTACCCTAAGTCACTTATCTTCTAGATTTCGCCAAGTTGGAATATTTTTTAGAGAGAAAGAATCGCCCAGTACCCTTAATGAGGTATATCCCGTGGGTAAGGCCTTTGGGCCAGATTGAGAATTTTTTTTTGTATCAAACTTCATACGAACTTACATATAGGCACGCAACACGTCTGTCGTAAGTCACTTTTCTTCTAGATTTTTAAAAGATGTTATATTTTTTACATAGGGGATCACTCACTATCCTTAACGAAGTACGTCTAATTGGATAAGATCTTTGGGCCAGATTGAGAATTTTTTTTAATATAGAACTTCATATGAACTTACATATAGGGACACAATAAGTCTGTCCTAAGTCACTTACCTACTAGACTTTTGAAATTGTTTTAGATAGATGGTGTCGCCTGCTGCCCTTTAACATAAGTGTTTACTTGGGTATAATCTTGGCCCCAGATTGAGAAATTTTTTAATACCAATTTTATGTGTACTTACACAAAGAGACACAACATGTAATAAGTCCCTTATATTCTAGCTTTTGGGAAGTCGTTACGATTGTTTTTGGATAGAGGTGTCCTCCGACTATCTGTAAAACAAGTGTCCACCTGATTACTATTTTTGAGCCAGATTGAGTATTTTTGTTTACATAATTTCGAGTGAACTTTGAATATTTTAAATTGTTTTTTTGGACAATTTAAATTAAAACTTATGTTTCTTTAGATGTCTTTTTGTCAATTTAAATTACATATTTAAAATAATTTGCTTACGTAAAAATTCATAACTACGAGGGATTTATTATTCTTACTAATACATTCTCAGGAAAATCAATTTTCCTACTAACTAAGAGTTTTGTACAACTAATGTGAGCTGTTCTACCTTTGTGAAGTGGGCCCAAAATTCTATCCCAAAAAATAATAATAATTAACATTGGCAACAACACTTCAAATCTTATGATACAACGTAAACTATCATCAGAGGAATATATTATAATAGACCATGTAATGTCACGATAGATTTCGATAGTAAATTTCCTTCTCAAGTATTAGTTGAGTTGAAAAACGATGTCTATGAAAACTACGAATAGGTACAAATATTTTTCAGACTGCTCCATATTCTGACACCATCAAGTCCATCCTTAATTATTTTATTTCAAAGCTTCTTATTTGAATTTATAATAAAAAAATAATAGTAATACAATATATAATGTCAGACCAAAAAAATTTCTGTCATGATAGCAAAATTTATCACGACAGACTCTCATCCCAAAAATAAAACTGTCATGGGAAAGGAAACGTACTAGAATAACTAAGGAAAATTAACTTTGTAAATTTTCACAATTCAACTAAATATTTTCTCAAGTACTGTATTGTTGGCACCAATCTCCCGATGATTTTTTATTAGGCCTTTCAAATGAGAGAGAGTACTATGGAACTTTTTCAAAATTTTGTGAGGGGGATAGCATGGTCAAATATGGCCGGAAATCCTAGTGAGCTGTATTCAAAGCTGAATAAAATCATCGGGAGATTGGTGCCAACAATACAGTACTTGAGAAAATACTCAGTAGAACAAATTTCTGGAAAAATGTCAGAGTAATGGAAACTGATAAGGCTAATAGAAAATATTTAATAGAAGATACTCACTTGAACTGCAAAAAACAAATTTAATATTACTCACGAGGCTTTTCCGCCTTATCTCGCCTTATATGAATTAGTTTCCTTATAAGTTTTTAATGATATTTAATTTTTGGCTGAGAGTATGTCGTGATAAATTTTGCTATACTTCCGCGGTAGTAATTTTTTTGGGCAGACCTTATAAACTAAGTTACACCTTTCTTTGGGCTGACACTTAAATATGAAGAAAATTTTTATTTTAGTGTTACCGCTGCGCTTTTTTGGGATTAATTTTGGGCCAACTTCACATACATAGCTGTTGTAACAAATTATAAAATACCAGCATGTATTATTAGGTAAAGGATTTTATACATTTTTTTTTTTTTTTTTTTTTTAAATTCAATTGTGTTTATTTTTCTTTTAGTGAACAGAGTTAACAATGGATAATTTCACTTAAATTACATACAATTAATAATATAATAATAATAATAATAATAATATAATCCATTAATCTTAAATAAATTTTTCAACAATAATAAACCATATTTACATTGTTGATTTCCAATGGATTTCTTGTCCTTTTAAGGAAATCAACAATATAAATAAAATATAGATATTAAGCAATAAGTAAACTAATATTAAATATTAACAAATATAATCTTCTATTAAGTTTTGATAATGCAATCTCAAGTTTTTCTTAAAATGATGAACTTTTACTGAGTTTTTTACGGATTCTGGTAATTTATTGTATAAAGAGGGGCCATAATATCTAATTGATTTTCGTCCAAATTCATTCGTGATAGTTCCACAACGTATGTTATTTGCAAATCTGGTACGATAATTATGATTATTATAATAAAATTCCAAATTAGAGAGAACAGAAGATACATTCAACGTCTTGTACATAAATAATGATAATTGAAAATCATGTAACGCACCTATGGGCAAGATACCGTTGAATTCAGTTTCAAATAAACTCAATAAAGAAAATCTTGTAGGTAGTTTCGAAATAGCTTTCAAACTTTTATTTTGCAAAATCTGTACTTTTTTTAACTTACTATAGCTAGCAGTTCCATAAACAATAATCCCATAGAGAATTTTTGGATGAATAAATGCAAAATACATTAATCTCATGACACATTTAGGCACATAATATGAAAGTCTTCTTATGAGTCCCACTAACGGAGCCATTTTACCACAAATTGATTTAATATGCTCTTCCCATCCCATGCGGGAATCAAACGTCACTCCTAAGTATTTGAAACTTTCAACTCGATCAATAATAATATCATTTATTATAAAAGATGTTACATCATAGGGAATTTTATGTGGCGAGTGAAAAATCATAAATTTCGTTTTTAGCAAATTTAGTGAAATCAGATTAGACTTGAAATATTCAAGTAAAATTTTCATATCATTTTCCATATTAATAATTATGTTAGAAAGATCTTTTGTTTCATAAATGACTGCTGTATCATCTGCAAAAATATTAATATGGCCAATCAAGGGCAAGTGGGAGATATCATTAATAAATATAAGGAACAATAATGGCCCAAGAACACTACCTTGTGGAACCCCACAAGTAACATCAAGAACATTGCTCCTGACCCCATTAATCATTACGTATTGTTGTCGATTAGTTAAATAACTACTTATTAATTTATGCGAAATTCCACGAAATCCATAGCAAAATAGTTTATCAAGAAGTAACTTATGATCAATGGTGTCAAACGCTTTCTTGAGATAAAGAAACAATACTCCCAATTTGCCATCTCTGCGAGAGCCATTTCGGTACCCACACCTTCCCTAAATCCATACTGATACGCATAGAAAAATTCCGATTTTTTTAAGAAACTCCTTATCCTTGTATTTATAATTTTTTCAATGATTTTATCGAATACAGATACAGTAGAAATTGGCCTACAATTAGCAATAATACTTTTATCACCACTTTTAAAGACCGGTACCACTTTAGCAATTTTTAGATCATTTGGATATGCACCAGTTTCAAAAATTTCATTGATATGTTTAGCAAGAATTTCAGAGAAAATGGTAGCTTTTCGCTTTAAAACCAAGTTAAGAATATTGTCTGGCCCACCACCTTTACTACCACTTAAAACGCAAATAACGTTGTACATTTCCAAAGGAGTAGGGAGGACAAAAACATAGAATCAGGAATCGAGCGCAACGTATTGGAATTATGAATGTTTCTATCACTTCCAATTGCTTGACCAAGTGTATTTCCTATATTAGTAAAATATTTATTAAATAAGTTTACTATATCGGTGGTATTATTACACTTATCGCCATTAAATTCAATAGCTTCAATATTAGATTTGGAGTTTTTTCTATTCAAGAACTGATTTATGTTTTTCCATAAGTTTTTTTGACTAAAATTGCTAAACATATTTTCATAATAACGTTTCTTTGCGAAATACTTTACAGATGATATTTTTTTACTAAGAGTCTGAAGTTGATTTCGAATTTCTAAGTTAGGTCCTATTTTGTATTTTTTTAAGACTCGGTTACGTTTTCCAATGAGCTTCCATAAGTTATATGTCATCCAGGAACAAGAGTTGTTTTTCAATTTAGCAACAACACTTTTAACAGCTGTATATTTTTTGATTAAATCATTGTATTGCTCGATAATTAGCTTAATAGTAGCCTCAGGGTCAGCAGTATCGAAATCTGCTGTTGAAAGAAAATCGTCAAAATAATAATCAACCTTTTCAAAATCAACAATATTATGTACTAGTTTATGCCGAAAGAATTTAGGTTTGAAAAAAATGGATGAAAAAATAAAATTATGATCACTAATATCTGAGAAGATGGTTGAATTATGAACCGTTTTAATGTTTATACAACAAGCTACATACAACATGTTCAAGAATATTGCCACTGATTGACCTAGTGGAAGATTTATTCGTAACAATCATCCCGGAACTCATCAATATGTTTTTATAATCAGAGACAATATCCAAACTCTTATTTGCGGGAATATTAACATCCCCAACAATAATTATATCAGTTCTATTTACGTCAATAGTGTCCAAAAAACTTAAAAATATTTTATTATCACAATTAGGTGGTCTATTAAAAGCCCACAGCTTACACTGAAAAAAATGTTCATTCTTATTGAGTTAAATCAATATCAATTTAATAATTTCATTATTCATATAGCGCCGATAGAGAATATCTATCAATATAATAGAAAACAAATATTTTTTGTACTTTTTAATTATGAAATGAATAATATTTTATTAAAATTAACTATCAAATTATATTATTAATTATGTAATGTTATAATCAAACTTATAATTAATTTTCATAATAATAATGTTTTCATTAATTTTTCAAAAACATAATCCTTTCATAATGAAAATTTTATATCATACTGATAAATGGTTTGAAAGTAATATTTTCAAATAGAAAATTAATTTCAATGATATATCTTCCATTTTATAATATCCCAGCAGAAATGTTTATTGAGTTGATAATTTTTATTACGCTTTAATTATCAATTAGAAAATATATTTTAATAATAAATCTTCTGTATGATAATACGGTTTGATGAAAATCTTTATCAAAATGAATATTTATTATCCAAAAAATATTTTCTATTTGAAAATATTTTTATTGATTATATATATATATATATATATATATATATATATATATATATATATATATATATATATATATATATATATATATATTACATATAATAATATAATAATACACATTAGATAATTTCCTATGGCCTTCGATAATTTTCCGAACTTCGGATGAAAAGAAAATGAAACAGTGAAATTTTTAGTTTTTAGCGATTTTTAATTGAAATTCAGTTTTTTTAATATACATTTATACATTTGCAGAAAATTAGTTTTTTGATTTGAATAGTGCAAATATTTGATTTCATTTTTCTTTATACGGCATCAATTTTAATATTTCTCTTTTCATATTAAAATGAATTTAAGTTGTAATTATTATTTAAATTAATTAAAAGTTTTTCTAAAATTAAAAACTAATAAAAATGTCTAAATTTTTAATATTCATATTAATTATAAATAAATATATTGCAAAGATAATATTTCCAGGATTTATTCCAGTTTATAGATTGCAAGATTATAACAATAATGTTTAATGTTCAAACTCTTTAAAATAAAAATTAATATTAGGACTACGAACATTTTATATACAAAAAAAATTTAAAAAAAATATAAATGAATTTTACCATTAAATAATGAAAACTAAAACTAAATAAATTCTAAATATTTAGGAAATAATATCGACAGTAATAATAATAATTATAGTATAATTCCTATTTCTATAATAAAGGCAAGTTCTGTTGAAGTTTTTTATTGATGATTTCTTCAACCTCAGCCGCGGTCTCCCCGAAGACATAAAGAGAATTTTATGAGTCTTTGATCGAAAACTGTACGAACTGTTTGCTAGAAGTTGATGAACATGCATCTTTTGTAACTGGCGGCATTAAGTTGTGAAGCAGGTATAATATTCCTATTTATTTAGCGTCTGAAATACATAAAAATAAAATTAATTAACTGACTTAGTTAATTCAGTACAGGGAGGGGTAGTACTTATGTATTGGGTAAAATGCCCAAATCTACTTGGGTAAAATGCCCAAATTTGCTGTATTATTTTGGTAAATCCAAAAAAGATTTCAAAGAAATTATAACAACTATTGCATTGTAAACATCTAAAAATAATTTAGCTAAATTATTTTTAGATTTACCCAACGCAATTGTTGTTGTATTTTCTAAATTTACTAAAGCAATACAGCGTTAAATTATTTATTAATTTAATATTATTTTAAATAATAAAGTCGACCTTACTTTCAGATGTGTAACTATTTTTTGTAATATTTTCCAATATCTTTTTGTTGTGGCTATCTTTTATTTTGTTGGGCAAAATCTGTAAAATTTTATGACTAAATGCTTCAAAACAATCCGAAAAATCTCCGACATTTGGATACAGATTTTTAAAATCGATATCTATCTAAAATGTTAAAAATGTATTTCATTAGCAATAACCAAATCATATTAATTATAATTCAAAACCGGGTAGGAAAAATCTTACCAATTTATATCCTAAGGGCTTTTTATAGGCCATTTCTTTATTACTTCATTAAAATTTGCTTCAATGCTGGCAACGTCCGAGGCCCTATAAATTTAGGTGGCAACCCAATGAAGTTCCAATTCAGCGAAACTGCAGTTATCATTCATTATTTCTCTTAAACTTTCTTGATGATTCCCTTCTGGTTCTAATATTGAAGAATGGTTTTGGATTAGGTACGAGTTAATGACATACGTATAAATACAATTCTTGAAAAATCACCTAAACATAAACTTATTCGTTTCTTACCTTCTTTTCTTTCGAGGAACGCGACTCATAAAGCCGCTTTACCAAAATTCCACAACATTGTAATGTTTGGCTGACACTTTAGAGATTGCTGGTTTTCCAAGTTGCTTAATGTAATACATGTTCTGCAATACAATTACATAAAATTAAACTTTATTTATTTATCCATATTTAACATTTTATTCGACTTACTAAGTCTTCTTTGGGAAATTCATGAATGAATTGCTGGGAAATGTTATTCGCTAAGTCGCTTGAAATTTTTATTTCATTTTGAATTAAAAAATTGTTTATAATATCTAATATAGATGTCCTACATGGATCAATTAATTTATCATGAGTATTATAATATTTCAAAATCAAAGGGCCCTTAGGAGAATCCCGCAAAATGAAGGGCAAGGAAACATCTTTTCTTGAAACTTCATCACCAGTCATTGTAGATTCAGAAGAAATGGTTGAACATTGCCTTATCTGCCAAGATAAGATTTTCAAGTGTGGTTCAAATCTAATTGCTATTCCCAATTGCATTTTACCATGGGAACACAAATTTAATAAATGTTCTGTAGTTAATATTTTATGAGCCTCGATATCTATCCGTTCAGCTAAAAAGAGAAAGTTAGATAAATAAAAAAAAAGTTAATATGATGAACAATTTTAATAAAAAGAAAATATATTTTACCTAAAAATAGTTGATGTAAAAACCTAAATCCCCAGTTTTCTAGAAGCTGTAAAACTTGATTTGCGGCTTCTTCAGTTATTTCAGGGCTAGCTTCATATTTTGTCGAAGAATCGTGTATTATTGAATTTTTGTTTACTGGCTGCATTTCATGATAACTTATTGGTGAAGGAATTAATATTTTGTTAATTTGAAAATCGTCGTCATTAGAATACCGACTGGAATATTATACATACTTTGAGAAAAAATAATTTAAATACGGATAACTAATTTCACAAAGCGTTTGTTGATCAATTGAGTTTTCTAAAAGAAATTAATAAAAACATATTATGTATAATAATTATATAATAATATAATAAATGGATTTTTTAAAAATCGTGCGAAATTGTACTTAACCTTAAAAGCCGCATGTTTGTCTAAAAAGGAGCTACACGTATAAAAGCATCAAATTTTATCATTTTGATAAAGTATTATACGAAAAATTACAAACCGATTGAAATTTTTTTCTCGGAGACGCGCAAAAAATTAATCCAACAAATCATGATTTCTAATGGAAACTATATAATACTTTTCACAAAGTGTTTACGTTACTTTTCACAAAGCACAAAATAAAACTCTTTAACTAGGTTAAGAATTCGCACATTTTTTAAAAGAGGTTAGGGCATATATTTTGCAGAAAACAAATGCAACACTTTATTTTCCAACATAACCACACTAAACATTTTAATTATTATTTTTAAACCACTCACCTACAAACTTTTCAACAGTTTTATAATCATAAACTACTTTTATTTATTTTTACATTGTGAATCAATAGTTTCAACAAATCACTCATATTACTATTGTTATTCAAAAAAAATTAGCAAAAAAAAACGACACGATAGCCAAAACTACACGTCCGATCAACACGAGTTACAAAGGAAAAAGAATAAATAAAATAGATAGTCACGTAAAAAGTACCGTTATTTTAGATCCGTTTGATGATAAATATTTATCATTTATAATAATTATTATCATTTGCAATAGTTATTATCAGGTGCATCAATAATTATTATAATAATTGGGATTTTCCAGAATAATATACATATGTATGTGGTATACAATAATTTAATATAATTTTATGACTATTTTGTTTTACCGCAGGATAAAAACTTAAAATTCAAATCAATGACAATATGAATATTCTACAAGAATGTCTAACCTTTTTTATTTTAGCTTGGGCAAGTTAAAACAAAACTACATTCCGTTCTCGTAAAAAAATGCGATAGTAGTGTATTTAAAGGTTTACTCATATTTTAGTGTTAAATCAATTATCGAACAAAAATACTACAGATTTTTGAAGAAACAGGCAAAAATTCAAATTGAAAAAATGGAATTTTAAGTGTAAACGCTGTTTTAACTTGTTTTTCAATATTTTATTAACAGTAAATTATAGGCGAAAAAAATTAACAACAAGATACACATATCTAGTAAAATATTATCTCATTCGAACATATCGTCGTTACCACAGCAAACTATCGAAGTTGAAAATTTCGTTTTCAGGACGGCAAAAAATATTCGATAATTGAACTAAGTAACATTAAGAAAAACCCGCATATTATTCCAAACTTTGCCAGAACCATCATCTATGCTATTAAAGCCAGAAACTCCACGATTTGCCGCTGTATTTTACCCAGTTCTAAAAATTATTTTTTTTACATTCGATAAATCGCGATGATAGCGACGATATGGCTCCTAAAAAAATGTGGCCTACTCTTATTTTATGCCACATTTCCCTTCTAAAATGGAATAAATATAACATACCTTACCATCCTTCTTGATATTAACACTAGAACCGGCATTTTGACCAGTCGGTAGTTCTAGTGCTAATACTTAATTTCGAGAGAGAAAAGGCATTAAAACAAAGTAACTAGAAAGGAATAGGTACAACACAAAGCAATTTTTTATTTTGCTTTTATTTTTAATATTACCAACAATAAAACAAAATATTGTTAAAAAAATAAACGTGGATGGAACCAAATGATTTTCTATTTTATTGTCACGAAAGTATTTACTTTGTCTCGTCCTCTTGAAGTTATATCAACGCTTTATTTCAACGGCAATTTATAATTTACTTCGTTGTATAATTTTTCAACGATAATGATAATCATAAAAAATGCTGGAAGATGTTAACAAACCAAACAAAAAATATCTACATCAGCTGATTTTGTTTACAAAGTATCATTATATTGAGTATGGTTTATTAGGATTTTTCAGATATTAATACATATTGACGAATTAACTTTACAAATAGGCATTGCATATACATACACCATGATGGAACAGTATCACACATTCTTACAAGGATCCTTCTCGATAATAATTAATTTCAAGAGAAGAAAAACTTAAAATTTGCTTTTTGTTGTAAGAAACGTAAAATAATTTTCCTGTAATTTTTTGGGTCCAAGGAAAAATCATGGTCATTGTTTCCTCGATGGTGCATTATAGTAACTTTTTTGGTCTATTATATTTTGTGATTTTTAATTTTTATTTATCACTCGATTTTCTTATTGATGTTGCCTCATTTACTTATGTAGGTTATTGACCTACATGATTTGTGATTAAGTATGTGCACGTCGTCGAATGTAGAGCACTGTTTACTATTTATTCTTCCTAAATGAGGGTGGAACAGTTTAGCTATAAGGGTGGCGCTCAAGAACGGATATAATATTATCAAATTAATGATAAGAAACATTTTTATTATGATAATTTTATTTTAAATTCAAATAAAATTTTCGTTCGCTTCGAATTTGCAAAACTTACACAGTTCAACAATAGTTGTTTATCAATTTAATAATATTTAGTTTAATATACAAATTATGCATGTTAAAATTATTTGTCACTTTAATAATGTAATTATTATCAAAATTTAATGAACATTTATTTTCAAAATGAATCGAAGATTATACCTATACTGTTACCTAATACATATAAACAGAACAGAAAATCTCACTTTACGATATAAACTAGTAATATAGCGTTATCGTAAGACGCAATAATTCTAAAATTTCAGCATACTAAGCCTTTGAAGAATTTATTTATTTGGGAAAACCGAATTGTGATACAAACCGAATTGTGGTACCTCAGATTTTTTTTGAACACACGATGGTTACAGTTTAGTCCAATATTTCATGATATTTAACCAAAAACATTTCTATATGAGGTTGTCAAAGACCAACAATTTGGTAAAATTATATATAATAGTAAAAAAATCTCTTTGGACCACGACATCAATAATTTATTTTGCTTATAATTACAATGAAATACCTTACATTTTATTATATCGACTAAATATTATCATATCAATAAAAAGACATACTTTTAAAACAATTATTATAACAATAATATTATCAAATTTATGATAAATTTTAAAATCTTAAATTTTTGGTTAATTTTTCAAGGAGGAAAAAATTTGTCATTTTGATAATTTTATTTTAAATTATATTATACATTTGATAAAACAATTTCATTTCGAAAATGTTTTTAAAATGTGCGTAGCTCAACAATACATTATTTATCATTTTAATAATATTTCGTTTAATCCAAAAATATTATTATGCATGTTAACATTATTTGTCACTATAATAATGAAAGTGTTATTAAGATTTAAACGAACATTTATTATCAAAATGAATGGAATATTTTTTTCAGTGTAGTAGAGTTATAATCAGGAAGCTCAAGACATATAAAATGGAATGGAAACTGGCTATTATCAGTCATAACAATGTTAAATTTTAGATTATTTTTAACAAAAACGGCTAACCCCCCCCCCCCCCCTGCCTACTCTATCATCACGACATGCGAAGATACCTTCAGAACTGTTTATTTGAAATGACATGATGTTATCATCATGTCATTTCAACTCTGAATCCAAGTCTCACCAAAAACCATAATATCAATAGCTTCTTTGAGCCTCTTGCTAAACATAAGGACATCATCAAATTTATCAAAATTATTCATACCTCGCACATTATATTGAAGAATAATGAATCTTTTTGACGAGGAATCAATACATTTTTTATTCAATGAAAATTCATCAACATCATTTATGCAATTATTTTGAAGTATCCTGTTAAATTTACTCATAAGAACTTTTAATATAAAAATCAAAATGCAAAACGTTTGAGAGATTGGAAAATGTAATATCAATTTTGCCAAAAATATTAAATACAAACAAATTATCGTGACCGCCAATACACATATTAGTAAAAAATATAATTAAATTTAAAATATATAAAAAAAAACCAAATATGGTATATTATGGTCGTGATCATGCTTAGTTGATACACATCCATAATTCTGTTATACATTTTAATTTTGTAGTACTGATCTGAACCATGACAAAATTGTTGCATTTGTACGGTTTTAAAGTAATTGATACACATCCATAATTTTGTTATGCATTTTAATTATGTAGTACAGATCTGACGACGAAATAATTGCATTTATACGGTTTTAATGTAATTGGCTGCATGCAACATTTAAAAACAACAAAAACAATAAATTTGAACACACATTTGACAGCGTATGCCATGTAATTTAACATAAAGTAAACAAAATAATAAAAAATAAATAATTACTAGAACATAAATACCTACCATATATCAAAGGTAAACAAAAATCTACTTTAGTTAAATAATATAGCTTTATACTTAAATGTGAAATAAAATCTGCATATCCTAGGATGACAATCAGTCAGACGCAGGAATTTTGTAAATCCAATGATGCAATTGTACAGAGACGTTTGATGAAACTTGGCTTGTGTTTATATCCGAGAGTAAATAATAATAATACTAACTGCATACTACATAAAATGTTTTGAAATTTCAGCATCCTAATCATTTCACCGGCTTGCTGGAGTTTCATCAGCTGGATGGTCATCAACTGGATGGTCGTTGCACCTGAGGCGAAAAATATCATTCATTGAATGTATACGGTGGACATCTGATTCTGGCATTTTTCGTAGGTAAATTTGACCGGCTTTACGCCATATGAATTTGTAGTTAAACTTGTTTTTAATATTTTTAGCTTCACGGTACAGCTGCGACTGGAACTTTGTAAAGTGGTGCATTATATATATTCTTTGTGCTGGATGGTTGGCTGGTAGAATGACATCAAGATCACTTGTGGATAATGATTTTTTTTTTTCGCATTTGTGAAATAATGTTTTGCTTTAGTTCAATAGATTTTAGTTTGACAATAAACAAGCTTTGTAAAATAGTATTTGAACTGTTTCTATTTCCTCCAATTGTTTTATTGCTTCTATTAACTTCTTCAATGAACTCTATGTCATCTGGCTGGACTGGGACCTCAATTTTAGCAAAGGTGTTAATAATAATTCCACGAACATCTCCATGCTTCGATGGTAAACCGCTAATAGCTATTGTGGATACATTACGCAGCTGATTTGGTTTATCATAATCTGCTTCCATTGTATGTAGTTTAAAATCGTGAGCGGCGATTTGTTCCTCTAACTGATGTACTCTTGATTGCAGCACTTGGTTGTCGTTCTTCAAATTTTTTATAGATTCGCGTAGCTCATCGAGTGTGCCTAATTTCTTATCCATACGCTTTAATTGCTCATGATGTCGACAAATCGAATCTCTGGTTCACAATTCGTGACATTTATTTTGATATCACTACTATTTAACGCTGTAGCTTGAAATTTTATATGATTGTTGTCCATGATGTTTCTAATACTCTGATAATTATTGCAATTAGATATTATTATTGGAGGTGGCCGTGGCACTTTTTTCTCCAGTTGTACATTCTTACTTCCGGTTGGGAGTTCATTACTTGATCGTTTCTGTTCAGGCGGAACCTGAGCTTTATCCTCCTGTTGCACGTGCCTACTTCCGGTTGGAAGCTGCTTAACTGATTGTTTCGATTCGGGTGAAATCTGTGGTGATTTACTCATCTTACGTTTCTTTTTTTTGTTACGGTTCAGAATCCATCCCGTTTCTCTATTGAGTTCTTCCTCGTCTGTTTCATACATAACCTCTATATGATTATTGGTATCGTTTATCTTAGTGGTTTTTTTCTCAGACATTTCTGCATTTAGAGCATCTTTTAACTCTTAAAAGAGAAGATAACTAAAAAAATTCAAATTTAGTTACAAATTCATTAAGTTGTTAGCTCATAAATTCTACTATATGCCCAATTATAATCTGTACATTTCTATACATACATACAAACATATTCTGTAATTACATGAATATTGAGAACTAACAGCAAAATTAAATAATATAATTGGTCGAAATAATTATCTAAATTATATTGAAACTAATATAGAAAATTCATATTTACCAAAGACTTGTCCGAATAAAGCAAACACAACAAAAAAAAAGTTAATGAAATTAGATTCTGGGCGAAATAACAAAAAAAAAAAAAAAAAAACGAAACTAAAATAATAGCAGTAGCAGCAGCATACCAGCAAAAACACCAGCACGACACACAAAATTTGTGTTTTTTATTTGGACTAAAACCAAAAACCTAGAAATTTTTTATCAGCATGCGGTAGATTAAATATATTGTTTCCCTTAATTGGATTTACAAATCTAATAAAAATAATTTTTTTTTTGTTGTTTTCTATTTTTATAGGATAAATTATTTTATTTACTAAATACAACAACAGCAATACTATATAACAAACAAGTAGGTAAAGTTATTTGTAAAAAATAAAAATTCCAAAACAACATGAAAAACTTTACTCTCTCTCAATGTATACGTATGTACGAGTACGTTTAGTTCAGCATAATGAAAATTAACGAATTTTTCCTCATTTATTTATGTGCTGGTGGTACGATTTTTTTCCAGTTTGAGAAGAAACTTTACATCTTTATACTTATGTATATGAGGTGGAACGATGGAACTGTACTATTGTATGAAGCAAGAAATTAGATTTACTTATTGCTGAGCAAGCTACCTTTGTTCTTTATTTAGGTTATGTATGATTTACTCTAGTTTCGGAGAGGTAAATATATTTGTTCAATCTCATCGTAATATGAATTAATTAAGATTAAATTGTAACGCTTGATTCTAATTGGGATTAGGTTAAGTAAGAATTGTTAAATTGTATTTTATGGCCTGTCTTAATTAAGAATTTATTGTCTTAATTTTCTTACGTTGAATTGAAAATATTTGCAAGGTATTACACTGGTAAAAGCTCTTTTCCGACTTATTATTTAAAGCTCAGTGTATGAGATGCCATTGTGTACCCTGTTCTGCTGCCCAGGTACTCATCTTGTGAGAAAATTGTGTTGAGTTAAACATGGAGGTTTTGTAATTGATTGATGGTCCCGATGAAAATAGTCGCGTTATCAGAATACAAGTCCGTGCAGATCCCTCTTGTACTTTGAAATCGACGCAATGCTGCTATAAATGAATCTGTGCTTAGATTAGTTACCAGCTCGATGTGAACCGCTTTAATTGCCATCCACATCAAAATACAGATGTGATGAGCTTTAATTCGATATGGCCCAGCATAATCGAGACGACTTTTGATAAATGGCCTAATAGAAGTCATTCTTGATGATGGCAGCTGGCCCATTAACTGGGTTTGAACCTTGACTTTGTAACAGTGACACGTATTGCAGTGGTGAATGGTCTTTTTATAAGATGCTTTCCGCGAACAGTGAAATCTTTGTTTTGTGTAGCTAGTAAGCTGCGAAATTCCTGCATGACATAGTTTCGATGATAGTGCTCTATCATTCCCTGCACCAATAAATGATTTGACGGAGGAATGATCGGTTGTTGAGTGTCAAAGTTGTGTGGTGCATTGGCTAATATGCCACTAACCCTTATAAGTCCGTGATTGTCTACAATGGATAAAGTTTAAATAACTTACTTTTAGGTGATAGTTATCCTGAATGTAATGACTTTCTGAAGAACAGAAATCGGAGCACAATTGCAGATTTTGGATTTTTACCGCTCTGAATCGGTTGATGTATAGTAAGGTGATAATGGAATCAAGGAAACTAAATACTCATTAGCCTAAAAATGTACAGATCCTGGGGCCTATCATTAGATGTATCAAAAACAGCAATCGGAGCTCAATTGCAGATTTTCGATTTTTACTGCTCTGAATCGGTTGATGTATAGTAAGGTAATTTTCAATGGAATCAAGGAACGTAAATACTCATTGACCTAAAAATTTACAGGTCCTGAGGCGTATCATTAGAGGTATCAAAAACAGCAATCGGAGCACAATTGCAGATTTTGGATTTTTATAGCTCTGAATCGCCTGATCTATAGTTAGGTGATTTTCATCAAATCGAATTTTCTATGAAATGTACGGAAATAATTATGGCAACTAAATACGCGTTGCACAGCAGTTACACGTCTCGAGACCAGTCATTAAAGGTATCAAGAAAAGAAATCTGAGCACAATTGCAGATTTTGGATTTTTACTGCTTTGAATCGGTTGATGTTTAGTAAGGTGATTTTCAATGGAATCAAGGATCGTAAATACTCATTCGCCTAAAAATTTACAGGTCCTGAGGCCTATCATTAAAGGTATCAAAAACAGCAATCGGAGCACAATTGCAGATTTTGGATTTTTATAGCTCTGAATCGTCTGATCTATAGTTAGGTGATTTTCATCAAATCGAATTTTCTATGAAATGTACGGAAATAATTATGGCATCTAAATACGCGTTGCACAGCAGTTACACGTCTCGAGACCAGTCATTAAAGGTATCAAGAAAAGAAATCTGAGCACAATTGCAGATTTTGGATTTTTACTGCTCTGAATCGGTTGATGTTTAGTAAGGTGATTTTCAATGGAATCAAGGATCGTAAATACTCATTGGCCTAAAAATTTACAGGTCCTGAGGCCTATCATTAGAGGTATCAAAAACAGCAATCGGAGCACAATTGCAGATTTTGGATTTTTATAGCTCTGAATCGTCTGATCTATAGTAAGGTGATTTTCATCAAATCGAATTTTCTATGAAATGTACGGAAATAATTATGGCATCTAAATACGCGTTGGCACAGCAGTTACACGTCTCGAGACCAGTCATTAAAGGTATCAAGAAAAGAAATCTGAGCACAATTGCAGATTTTGGATTTTTACTGCTCTGAATCGGTTGATGTTTAGTAAGGTGATTTTCAATGGAATCAAGGATCGTAAATACTCATTGGCCTAAAAATTTACAGGTCCTGAGGCCTATCATTAGAGGTATCAAAAACAGCAATCGGAGCACAATTGCAGATTTTGGATTTTTATAGCTCTGAATCGTCTGATCTATAGTAAGGTGATTTTCATCAAATCGAATTTTCTATGAAATGTACGGAAATAATTATGGCATCTAAATACGCGTTGGCACAGCAGTTACACGTCTCGAGACCAGTCATTAAAGGTATCAAGAACAGAAATCTGAGCACAATTGCAGATTTTGGATTTTTACTGCTCTGAATCGGTTGATGTATAGTAAGGTGATTTTCAATGGAATCAAGGATCGTAAATACTCATTGGCCTAAAAATGTACAGGTCCGGAGGCCTATCCTGAGCACAATTGCAGATTTTGGATTTTTATAGCTCTGAATCGTCTGATCTATAGTAAGGTGATTTTCATCAAATAGAATTTTCTATGAAATGTACGGAAATAATTATGGCATCTAAATACGCGTTGGCACAGCAGTTACACGTCTCGAGACCAGTCATTAAATTTATCAAGAACAGAAATCTGAGCACAATTGCAGATTTTGGATTTTTACTGCTCTGAATCGGTTGATGTATAGTAAGGTGATTTTCAATGGATCAAGGATTGTAAATACTCATTGGCCTTAAAATTTACAGGTCCTGAGGCCTATCATTAGAGGTATCAAAAACAGCAATCGGAGCACAATTGCAGATTTTGGATTTTTATAGCTCTGAATCGTCTGATCTATAGTAAGGTGATTTTCATCAAATCGATATTTCTATGAAATGTACGGAAATAATCATAAAGTCTAAATACGCGTTGGCACAGCAGTTACACATCTCGAGACCTGTCATTAAAGGTATCAATAACAGAAATCGGAGCAAAATTGCAGATTTTGGATTTTTATAGCTCTGAATCGTCTGATCTATATAAGCCAATTTCCTTTAATTGGGAAGCGGATATGTGATATCAAAATTTCTGTGTCGATTAGTGTGATAAAGAATGCAGATGGAATATAGCGACTTCATAGAACTATGGTGCTAATCTAGTTGGTGCTTATACTGAACGAATGGTGATTGGTGATTTATAGTTAACAGTTGTATATCCAAGGGAAAACTATTGGATATTAAAAAAGAATTAGGAACCTTGATGGAATCAATTACAAAATGCTTTGTAGCGCACAGTGGTTAAATCTGTGGCGTTAGAATCCGTCCGTTATTTTATGATTTTTTTTTATGAAAATTGTGATTGAACAATTTGTGGTTATTTAAACGGACGCTACGCGCCTTATTTGGAAGCAGATGCATCCTTTACTGGTTATCAAACATTATGTATATCACTTCTCTTTCTTCCCCTTGCATTGGAACTCACTTTAGTATAAACGCTACCACCGCTGACAATATTAAAAATTAGATACCTATTGCCTAACTTCTCAAGAAACTTTATTTAGTGTATTTGCTGATGACTTTTCAAATATGTTTTCAAATATTTGATCATATTTCCAACTTGAATAAAACTAATATTTCAAAAGCATATTCTAACGAGAAAAGCTCTCATTGAAATATAAACTTTAATGACAAAAAGCTAAGACAACCCCAGTAGCTTACATCCTATAAATATTATGTAATATATAAATTTCTTAACAAATTGTACAAAAAAAAAGAGAACGTCAAAATGCAAAAAATTTGCCAAAGATTTAAAGTCAAGTCAAAAACGAGTAAAATCCACAAGAGATCCAAATTAAAAACTCATAACAATAATCAAAAAACTGGTAACTTTTATTGACCAAAGCCACAACAACACTCATACAAACAATGAAAGGAAAAACTTTTTCAATATCTGAGCATCAGATGAAAACATTAACAACAAAAAAAAAATAAATCTCGAAAAGTAGTTTTTTTTTTGTTTAGTTTAACAATCCAAATGAAAAATCGTTTAAATTACACCAGTAGCAAATCAAACAAACAAAAAAAAGCTCAGCGGACACAAAAAGCTTGAATAGAAATGAAAATTAATTAAATCACACATTTTATATTATGTTTTAAGAGGGAAAATAAGTTTCTTTCGGAACATGGACATAGAAATTAACAGCAAAGTGAGTGAACAGTGGAATAAAAAAGAAAAACGAAAAATTTGTTATCAGATTCTATGCACGTCAAACTGGTATTTTTTTTTTAGTCAACGCTCGCGCTCTTTTTACAAAAGCTAACAATGTTAAAAAACCTGATTTCTTTGTAAATATATTATTGTTGCTTGCTTCTTTTGTACATAAATATCTTTTGACATATAATATAAATTGAAGTAACGGACTATAAAAGATATGAAATTCAAAACGTGATTCTTTTATAATTTGGCAAAGATCTCGTTTAATTTATAAAATTAAAGTTTAAAGTTTCGTTTGCAGGGTAAGAATACAATTATTCCTCTGGTTATTCCACAAAATTTGAAAGAATTCTAAATCAAGTCTTTTCCTCCACATTGTAATGTACCTACAACAAAATCATTCAAACTTTATACATACACACAAAAAATTTCTTAACTGAAACCTCAATTAATCAAACGGTATACGAGTACATATTAGAACTAATGTTTCGTTATTAAATTAAATTCGGTTTTTCGAAAATCCATGGTAAAATGGTAACAAGCCACATAAATAAATTGAAAATAAATTACATGATTGAACTTGAGTACATAAATATTTATGTATATGGTGTAGTAAAAGTTTTTCGATTATGTACAATAGATCAAGCTTGAAGCGAACAACCCTATCCTTCCATATACCCAAAGAACAAAAAATAATAATTTATCACAGAATTGTGTAACTTTTCCAGAGTAGCAAAATTTTGTTTTTGTATATTCGTATGTAGTAAGGTTCTGAGTTGTTGTTTTCTACAAATCATTATGTTAAAAATATACATTATTATATGTAAATGATTAACATATGTGCGCACATACTATATATCAAAACGGTATACATCTACTTTTGTTGTTGTATCATCTTTAGATGTGTTTACATATGTTTGTTGGGTGGGCTGTTAGTATCTGACGTTTATACATTTTAGATTGAATGTAAATAAATTTTAAAAATATCGAAAAACGTCCAATATTTAAAGAAACAAACAGATACCACTTTAATTTTGACAACAACAACAAATAAAAATGACAACAAAAACTGTTCATGTGTCGTATAAATTATTTGCCAACATTTGGGGGTATTAAAATTTTTTTATTTTTTTCGGGGTTTCATTAGATTTCATTTTAATGTGGGCTTATCATGTTTGAATCCAAAATATAGAGTTAGGTTTGTTGAAGAGTAAATTTTCTGTGCATATATAAGTAATCCTGCGAAAGGATTTAAATGGTTCATCGAATTTAATGCAATTTTATTTACGAGTGCTTCCCAAGATTTCAATGTTTTTTAAGCAATAAAACTAAATTATTGGTATAGCTGTAGCTGGAAAAAAATCAATGATCGGAAAACTTGATCATGCGTTAACTCTACGTTACTTCGATATTCCAAAAATAATTAGAATGCTTGTATATAATCAGCCTCCAGAATGTACGTACCCGGGATTTCATCCCAGTAAATAAAAAAAAATTGAATCAGGAAACCCTAGTAAAATTAAAACCTATTTAATATTATGTGAAGTTAGCCCAGCCCACGATTTTATTAAAATTAGATTAAATACCGAAATTACATAAGTTCCAATTAAGTAAAATCCAAATCCAATTTAAAACCTATAAATGTATGGATGTTGTTCAAATACATACATACATTGAAGTTGTAATAGACTGGAGCCGTATAATTGTAGCGGTGTTAGCCGAAATCATCAGGTATATTTTTTTTGTTGGTTTGTTTAAGTGACCGCTGGTGAAATTTTTAGAATGGCGGTGTACGTGTAAAATGTGCATGATAAAATTGGAATTGTTATTTTTACGTGTAATGTTGTAAATTTGTGGTGAAGTGATTCATTATCACTAGTCAATTATTTCGCAATATATTGCTCACATTGTGGTGTTCATAAAATTATTAGGACAAATTCCACGAGGCATGCACTGCTGGAATGTTCTATTGCATTGTTAGTGCATTGAACGTTTCATAAGACACCGCCCATCTTTTTCCATCGATTACGCGGTGATGGCGTCGAGTACTAGATACATTGCCTGCAACTATTTTATAATTAGTTTTGTATAATTCTTATACACGGTGATGGCGTCGATTACCAGATACATCACCTGCAACTTTCTGAAGTTGTTTTTCTATAATTTTCAGATCTGCAGGCACGGCCAGTAGTGCTTTTGGGAGTTTACGTCGGCGGGGTTTAACTCTGTTCGAGCTTTACAACAATGCGCCAGGGACGAAGCAATACGGTTTCCGGCTGCTTCTGTGGCCACCCTGGCAAATTTTTACATAGAAGACTTCCTATCTGGTGCTGAAACATTGGAATAATTAAAAACACTGCATAGCCAAATGATTGAAATGTTAGCTGCTGCTGGATTTGAATTAGCAAAATGGGCTACCAGTAACTCGGAATTGGCTAAAGAACTTATTCAAAATGAGTTGCGTGAAATCGAACTACAACCTAATACCGAGATATTAGGTATGATGTGGGATCCAAGCAAAAACGATTTTTATATCAAAATCGATGAATATCCAGCAAACATGGACAAAACCTTTACCAAACAACAATTCATCAGTCGAATTGCTCAAGTATACGACCCTACTGGACTTTTCGCACTAGTTATCATTGCTGGTAAGATTGCCATGCAAGAAATTTGGAAACTAAATATTGGTTTGGACGACCTTGTTCCTAATCACATAATGGCATTATGGTCATCGTTTCATCAGAGCGTAACTGAATTGGTAACAATACCCGTTCCAAGATGGATAGCCTACTCAAAAGAAGTGCAACTGCAGCTGCATTTATTTTCAGATGCCTTAAAAGCAGCATATGGATCATGTGCCTACCTTCGGTCAGTTCATCATAATGGAAATGTGATTGTTCGTCTCATTACATCAAGAAATAAGGTCGCACGAATTAAGCCACAAACAGTTCCTCGTTTAGAACTAATGGGGGCTGTCATGAGTGTCAATTTATGCAAGTTCGTTCAAAAGGCATGCAAGCTGTCAGATATAACTGTTCATTACTCGACGGACTCAACCATCGTAATTCATTGGTTGAAGAAGAAGCAGCAATCGTTTAAGCCGTTTGTCGCAAATCGAACTGCTACTATATTATCATCTTCAGATGTAAACGACTGGCATCATATTCCTGGAGATCAGAATCCAGCAGATTTGTTATCGAGAGGCTGTGCTACCAACTATGGTGGAATGGTCCGCAATGGCTCCAAGAAGAACCGAACAACTGGCCAAACAATATGCGATTGAAATTATCTGAGGACGACATGAACACTGATGAAGCCGAATCAAAGGTAAGATTATTAAATGCGCATATCAACATGTATTATGAATTTCCAGTGGCAGCCTTTATGGTTAATGAGGAACCACTGATTAATAGAGCGTCCACGCTGAATAAATTGATACGAACAACAGTGTTTGTTTTCCGGTTCATTCGAAGAATAAAGGGAAATAGCATTAAACCTGTCAAACTAGCAACATTTCAAGACGTTACTCCTATGTCATCAGTTGAGCGCGATAACGCAATAAAATATTGGTCCCGCTTAATACAGATCGAATGCTTTAGTTTAGAGTGGAAGGCTCTACAGTATAAAAAGGAGATACCATCGAACTCAAAATTGCGTCAACTGTGTCCGTTTATCGATACTGAACATATGGTTTATGTCGGTGGACGATTAACCAAATCAAATCTGCCATTGGCAATGAAGTATCAAATCATCATTCATCCGGAATCAAAGTTCTGTGAGTTGACCATAGCCGACGCGCACTCACGTACATTCCATGGTGGAAGAAGTTGAAAATGGCCATCATTCGGCACAAATTTTGGGTAACAAATCTACGCGCGGCAGTCAAGGAAGTCATAAACAAGTGTGTTATTTGCATACGGTTCAAAAAGGATGCCGCCAAACAATTGATGGGTTCATTACCTCCAGCTAGAACCAACCAATCATTTCCATTTGTGGTATCTGGCGTCGATTTTGCAGGACCGGCTGAGGTTTGCAAAACGCTTGCGCCACAGATGAATCTACGACAACTAGCAGCGAAAGCATACAAACCTCCAGCGACCATAAAATGTTGGGTTGTGGTTTTCGTATGCAAGACAACTCGAGCCGTGCATTTGGATCTTGCTCATGGTCTATCGGTGGAGTCATTTTTGGAAGTTTTTGCAAGATTTATCAGTCGACGTGGGCAATGTAGTCAGTTATGAAGCGATAACGGCACGAATTTCGTTGGTTCAAATAAGTAATTGCAACGTGTTCGTCAAGAATGGCAAAATAAAATTCCTCATCGAGAGTTGGCTAATTTGGGTACAACCTAGCAGTTCAACTCACCTGCTGCTCCACACCAAGGCGGGCTTTGGGAGACGTGCATGAAATCCATGAAGTACCACCTGAGAAGAGTCGTCGGTCAACGTATATTGTCAGCCAATCAGCTGTATACAGTGATCACTCAAATCGAATGCTGCTTAAATTCACGTCCACTGTCACCATTAACTGATGATCACAATGACTTTGATGCTCTTACACCTGGTTACTTTTTGGCTGGTCGATCATTATTGCATCATCCACCATCAGAAGATTTAATAAATTGCAATGACAACCGTCTTACACTGTGAAGCCAACAGCAAAACATAACTCAATCATTCTGGCATCGCTGGAGGGATGGTCGAATCGAAGAAGTTCATCCCGGTCATGATGGTCTTGTACGTAATGTGACCGTTAGAACAGCTGCTGGCACCACTACTCGTAGGCGCGAGTGCTTCGTGACATCTCAACCCCCTTCCCCCCTCCCTAAACTGGAAATGCGTTTTCCCCTAACTCTTCTAGCTAGGTTTTTCCATTTCCCTTGCACAAATGTGGGATCAACCTTGGGCCCTCAGCCGTTGGGGGTAGGGGGGAGGGGGAGAATGTTCAAATACATTTAACACCACACAGTTTGTTTTTCGTTTGTGTTAATTTTTTAGTAAGCTTTGTGTTATAATTCGCACAGCGCGCACGAAATAAAGAAATAAAATAAAATAAATCGTACTCGAAAATAGTCGTTTTTATTAAAAAGTCCACAAATACAACAGATATTATAACTTTTGGTTTATTTAGGGGGGAATTCGATTAGTGGGGATAATATTAGCTTAATTTAGAAGTTTTATTTATTTCGATACAAATATTCGTCTGGTTTGCCAACACTAAAAATGTCTCGGATTGGTGATTTGCATTTCAGAGATGAGGATAACATTTGCTTAAAATCGTCTTGTTCCAGTGACCGAAATATAGCCAGAGGCTGAGAAGTTTCATTTATTTTTATATTTCGATACAAATATTCGTCTGGTTTGCCAAAACACATGTCTATATTTTGGTCACTTGGAACAATACAATTTTCATAAAACATTTTTTTTAAACTAAACAAATGGAATCCCCATCTCAAAAATACTAATCACTAATCGGAGACATTTTTGTTTTCGGCTAAATAAACCAATATTTGTAACAACCATAAATGTTTAGCTGCAGTGCAAATCTTGCAATTACTTTATGAAAATATCAGTGATGAATACTATGTAATTTTGGTATTTAATCTAATTTTAATAAAATCGTGGGCTGGGCTAACTTCACATAATATTAAATATGGCTTTAGTTTTACTAGGGTTGCCTGATTCAAGTATTTTTGATTTACTGGGATGAAATCCTGGTATAACTTCACATTCGTCCATTCGTGAATATAAAACCGAGTTTTTCTAATATTACAGCTATTAACAAATCACATCAAAGCAAATTATCCTAACCCAGAATCCACTTAAGACTATATTGAGAATTTTTTACAATTACA
The DNA here is from genome assembly GCA_958295665.1 of Tipula vernalis. NCBI lineage: Eukaryota > Metazoa > Arthropoda > Insecta > Diptera > Tipulidae > Tipula > Tipula vernalis. The sequence continues at coordinate 60,091,278 of OY282560.1, read as the reverse complement.
TCCTCCCTCGTTAAATTTAAGAGTATAGGTAAAATGTTCGTTTCCTGTCTAAAGTATTAATTCTCAAAACACCATGTTTCGTCATGTCTAAACATAAAATTTAAAAATCAATTAATTTGGTTGTTTTAGCGGTAATTAAATTGAGGTTATTGCAAGAAGTAAATATAAAATCATCAATGCTTCTTGTGTTACGCCTTCCTTTTTTTTTAGCGTTTGTAACCTTCTTTATAACCTTTATTTTATTTCTAACACAATGGTCCCTATATTCCTTGGAGTCTAATGGCAACCCAAATACCGAAATTCATGGCCATACTTTACTAATATATATACTGAAAAAGCATAAGTACACTGGCTTTGCCGTACACTAATAAATCGAGACAAGCTATCAGATCGCTGTCAAGATAAGGCTACCAGTAATACGATCTTGTTAGCAGCTTTACACTCACTATGTTAATATGATTTTTTTTGAAGAAGCTACAAATTGTTGTCTCATATTTTAGATTGACAATTTTTATAAATAGGCAATCTTCTTCAGTGACAATCGTATTTCGATTTAAAAAATATAGAGCTTTTGACCAACCTTTAGTATAATACTTAGTTTCTGAAAAAATTTCCTTTAAAGTAATAGGATGATATTGTTTACAAATGGTGACCGGTTAAAATCGTGTTTTTGTATAGATGAAATTCCAAATATTATTGTTAAAGTTTACAACTGTATCTGTGAATATTTTTTTCTGCTTTCGACAACGTGGCAGAAATAAGAAATACAGGTTTTTCTGAATTGTTTATTAAGTTTGCAAACTTAGCAACAAAAAAAAATAGGATTATAGTGAGATGAGTTACAATACACCAATATTGGATGTAAGTAATTTGTTACTGTTGTCGAATACTCCTAACATTGTTATGTTCATTTAAATCCCGCATTTTATTAAGAAGTACTTTAAATTCTTTAGACTTTGTGAAAAATATGCCAAATCGCACAAATTCGTTATATGGGACCAGAAGTCATGTTTTAATTTTATGATTTTTATATTTTGAATGGATAGCACTGAATAATACAAAAACTTAACTGACATAGCATCATCATCAACATCTTTGGTACCTGGAATCGAGCTTCCTGCGATTCGTTCAACAGAAAAGCTCATCTTTAACAATTGGAGATTGTTTAATTTGTAATAAAATAATTTTTATTAACAGATTTTGTTTTAATTTTAATTTTTGGATACAAAAAACCAGCAGATTGTCATATTAAAATGTATTTTGCAAAAACAGGAAACAAGATGATGGGCTGAATTTTTGTAAGTCCAACAGAACTAAATAGGAAAAAGATAAAAAATATGCACTTTGAAGAAAAAATTCAGAAATAACATTTTGGCGGTTAAAATATATACAACTCCTCACTTTCAACACGACCCGAAGCATCTTTTATATTGAATGTTGATGACGTTATCGAGGTAACAAGTGAATTAGATAAATCAGGAATCGTAATTGACTTGATTTCACTTTTCTGATATTAAGTATTAATGTTGAAATAGCACCAAAAGCACCAATTTGTAATTGTTTCACAATTAATTTTCCGTAAATGTTTCGAATACATAGTCCGACTCAGAAAACAGCTTAAGTAATTCTCAATAAAAAAAAATTATTGTATTATAATGGTTAACTAAAGGGTGGCCATATAATTTTAAATGGTTGCTTTATGAGGTTGGACGTAAAAAAAGAGTTAAAATTTTAATAAAAATTTGATTTTTATTTCAAAAACAAAGGGTATAGATCAACATATTTAAACGTATTTTGCAAGAAAACGAAACAAGATAATATGTTAATTTTTTAGTTAGTCTAATAGAAGCAAATGAGGCAAAAAGATGAAAAAAACTTAGTGAAAAAAATTTGACATTTCGGCAGCCATTTTGAAAAGGTAGAAATAAAAAATAGTTCCATTTTTATAATAATCTTAAGATCCCTATCTTTAAAATGAGCTCAAATCTATAATATTCTGATAACTAATTTTTTCTTTAGCAATAAATTCAACACTATAAATGAACCGTACATGAAATTTTTAAATATATATCTTAAAAAACAAGAAAAAATATGAAATAAAAATCATGTTCTATAAACATTATTTTTAAATAAGTATTATACATTAAAAAATAAAAATCATTATATTAAAACATGATTTCCAAAAATTTGTAGTTTAACTAATTTTTCACCACATAAGTATTTTTAATAAATTTCGAATAAAAACTAAAATGTCCTAAATAAGCTTTTAATTAAGACACATTCTGAGAATTTAGGGTTTTCTTTGTAGCTTTCTTTTTTCCGGATTAGTTAAAATTCCTTCTTTGTTACTTGATATAGATACAAAATGAATGAACCTAATAAATAATTCTGACGGGTCATCATCGGGATCTACATATCGAAGTAGTAAAACAATCCAGCAGTATAAAAAAAATGTACGAGTTGAAATTAGCAACATCCCAATGTTTAAGTCAGAGAAATATAATGACGGCTTAAAAAAGATTCTTTGATTTGACTTTATTAGTTTTCTAGGAAAGATACTAAAATAAAACCTGAGGCAGCTAAAAAAATATTCTTTATTACTGTCAGTGAACTGTCTTAGTTATCTCAATATATATTGACGAATCTGAAAAAATCTTGATTCTTGTTGTTGTTATTGAACTTTTTCTTTTATAACAAACGGAATTTAATGCGATTTACAAAATATTGGTACTGCCGACTGTTTGAGATTTACTTCTCTTGTAAAGTATTTTATTGGTACGTTCTTGAATTTTCCGTTACATAATATTACGTGCTGGTTAACTAAAATTGTCTTGACTTTTTTTCCCTAACTGTTTCTAATAATATTTGCTTATACGGTCTGCTTCCTGTGTCTACTTCCATTTTGAATTTTTTTTTTCATTTACCCTAACTCCCAGGTTAACCGGTTATGACTTTTCATTCCAGTTGACTGCATTAATAAGACTAATTTGACAGTCGTGATTTTATTGACATTTGTGTCGGATGCCAATATACTTCTTTGTTAAATTGACTATACTTTTATATTTAATTTCCGAATTTATATTGTTCGCCTCCAAACTTTGATGCATTAATTTATTTTGATATGCAGATGTTGCAAACTATTTTATTTTTTTTCAATGGCCAACATTTATTTTTGATGAGTTTCCGCTAGCATGGGTTGAGGTCCAGCATGACACAATCTGGAATATATAGCAAAGGGACAATTCTTTGGCGATAAACTCTTTGATGATAGCATTACTTTATCATGGAAGCTTGAAAAATTTGTAGTCGACAGTGTATACAGCGCTCAACATGAAATTATGTAGACTTTTTAAATTGTATCTTTATTTGAAAGAATGATTCGATAACTGATTTTTCATTTAGGGATTCAGGAAGATTAGAACACATCAAACTGAACATTTCGGCAAATAAGCCAGCCAACAATTTATTTTACATGCATGATCGGTTCAAAAAAAAAATGTTGCTATTCGAAACTAATTTTTTGGAGTATATTATGTGCCAGACAAGACAACACACATTTGAAGACTAAATATCGTAGAAGTCACTTTACGATTTTATATTTTGGAGCTACATATAATAAAAAACTACTTTTCTACGACTTATAATATCTAAAGTTAGAAATGCAAGCCTTCAGATTCTTAAATTTTCTTGTTTCTTTATCACGCCAGAATATCAAGCGATTCACTTATAAATTTTATCTGCAAGAGAATGCGATATAGAAGGCTTGATGGCTATGCTTGCTTTTTTCTCGCAAGCACTCTAATTGAATTTACATCATTGCGCAGTCTTATGAAAGAACCCAACTCCACATTTCGAACAACTTTGGTTACCCTGGTTCCATGCACGTTCCATTGATAATACAAATTTTCAAACTGTCATTAATATTTTGAGAAACTTATAAATATTGTATTACCGCATACCCTAAAATAATTGTCAGATGCTATGGTGTAACCACAGTCAATGTATAAACGACTATATTGAAAAATAAAAATCTTCATGATTTTCCTCACCCTAAACATTTATTGAACACATAAAATAAAAATAGAAGCAAAAAATGTAGAAAACAAAGTCTATCAAAATGTCTTTTAGTAAAACCAATTTTTTTTTTTATAACAAGAAAGCCAATTTCTGTTGGTAATCAAATGTCAATTTGTTGTAATATTAAATGACATATTAGGAGAATATACATAAATTTTATAAATATGTTAGAATAAAATATTAAAATTATTTAAAATGTGTCAATGATAAGTGTTAAAAAAATTTAGCATAAACATTTATTTATACATATCTGCATAACACACTCATCCGTATATATGTACATAAGAATGTTAATATGCACATATTTATCTCGTATCATATCTCAATTACAACAATTATTTACCGTACATATCTAGATAAAACTATCAATTATTTTACAATATACCAGACAAATTTATCTATTTCTCGAGTAAATTTTTTGATATGTTTCATAGAGTGACAAACATGAAATATTCATTTAACTGTTACTAATTTACTTATTTATGTTGTATGTGTGTATGTATGTGTGTTATATAAAGAATAAATGTTTTGTAAATAATCGTCTTTTGCTTGCTTCTAAGCTATGTATTGTCATGATTTTTATTGTGATGTGCTTGAAGGTAATTTGTATTTTTAAAGATTACATAATGATATGATGGTGGTATGAGGAGAGCATTTTATTTCATTGTTTTTTGTATTCGTAATTTGTTAACCTAATAGCCCCGGGTAATCCATCCAAGTAAATTTTTCTTTTTGATTATGCAAGAGGATCAAAATATAGGAAATGAGTTCGTTGTTTGTCGAAAATTTAGAACATTATTAATGTCACAATATTTTCAGAAAATTATAAAGGTACGTGATTTAGAAGGGATTCGTTAAATATATGTACAATAACTTCACAACACATCAGGCAGCTTAGTAAAACGCACAAAATAAAATTTCAAAACTCTTTAAGTTTCGTTTGGATTCTAATAGTTGTTGCGGAACTCAGAAAACTCAGAAACAGCTTACAACCCAACATTTCACAGAAAATCATAAAATAAAGTTACTTCCAATACAACTAGCTTCCATATCTACAACTCACTGGTGATTATGATGAAGCACCCTACCCTTTTCAATAACCATAAGTCTTAACTTAAGGGCAGACCTTAAAAAAATAAAATCTTTCCACCGCGAACCGTCTCTAAATGCAGAAATGTCTTAAATGGCGTTCAAGAGACACGAACTTGATAATAACAATCCAAATCAAAACCATTAGATCAGGACATAAAAGTATCCTCATCAGACTTAATGGTTAAAACTATTTATTATCGGAGGAACTTTACGATACGTTAACCTATAACGGACAAGGGCTAGTGAAAAACATCATATCCTCCGTACCTCATCATAAACTGTTACATGCGTCACTAAAGGAACTGTCCTTTTAACACCGACCGATTAAAAAAGCATCAGCTGGCAACATTGATCAAGCACTGTTATAAAAAACTTTAAAAATTAAAGTTTTAATTTTAAAGTAAAGTAACAAAAAACAAATTCATCTTTGCATCCCAAAATACTTTTGAAAATTCAAATTCTTTCTGTTAGAAGCCTATACTACTTCTATTTACTCCCGTTGAACCACTTAATCGATACTGTTAAAGCTAGTCGAAAATTGTCAGCCGAAAGTGAAAAGTCGATAATGCAGATTGTCTTAGTAAATCCGAAATTAAAAAAAAAATGGTAATGCAGATTGTCTAATCCCACCGAAAGTAAAAAGTAGATAATGCAGATTATGATTACAGCCGAAAATAAAAAATTTAGTAGTTTTTAGCCGAAAGTAAATAGGATACATAGATTGAAATAAAAATTTTTGTAAATAAATTTACCTGTAAAACTTTGCTTCGTAGAAAATATCGGAAAATCAGAAGAATATACAAAATTGGAATAAAATCAGCCTCTAGAGTATATATTAAATATAGCGAATTTTTCATTCGATATCTATTGACAAATCAAAAAAGAGATTTGTCAATAAATATCGAATGAAAAAATTCTGTTCAAGTTTCAAGTGGGAAATCTCGGAAAATTCGATTTCCAAAAATTATTACAAAATTTGTATAAAATCAGCCTCTAGAGTGTTATGTCTGGAGATGGATTGCATTGATGTGACTTATCAATAGCTATCGCAGAAAAAAAATTCAGTTCAAGTTTCCGGTGGGAAATCTCGGAAAATTCGATTTTCCAAAAATTATTAGAAAATTTGTATAAAATCAGCCACTAGAGTGTTATGTCTGGAGATGGATTGCATTGATGTGATTTGTCAAAAACTTACGAAGGAAAAAAATTCAGTTCAATTTTCCCATAGGAAATCTCAGAAAATTCAAATAAGTTTCCAGCCGAAAGTAAGAAATGGATGAATAAAATAAGCACATCAATGCAATCCATCTCCAGACATAACACTCTAAAGGCTGATTTTATACAAATTTTCAAATGATTTTTAGAAAATTGAATTTTCCGAGATTTGCCACGGGAAACTTGAACTGAATTCTTTCCTACAATAGCTATTGACATATCAAATCAATGCAAATCCTATGTCTGGAGATGGATTGCATTGATTTGATTTGTAAATAGCTATCGCAGGAAAAAAATTCAGTTCAAGTTTCCCGTGGGAAATCTCGGAAAATTCGATTTACCAGGGGAAACTTGAACTATATTTCCTGGTATAGCTATTGACAAGTCACATCAATGCAATCCATCTCCAGACATAACACTCTAGAGGCTGATTTTAATCAACAATTTCTTAATTTCGGCTGGAAACTTTTTTGAATTTTCCAAGATTACTCACGGGAAACTTGTACTGATTTTTCTGCGATAGCTACTGACAAGTCACATCAATGCAATCCATTTCCAGACATAACACTCTAAAGGCTTATTTTATACAAATTTTCTAATAATTTTTGGAAAATCGAATTTTCCGAGATTTCCCACGGAAAACTTGTACTGAATTTTTTTCCTGCCATATCTATTAAGTAATCACATTATTGCAATCCATCTCCAGACATAACACTCTAGAGGCTGATTTTATACAAATTTTGCAATAATTTTTGGAAAATTGAATTTTTCGAGATTTCCCAGGGAAACTTCAACTGAATTTTTTTCCTGCGATAGCTATTGATAAGTCACATCAATGCAATCCATCTCCAGACATAACACTCTAGAGGATGATTTATTTTCGGCTGGAATGTCAATAACATAATCAGCATTATCGACTTTTCACTTTCGGCTGGAAACTGTCGGTTAACTTTAACAGGGTCTAAATCGACAGATTTAAGACAAAAATAAAAACGATTAATAACTCACACATGGGATCACATGTGCGGAATATACTTCAAACAATAAACTCCCATAATACTATGGAACCCGCCCTCCATTACCCCAAAAGAAATCTTCCTTGTGCTCCAGCTGTTAAATCAAAATTCAATTATCTTACACCATCAAGAAATATCCCTTTGACAGATATTTCACCATCAAATATAACATCATTACATTTGTAAACAAACAAGGTCCACTACCTCATCACTTAAAATCAGAGAACAAACCACATCAGTTTTAACAATAAAAATTAAAATCTAAAATTTCTTCATTTCTCACTAGTACCACCTAGCGTTGATCTTGATATACTAACTGCCCCATACTAACTTAACGTCGATTCGTTTGAGCTTTCTATAGAGAGAATTTTCGTAGGTTTTAACGAATTAACTCTTTTTCACAACCCCATGCATAAAATTATCACAGTACCATTATCTACTTTTGAACATGATTAATCATGTAATATATTTAAATGTCACATTTTATTAAAACTACAAATATTTAAAAAAAAACAAATACTTAACCACACTTTTATTTAAAATTTCCTTTAAAATTTTCTAATTCCAAATGGAGTGCTATAAACGCACAGCATAGCAACAGATAGAAAGAGAAAATAAAAGAACTACTTGGTTTTACTATGAAAGCACACGATGAACTGCAGACACATTTTATTAATTTCAGTCTTGACAGATTATTATAAATTTGGGTAGTAGTAAGGGTACACACTATATAAGGGAATGCTTACACACAACACTCCTCCTTTATCTGAACATTGTGCCACCACAACCATTCCTAATTCCCATGGTATCACGAAACTTTATTAATTTAAACTTGTCGAGAGGTTTCGTAAGTATGACTGCGATCTGCTCACTTGTGCTAATATAAATTACAATAATATCGCCATTTGATACGGCCTGCTGTATGAATTAGTGGCGAACGTTTAAGTGTTTGGTTCTAGGGTTATATCCTTCATTTTTAGCAAGTTGTATGATACTTTGGTTATCGCAGAAAATGTCCGTTTGATGTTCGATGCCAATTTTATTTATTAAACCATTCCACCATAGAGCTTCCTGTGTTGGTATTCCGCCTCACATGACGAGAGAGATATTGTTGGTTACTTCTTCGAATTCCAGGATACAGCACCACATTGTGCAATAAACACAAATCCCGTTGTTGATTTACGATAGTCTGCATCTGTAGCCCAATCAGCATCTACATAGCCAACTAGTTTTGATTCCGCTGACTTGCAGAACGTTAATCGATATGATTTGGTTGCCTTCAAATAACGTAAAACGGGATTCACTGCACTCCAGTGCTTCTGGCCTGGATTTATATTGAATCTACTTAATATATTTACTGCGTACGATATATCTGGACGTTTAAATTGGGTCAGATACATGAGACATCCAACGGCTTCCTGATATGGAATACGCTTCATATCATTTACTTCTTCTGATGTAACTGGACAAACACCTTTTCAGCACCTCACTCGAATTCATGGCTGTATGAGCTGGTTTACAATCACTCATTTGAAACTTTGCCAAAACTGTACCAATATAGTGTTCTTGGTCAAGGGTTATAGAAGACGATGATTGTTCCACTCTCATGCCTAGACAAAAACTAACTTTTCCTAGATCTTTCATCTTAAATTTATGATGCAAATGATTTTTTAGTGTATTTACGAGTTGTTCGTTATTAAAGAACAATAGCAAATCGTCGACATATACAGTAACAATAATTATTCCATTATCGACGTTCTTATAATAGACACAAGCATCATAGCTGGACTTTCTAAGGCCAATTTTGCGCAACACTATGTCAAGTTCGTTATTCCAAACGCGACCTCCTTGTTTTAATATCGTATATAGCTTTACGAAGCCGACAATATTTATTTGGATTGTCCTTGTCTACATAGTACGGTGGTTGCCCCATATAAATCTCTTCGCTCAAGTTTCCTTGCAAATACGCTCAACTTTCATGTTATTTTGAACTGCAAATGCAAAAAAGTATCGCAATGAACTGTGACGAACCACTGGTGAATACGTTTCGTCATAATCCAGCTCCTTTCGTTGCAAATGACCTTTTATAACTAGCCTTGCCTTATAGCAATCGATGGCGCCGGCGGGATCTCTCTTTGTTCGAAAAACCCATTTACAATTAATGGCTTTGCGATTTTTCGGCAGATCCTGTAATTCCCATGTTCCATTTTCATGCAATGCCTCAATCTCAGCTTCCATTGCGAGTGCCCACTGATCAGCATCTGCCCGGAATAACACTTCCTCGGGTGTATCAGAATCTTGCAAAAATAGCTGCGAAGAATTTCTACAAGTATTTCCTTATTTAAACAAATATTCAGGATACTTACCCACTAGCGGGCACCCCTCAACGTTATGTTTCGACTCTTGTTGGATATTTACAACTGGTTTATTTAAATACGATGGGGGTGCAGTGATGGCAGCGAACTGTGAATGTTGATCCAATTCAAAATCTTATAGGGCTGTTGGTAATCGCCCATTTCTGTCGCTCGGTTTCAACTGTTGCGTCGCATCTCAATTGGAACCTGGCTTCATCAACATCTAAGTTTTCCTTGAGATTAACAACCTCAAACTCCTCGGGATTGCTTTGGATATATACAACACTGTGATCAAGCAGTTGTTCTTCTCGTTTTGTAACTTTACCCTCATCGATCCACATTACAACTTTTAATTACAATATCTTTGTCTACATCGTAGAGGCGATAGCCTTTCGTCTTATTATCATATCCAACTAGAATACATTCGTGTGATTTTTCGTCCCCTTTTTTTCTACGTTGATTAGGAACATGCACCATCGCCACAGCTTTAAACAATTTGGCATGCGATAAGTTTGGTAACTTGCCAGTCCACGCCTATTCCGACGTCATATAAATTCCTGCTGACGGTAATCGATTTAATAAATAGACCGCGTAATTAACTGCTTCATTCCAAATTTTTTTTTCAAGTTGCGCAGCATTTAGCATGCACCTTGCTTTTTCCATAATTGATCGGTTGTTTCGTTCGGCTGGGCCATTCTGTTTTGGAGTGTATACACTCGAGGTTTGATGTATTATCCCTTTTTGCTTCAACAATTCTTGGAACTGATTATTTGTTTACTCATTTCCATTATCGGAACGTAGGATTTTTGTCTTTCTCTCAGTTTGACGTTCGGCTTCATTTAGAAATTCAGTGAATTGGTTTATTATTTCACTAGCTGCTTTTGATTTTAAAAAATATACAAAAATCTTTCTTGATTTGTCGTCGATGAAAGTCAAGAAATATCTAACACCACCCAATGATAAATCTTCCATAGAACCGCAAATATCCAAATGTACGAAAAATTAAACACACTTTACAATCACTTTGCCGCTTGTCCTTAAATTCGATGCATACCGATAAATCCCGTTGCAGTTTTAATAAACTTCTTGAGTTCAAATGCTCCATTCTTTTATGCCATAAATCAAACGATGCATTTTTACCGACTGCAAACACTTTATGTTTTGCAGTTGCTTCATTTAACATAAATAAATCATTGGTATGTTTACCAGTGAATATTACACGACCTTTAACAATTACATCATCATTTATTACCTTGACACCTGCATTATCGAAGAGTACTTTATGATTTTTTTTACGATTTGGGTAATTGACATAAGATTTGCAGTAATTTCTGGTATATACTTTACATTTGTTAATGCTATAGTGGAACCATCACAACGACCTTCTGGTTCTAATGTCACATTTCCTTGCCCGATAATTTTCATTACATTACCGTCTGCTGCTATTACACTGCCAATACTATTTTCCTTGCTGGTAAGTAACACACTATTATTACACATGTGTGTGGTAGCAGCACTATCGAAAAACCAGCTATTGACATCTCTCTTTTGTATTGTCGACAATACGGTACATAAAGCATCACCTGATATTTGTACGTGTTTTTTTAGGTTACCCTGTTGTTTATTTCGACAATTTCGAGCAATATGTTCGAGTTTACCACAATTCCAGCATGTCATTGGTTTCTTACATCTGTTAGTATTATCGGTACTCATTAACGCTGTGTTTTCTGAGTAAGCAACGTTTTCCTGCAACAATTTTGATTTAACAGAATCTCCCGTAATTTTCATGCCAGAGTTCTCTAGTGCCATAATCATTGGTCTATACGTTTCAGGCAAACCGGCCAGTAACAGGACTCCAGTCCATTCATCCAGAACTTTCAAACCGACTCCAATTAATTGATGTGTTGTCGTAATTATTTCATTTACGTACATATCCGTAGACTTAGAATTTGCCAACGATGTTGTAATTAACCTTCGTAGCTGTTCGACTCGTCTCGCTAAACCACTATCTTCATATGCATCAGCGAGATTTTTCCAAATTTCAGCCGCAGACCTATCATCCTGGATATGGGAATAACATACTGGATCAATACTCAATTTTAATTTGTTTCGTGCTTTTCTATCCTTTTCGCCATCAAACTCGACTACATTAGTTATTTCCACAACATTTGTCCACAAATCATCCAAATCCAAAAATGCATTCACCGCTATTTTCCGTGTAAAATAATTTTCACGACCTTTTAGCCTTTCTATTGGTATTCCATTCAATGATGATTTAGTTTTGGCCTTTTTTTAAAAAAATAACTGGTTATATAACTAAAATTTTTTTTAGAAAAGGGAGTATTAGTATGGTGAGTACATACTACCCAACAAACCAACATGCTAAGATTATATACAAAGGAATGCTTACACACAACAAGTGCTGCTTAATACTAAATTGATTAAATCAAAATATTTATCAAATTAAAAATCATACGTTCAATTTGAGGAGAAAGGCAACAACGCACATAAAACGTAAACCATCAATGAATTAAGGGTACCGTTTGTCGACAAATTGGTAATCAAAACTGAAAAATGTTTAAGCGATTTCTGTTTATCGCCCAACATTTGTTTATGTACGGATTTGTAGATTACAGCGAAAGTCGCAATTAACCATCCCTTGCATAAGTGATAATTTATTTCAGTTTATCAAAAGTTTAGGAGAAAAGTTGCGGAGTATTTGGACTATAACTGTCACTTACAAAAAAAAATTCAACAGCCTTTTATACACAAAACGCATAAAAGCAAAATACAATGATTTTATAGGCCATTCCAGTTTCAAAGTGGTGTCGGTCGGCTTGTCTCTTTGTCTGTCTGTCTGTCAGTCGACGTCCTCTCTAAAGCTAAGATTATTTAACTAATTGAACTGTAACTTTATATTTAAAAATTTTATTTTTTTTTTCATAATTTGCGAGTTCCCAGTGAATTTTAGTAAAAATCAGCTAGTGATCCATTTTTCATCAACCGTTATCAATCTCTTCAGGAATGGCTCAATTTCATTTCGTTTCACTTGGTAGTCAAATATTAAGCTCCTTTTTGTGTTCAGCCTTACGGAGATGGTTCAAAACTGTTTTTTTGTCAATGTTTAATTCCTCAGCGATATCCTAAGTTGAAATGTGCCGGTCTTTCTCAGTTTTTTGGAGAATTTCATCGAGTTTTTAAGGGATTGTCCGACCAGAGCGCGGCGCTTCTTTAACATCGAAATTTTCAGAGCGGAAAGAACATATTATCACAGGGGTTACGTCATCAAAAGGATATTCGTAACATGATCAGTATGCGTTAGGCTAATGTTCGAAATTTATGAAAATATCTTACTTTGTAGGTAACAATTTAAAATTCACAATCTACTGTAAGTAACAATTTAAAATTCACAATCTACAAATAATAAACAATCGAATCGAGTAGTAGTATATGTAACAGGTAGGCAGTTGGCCAGCACAATAGGCGTCCTGAATGATGTTGATTTCTGAAAATTAAAGAATATTACTTTCGATCAGTTTTATACTTTGCGTGACGTAACCGAAATCTTAGACCTATTAAAAAAAAAGAACCAACATCCAGCATACGAACTGGTAATTTCGATGGTCCAAATTAGTAGTTTCCATGCCTAAATTGGTATTCGCAAACCAAAGTAATGCCTGATGAATATAAAGTGGCGACGTTACGCCCCCTATCTTTATAGAGTTAAATGGCAAATAAAAACTATTTATGATAAGTTTTTGAAATTAAATAAGAATGATTCGACCGAGAAAGCGGTATCCGAAGACTCAGAAGAAGTTTTATCGGACTGATTGTTTCGCAAAATTCATTAGAACTCTTCAAGCTGCGGTTCTGTCTTCGCTGCAGCATCTTACCGGGCAAATTTGCACTGAAAGAAAAAGTTCTCCATGAATGAAGATGTCGTCCTTAGAGTTCATAGAAATAGGAAGGGTTCTTGATACAATGGACAGTAAATATCGGGCTTACTAGTTTTCTTTGGCTCAGAATGTTTGGTGAGGACGGTGCTCATTAGCGTTTAAAATTGCAAGCTTTTCTAGTACTATATCTCATGTGAACCATCTCAAGGACCTTAGTTAAATAGTTTCTGTGGTAAATAGCACCATTTCACATTGAGCTAGTGTCAAGGAAAACTAGCTGCCTGGCAGAGCTGTGAAACCGGACCACAACCGAAAAACCAGAACCCCCCGGAACCGCTAAGAACCAATAACCGGTTCTTTCAATGATTGAACCCAACTATATAATTCTCGTTTTGTATTTGTTCCAATTTGTTTATGTAACACAAATTTTCTGACGGGGACCGAATTAATTTCGCGTGAATTAATTCCGCGGAAAATTGTGTATGGAAAAATTAATTAATTTTCAATATTAATTAAATTTGTGACATCAAATTTTTTGTAACTGAATTAAATCGACGCTAAATTAATTTATTTTTAATAAAATTTAATATGGCGGATTCAATAATAAAAAAACTAAACTGGATTAATTTCGCGCGGAATTAATTCAGCTTTTACAAAATTGATGTCGCAGAATTAATTCATATTAAAAAATTAAGGTGTGGCCAACACTGGCCAACACACTACTTTCTTTTACGAACAGCGACTCTTGAGAAACTTATTATGCCAATTTTTTGCAAACTTAAGTTTTTTTTATTTTACAGGCAGACAGACTGCAGACTCAGGGGACCTCAAAACAGATAAATCTCCAAAAATCTCGAGGTCCAAAATTTTCATGATTACTATACTTTATTTTACTTACGTAAAAGAAAGTAAAACGAGTTACTTGATTGGTGGCGAAAATCTCGCGAAAGCTCGCCTTTTCTGATCTAGCTATATTAAAATTAAACAATATCAGTTACACAATGGATTTCATTTGTTTCTAAAAATAAAGTTTTTTTGACGTAAGCAAAATTTCACGAAACTTTTGAAGGACCGGAACTGGAATAGGTTTCCTTTTATAATTACTCAGAACTGAACCGGAACCTTACCAACAGTGAAATAAAAAGCAAGAACCGAAACGGAACAGGAACACATGAAATATTTTAAGGGGTTCCACAGCTCTGCTGGTCAGAAACACAAGCGACCATTTCAAAAGAATTCATATTGATTGATTTGGACTGTCTCTCTGCCCCCAAAGAGAAGAACATCTCTATAGCCTGATTGTGTTTGCGCATTGCTTAGTTGAAATTTGACGCTTTAAAACCTTTATGGACCTCTAAGGATTAGTTGCTTTAATACGAAATTTTGTTGAAAATAAGCTATTTGGAAGGAT
Source organism: Tipula vernalis (assembly GCA_958295665.1). Lineage (NCBI taxonomy): Eukaryota > Metazoa > Arthropoda > Insecta > Diptera > Tipulidae > Tipula > Tipula vernalis. The sequence goes on along the minus strand of OY282560.1, from coordinate 60,076,217 downwards.
TTACAAAACATAGGAGATAGTGGCTGGCCTTCGTAATGTTGTCTATGGATCAACTAAATTGTTTTAACATTTTATCCTATTAGGCCAGAATATGACTGTAAATGCGTCTGAACGTGAACTAGAAGATTTCTTTGCTTAAAGTGATGCCGCCAACAAATTCTCTACGAAGTTCAAACCAGCAATAATTAAAACAAAAAGAAGGAGATATTATCTAACTATAGCAACGCAGTGATCGGACACCCTCACGCCATCACTGTAACTTTAGTTGCATTTTGTTATAGCGCCTTAATGCTCAAAATCAAGGAAGCAAAACGATTCGAAACATAATGGAAATTAGTTGAAACAGCGCAATGGCCTAACAATACAATCCCTTATCCGGAATATTAGCCCAAAGAGAACGTATAACCAGCGGCTGATGGTTCTTGAATGAAATGCATTTCATTGCATCATCAATTTTTTAATTTTTTTATTTATTTTAATACGAGTATCTACATTTATAATTTATGCCACATTATAACATTTTATAACCACCAATTTTAGGTCACTTAAATTTTTCGTTTTAAAAAGAGGTCAAAAATCATTTTTCTTAAATTTTTATGCCAACAACTTCCAGATTTACTGGTTTATTTTTGTTATTTTGGAAACCTAGAATCGATTAATTTGATACTTATTGAGCACAGTTTTAAAGGACTATCTGATTATTTGAAGATAACTAATAAATTCGAAACTATAAATCAACTGACTGAATCAATTGATTAAAATAATATTGGCTAGGAGAAAATAATGCGGGGCTGTACTAATCTATGAGTATAAACGTATAACATACAAAACCATAAACAGCATGTTAAAAATCAAGACGTAACTCAACTTAAAGCATTAGATCAACACAAATAAACCATCAAGTAACTTCGAACAATTTTCAGAATAATCGGAAAATCTGGAAGATTTTAAATAATCTCGAATATCGACGACCATCTTCAACAATTTTGAATATTCAATAACATCATGCAAGTAACCTTAACAAGTATACGAAATTACCGAAAGTAGTGAATAATCTCGAAACAAAGCAACCAAATTCGCGATATTAATTAATCCAAAATTATTTCGAGAATCTCAACATCCTCCAAACTTATTCAAACTGTAAAATATATGCTTGAACTGTATACCTGCAACATAATTGCGTATATACATATCTGAACCTTCCAAGGTTTTCAGAAAGCTGAAAAGCAAAATTCTTGATAATATATAGTAGTTGCAACTAAATCTAAGGTAAGCCGAAATCTCGAAAATATTGAATAATGTTGTACATTTCGAAAAAATTATATGCCAAGGCATTTAACGCCATTCAAACGTAATTCAATGTTATTGTCGACGTTTGTATTACAATCCAAACTAAACTCGAATAATATCGAAATACATAACACTCGTTGGTTGTTGTGTTAGCGTCTAATGAGCTCTAGTAAAATCTTGAAATAACCAATTGCCTTAGTCAGTCTCGGTAATACATAGATACATATAGATAAGGTTTTTAAAAAAAATGTATAACCAAACCCGAAAATTGAGAAGCCTAGGGGTTGATTATTGAACAAAAGTATATAGGTAATCAACAAAATCAAATAATTCAGATTAAATATTTAACTTATTGATAAGAATACGTCGATGATATTTGAGTATTTTTCAATGAGGCATAACAACAAATAATCATTATAGTGTCGCTGATTACATGGAATTGGCAATTTACACGATCTACATCAAAGTTGTAACGAGCAAGGTAGTCAGCGAGCGATTGAAGGTTCGGATGGCAGAGAATTATCATCGAGAGTTTCGACATCTTCATTTGCATCATATAAGTCAGTACCGCAGGAAATTTTGTAAGCCACTGGGGGGAATCACGTATCCACCAATGTCATGAACGTTGCCCTACCCACTATCTAAGAAAGATTAGAACGTAATAGGCATGTCAGAAATTTACTCAAATGTATGCGATACCAAGGGAAAGTGCATGATATGCAAAGGGAAGTATAAGATGTACAGATGCCCAAATATGTTAAGAGCAGGATTACAGGAGAGATGGTATTTGGCGTTATCAGCAGGCGTGTGCTTGCACTGCCTCTACCCGCGCCACTCATCATTCACATGTATGGATCAGGGAGCCTGCCTTAGATGCGAAATAAGGCACAACAGTATATTGTGTCCCAAAAACCCCAACAATTTGATTTAGAGGAAAGTTCCGGAACCAATGAAAGTGCAAGGTTGTATAAAAGAAAAGTAGAAAAAAGCAAGGTGGTGGAGGATTCGAGCGGTTCGATTGATCATCATGTTTATTTATTATATAAGAAATTAGTAGATTAAGAAAAATTATTGAAGTATTGAATTGAAGTATTAAAAAAGGAAATTTTTAGGTTAATAAAGAATAATAAAAATATAAAAATAGAGAAAATATAAATGGATGATTGTTTGTGAGGAAATGGGTTGACTTTGTCTTAATTATGTAAATTGTTAAGAGAATAAATGAAACATTCATGGGCCTTGCTCGCTGGAGGTGGAGCTCCAGACAGAGATAGGTTGATGATAAGATTTACTAATGCTCTGTTTTTGAATTTATTGCTAGAAAAATTGGAGATAAAATGGATGTTGGACCAGCATGCCAATCAGAGGAAAAGAAAATTATCAGGGAAAAACTGGAGGATCGTGAACAAAGAAGGGGACAGAAGGGTAGAGAACGTCTACTTATCCGTAGAGAGCAAAATTTGGAATCCCTGGAACGATACTTCGAGGAAATTTCAAACAAGGAGTACTTCAACGAATTAAAAGAACAAGATTTGCGAGTATACCAAGGGAGGTTGCACCTACATTTTGAATTATTTGAGGAGGCGGATAGAGCCTATCGACGAAGCAATATTTTGATAACAAACCATATTCATGGTCGCGTAGAGAAGCAGTTCATTTCAGCAATGGCCAGTGTTGAGGATAGGCTAAAGAGGCTAGAACATAAAGAGAGAAGTTGTAGCTCATTGAATTTGTTGGAGTCAGGTAATGGACTGCCAACCGTTATTAGGGTGGAAACAAGACAACCACCAAAGATAGAAAGGTTTAATTGTAAGCCGCTAATTGGCCGGCCTTCCGTGATTTGTTTTTAGCAGAAATAGAGGCAGGGAAATAAGACCCGGTAACCAAGCTATTGTATTTACAGCAGGATTGTGTCGAGAAAGCCGCTGTGACATTGGGACCCTGGCAGCCGACTCGTGATAATTATAGGGCTGCCTGGGAAATTTTGGTAGGTGATTATGATGACAACTATCACGTCATTCATAGCATATTGGAAAGAATGCATATAAAAAATAGGAACGTGAGAGTTATGATTCACTGCGGTCAATATTAGATACAATAAACAGTGAAACACGTCAAATGGACACTATTGCTTCAAAGGCTCAGTGCTGGAATCAGTTCTGGATCCATTATGCCAAGCAGAGATTACCAAAGTACGAGATGGGTCAGGAAACCGACCCACGCAGTTTAAACAGTTTTTGGATATGAAATCAAAGGGCCGACGTGAATTTGAGGGAAGTGGGTTGTTAGGTCGAGAGGAAGGGACCAGCCACAGACGATTTAGTAATGAGCAAATTAGTAAGAGGGATTGGCGTTATAACCCATATATTAAGCCGCAGCGAGTATATCCGGATAATAACCAACAACGGGATCGATATAACAGGGATAATAATTACATCTTATCAGGTATAATGGATAGGTAACGGGCAATGAAAGAACAGGATCAGTGCGTCCTTGACGATTGTAAGTTAACGCATGCATTGGGTAAATGCGAAAAATTCAAGGAAATGAACATAAAAGACCGTTGGACCGTGATGCACAGAAACAAATTGTGTCGATGTTGTTTGAAAGCAGGACATGTATCATTAAAATGTTTAGAAGAGGGGTGTACTCTCTGTCCGGACATACAGCCAAAACAACATTTGAGATTGTGTTATAAGGCGATACACAATTTCATACCAAACCAGGTTACTAAGCACCCCTCTTCGAATCAGCAATAGCAACTACGGTCAGTATGCCAAGCTGTAGATTTATCACCGCATTCCATTTTAACTACGGCCTGTTTTCGTTTTAAATTGGGGGCCGGGTTTTCACGGCCATTAAGAGTAATTTGTGACTCCGGTGCGCAGGTTAATGTTATATGTAGTGGAGCAAGTGGTGAAGGAATTTAAAATAGTTAGATCAATGTCCACAACGTATATTAAGGGATTGGATAACAATTTGGCGAGAACCAAGGGTGAAGTCGAATTAGAATTGCGGCATGTTTAAATTCACGACCATTGACACCGATCAGTAATGATCCAGCTTATGAAGCATTGTTGGTCGAGGCACCGGCTAATCGGCTATCCGCTTGGCAAAAAGTACAAAGGTTGTAGCAAGATTTTTGGGCTAGATGATCGCAGAAATACATAACTGAACAGCAACGTCGTAATAAATGGGCCAAGGAGGATAGAGCATTAAGGATTGGAGACCTGGTGTTCGTTAGCAATAAAATAAGGCCAACCAGTCTATGGTTGATAGCAAGAGTTGCACAAGTATTTACCGCACGTGATGGGAGAGTGAGAACATGCAAAATTAAAACAGAGCGAGGCGAATTAGTAAGACCCATCACTCAATTATGTCGATTACCAATGGATAACGAAGAGGTCTGCATCCGATGCTGGTTTTTCTTAGTTTTTCTGCAAGCAGTTTTTTCTGAGGTTTTCCCAGTATCCTTGAGCAAATGCTGGATGTGATGTGACGTGTGAGGAAGTTAAGAGCCATGGATTCATGGACAACTACAGGCGCTACCAGGATGCCATTATCGAGTTCTTCAAGGGGACCAGGATGTTACGGCCATCGTTATGAATTTAACGGATAATGTTTAAAGCATAGTTGTATTAAATTATTTTATTGTTAACTGATATTTATTTTAAAATTTTATATTTAATTTTGAATTGTACTCAATGGAAACACTACTAAATATTGTAAACCCAAAGAAACACACCCAATAGTAAGACTATTGAACGCAACCAAAATAGAATGTAAAAGAACAAGAGGAAAAAGACATAGCGTCACTTTGAATAAATTAGTAAAACGAGCAACATCATCTTTTTATTTTACGAGAAATAATAGTGCGCGGAACTAAAAGAGGAAAATCACGCGAATTTTTGAAAATCACACGGAAGCGAGTTCAGCACCGTTTTTCGCGTTGTCTTCTGCAGCTTGCTCTTGACAATCAAGCGAACATGACATCATCAATATGATATCTACGTGGATGATCTTTTAAATGCGAATAATTGTGCAGAAGAAGCGGCTAGATTGATATCACCTATTTCAGTTTTGTTGCTTTCGGCTGGAATGGCTTTAAAGAAATGTTGTTCGAACTAACCTGGGTTTTTGTTGGATACTTCAGTCGAAGATCACGAATCATTGTTGAGAATTGGTGAAGACAATTGCGTGAAAACTTTGGGCTTGTATTAAGTCTTTCAAACAAAACGAATCGCGAAAATAATTTTTATTTACCATCCCCCCCCTCCCTCCACAAAAATTATGCGTTCTAAAAATTAATTTGGATGAGAGTCTCCCAATTGCAAGAATTCAGCAGTATCAATATTCCAAGACACATATTAAAGTCACGTCTATTTTCGCAAAGTGTTCAATTGGATGAGTTCACTGCAATCTATGTGCGATTTCAGGATGTGAATAAATGTCGAGTTGTACTGTTATGTTCCAAATCTCAAGTAGCTCCATGATAATATCAGACGTAAAGCGGTACGCATAAAGCGGCTTCTATTGTGAATTTTAACGGTAATGGGTACTAATAAATCATAATTCTCTATAGGTGGAAAACCTACGATACTAACAAAATTAAACCCGGCTGATTTAGTTGTCCCGGTGTTTAATCTCAAAGTATTCTGATCCTCAAATTTATGGTGGCATGGGTCTCCCATTTCTTTATTATCATACCAACATTGGAATAATAAAAATATTAGAGTTGGGGATGAGATTACAATTTCACAGCAACGAAATATCGTAAGTACACTCGTGCTTGATAATGGCAAACCACTTAGCATATTCATACTAGAAATTCACTTAAAACAGTTTGTAACTCAGTGGCATTTTTAATCTGCTTCATATATACTGCAAGCCTTCCTCTAGAGGTTTAACCACCGGCTTAACTTTGGGGCTGTGATACATGCAGATAAGTATATCTGACGAGGTTTAAGGACCATGCTATTCGTAATTCCGTGCTTAAGTCATTGTATAGTGTCTTATGCATCATGACATACTACAATTCTGCCAAAAGGCCATTTTTTAACGTAATAATTCCATTTTAACATCTGTGTGTGTCATCGTGTGTTTTGTGCACGCGCGCCTGGCTAAAACTATTGCAATAGAAAATGGCTGATTTACTCGCCGAACGAGTTCTCCGCTATTTCACAACATACAAAATGACTATGCTCAGTTATTGTATTTATTCTCTTTCATATGTGGCAGTATTAGGATGCCTCGCTACTATGTAACGAAATGCAAGAACGATTTCGTGTATAAAAAAAATCAACAAACCATCTATCAAAGGCAGTGGATATGCGTCTTTTGCTGTGACCGCATTCAATTTCCGAGCATCCAAGCATGTTAACTGTGATTGGAGAATACCAAGCAATATCACTTTCTTCGATAACACCGAGAGATAACATACGATCTATTTCTTTGTTAATAATGGCTTGTTCAACAGAAGAAACAGCATAATATCGCTGTTTTACTGGAGAAGCGGACCCTACATCAATGGAATGGGTAGTCAGCGTAGTTTGACTGAGACTCTGACGTTCGAAAGAGGGAAATGAATCGATGATTACTGATAATTCGAGACGCTGTTTCTTCGTGAGCTGATGTTAGGTACATTCAGTAGGTTCACTAGAAGAGGAGAGAAGCAGTGGAATTTATTCTATAAATGCTGGCGCTAATTAGAATTCTCTCCAAAAATCCATACCCAGATATAGTGATTGTTGAATGTCAACAGCGATGTATAAACGAATAATTTTGGTTTGATCAGAATAAGTAATGGGAATATTACAGTAACCGAGGATAGAGATTTTGTGTCCACTAGCAGTTGATACGTGAGTAAGTAAGCGATGGAATTTAAACTGCAAGGAATTTATTATTTCTTCACCCCCAGCCCCTAAAACGCTAATATTTGCGCCACTGTCTAATAGACCGCGCATTTTTCGTTCACATCAGCTTTATCATTCATCACAGCTTCCATACACTTAGCCTTAATTTTTCTCCTTTGGTGCGAATACCGAGAGGTTCGCGAGATAGATTTAGTAGGTATGCTGAAAATAAGGCCTGGGATGGTTCATTAGCTGGAAAGACGCTCTCCCAGTAGGATGTATTTCCATCGGTCGGTTTCCCGATTTGGAAGGGTTACATTTAACGCAATGTGGTTTGGTAACCTGCTCTTTACCACATCCTTCACCAAAATATGTGAAGGAGGCAAAGGACAATCCTGATATGGATGTCTCAAATCTCGACAATTCCAGCATATAATTATGGAGGAAGATGCTACGGAATTTTCCCTCCAATAGCACTGGTGGAAGCATTCGATTTGTGAGGATCTGGTATATTACCAGCAGATTGCGAAAGCTTCAGCTTTCCTAATAAAGGCTTCTAAATTAAGTCCAGATTCTTTTGAAAAGCCTATATCAGCTAATTCATGTACAGGTTTCCTGGCCGATTGTAAATAGTTTTCACCCATGTCTGCTCCCAATTAACACAAACAGCTGCTAACTGCTCATTAGAATGAACTGTTTTATCTGACATTTGCAATTGAAATTGAAGCCTGGGGCGCATATTCTTTTTCGCGTAACGCAGTAATTCATCTTCCGAAATTGGAGTAGGAGATTACATGGCGATTTTAAGCAGAGGGCTATAAAAATCGTAAAATGATTATTTCGGGAACCGTTGCTTGCGATTGTCCAATTCCTGTAAAATATCATCCATGGTTAAATGCCGCTTAAATCGTTGCACTAGTGCGGACCTCAACTGCGCCCACGTTATTAACCCGTGTCGCTCTAAAAACAACGAGTACCAGTCGAGAGCTTTCCCCTTAAGTAGTGATCCTAACTCCTCAACCATACTAATTAACGATACCTGATACCGTTTATCCATCCGCTTCACTCTGTATAAAAATCTTTCGATATCAAGCGTTTCTGTGGCCGAACCCTCGTAGCTAATATTACATCTTAGTGGATATTTAGTAGCTGAATTAATAACACTAGCATCGTCCATAGTTTGGATAGGTAATTGAGCCCAACGATTTCCATTTACTGCGGCAGAAGCAGGGTTGAGCGGAATTTCACGATGTTCATGGCAGTTACATAGTTTAGTCGGGAAAACCAACTTGGGTTTGAATAGGGCTTGCCCAGGAATTCCCGGTTTTCGGGACAAGGCAATTTTTTATCCCATACATTATTATGTATGTAATATTAAAATTCAAACAATTTTAAATATCAGGTCGAGAAATGCGGCGGATTCCGTTCTCTCATCACGGGAAATCTACAGATTTTACTCAACATATTGCCTACAGTTTTCGGAGGTGAATGCGCCTAATAAAGGTTTAATTTTCATTAGAAACCCATCCGCTTATCGATCAGTCTCATTTTCGGTGGATGTTGGCTTGAGAGTATAGTGGCTCATTTGTATGGAATTTGGAATTTGATAATGTGGTATTGGAAAACTTGTCGTGTTCCGAATCCCGGGAATTCCTGGGAAAAGGTTCGGAAAAGGGCAAGCTATAGTTTTGAAAACAAAACAAATGAGAAAAAAAATGTTCTTGTAGTTGTCACTTCGACTTACTGATTGCTATTGAAAAGTGACAATATTGACACCAATCAAGAGAAATATTATCATGAATACTTCATGGTGTTGGCGCGAATACTTTATAACATATCGTCAACCTTAATTCGGCCAGTTTTTTTAAGGTGGTTTAATGTTCACTGAAAAATTTGATGGTGAAATTAAACAAAAATGTTTTTGCTCTGCGCGTCTATTTTGTATTGAAAAAAGCTAACGTCCTTGATTTTTGGTAAACTATAGAAAGTATATTGTAAGAGATTTTTTTAATAGCATTTGTATATCATTTATGAATGTGCAAGAAGCCCTATTTTTGTCCCATTAACCTCCCAAAAAAAAAACATTACTTAGGGATAGGTAACTGGGGGTTGAGGAGCTCTTTTAAAAAAAAAAAAAAAAAAAAAAAAATTTTTGAAATCTTTTTTATTTTTTATTCAATCTATGTTAATTGAATTGCTACCAATTAGATCAATTAGATAGATTAGTAGGTAACTAAAGTTTTTTTAAAACTAAAAAAAAAAAACTTTTATTCAGATGGACACAAATTAGGAAAACCCAATATACCATAACATTACAAAAAAAAAGAAACACTGTAGCATTCTAATTAGTCAAATATAACATTCCAGTATTTAACACACAAATATCCATTCTGTTGAAGACAATATTTATGTTGTTGTTTGCTATAGAGTATAAATTCTCATTGAACCGTATCTATGATTATGTTAAATATATTTGTGAGTGTACATAGAGATGAACATTACATTACAACCATTGGTATTAGGTACAGAGGTGGATATATAGGAATTAGAAAATTAAAATGTTAAGTAAGAAAACCATTTTTAAGGTATTTGAACATTAGCAACAAAATATTGTGATGGAAGTACATACCAGCATATAGGTATAGCAACGACAACGACAACACAAAAGGATCCATTGGATGGAGAGGTAATTTTAATATTCAGATAGGTAGGGATTCGTTTTTATTTTTATTTTTTTTTTGTAGTCTTGTGTTGTTGTTAGAAGGATTTAGATTAGTTAACCTTTTTTGCTGTATTTTTGTTCATTTTAAATAAATTCGTTACGGGTAACTAAATTGACTTCTATTTTTTTTTTTTTTTTTTTTTTTGCATTTATATTAAAAACGTGCGGAGGTCAGTTGGAAAATTGGTGGATGATAGGGTTTGCGGAAAAATTAGCAATTTTCAGGTAATAAAATTTTGTAAATGTTGGTGATCTTGTATATATGATAAACATTTAATTGGTTATTGATTGTAATTTATTAATTAATACTAAAAAATGTGGTCTGAGAAGATGATTGGCTTGAAGGGTTTCGTAATCAAAACTTCTGTGTGGACGTTAACTAAAATCTTTTCATTAACCTTGATCCAAAATAAACAAGCACAAAATTTGACATCTCACATGGACCAATCAAAATCTGAAACTAATTGAAATCGAACATACACGTACATAATAAAGACACACAAACAAAAAGAGATTCAATACCGTTGTGTATAGTGAAAAATAACGAACCATAAATAAAATCAAATTACTATATTATAACGAAAGGATATTTGATTTTTATGTGACATAAGTCGTTAACCGGATTTCCTACCATTTCAATTATTATTGATATCAGAACCTTTCGTACATCGTAAAACATAAAAAAGAATTCAATACCAGTATATATAAAACCAATAGCAAGACATAAACCAATGTATATAAACCGACACCACACAATATCTTTATATTAGCTACGTATAAAATAAATTGGAATTGAAAACTTAATCTTAAAAAATTTGAATTAGATTAGCATAACACACACAAAAAAAAAAATTATTTTACAGATATTTCGGTTTTGCCAAATTGAAATATTAAATCGCTTTCCAGATAAATTGAAATTTTTAAATTTTTTTTTTGTTGGATTCATATCTTCAATTTCGACTAAGTACATATACACTAGATATACATGGTCCTTGGCATTGTAAGTTGGCAAGATCAAATGACTTTTTGCTAACCTAATTACATAAAGGAATCACCAGAGTGGTTTTTTATATGTACATAACTAAGTTTGTCTCCAGTTTTTTGTGAATCTCGTCCGTAATTCGTGCCAGCGGCATAACTAGGTACCCGTAGTACCAAAGTATTTTTAGAAATGAGTAACTCTTTGTTAAATATTTAATTGACCAAAAATTTAATGTCTGTTTATCCAAAATATTCGAGCAGCTTTGGCGACATTTGTTCGGATAAAGTGTATAAGAAGAATTGGCTAAAGTTTACTTTACGTATACATCGGGAAAATAAGGTAAGGAGTATATATTTTGGAAATTGTTGAATGTAAGGTTGTGCATCTATGGTTTTTAAGAGGGGGACGCCTAATTTAACCGGAAAATTACCTCATTTTGTGGGAAAATTTTCATTTTTTACTTGAAAAAATTGTGTAAAATTCTGAAAATTTTTCACTTTTTTTTACTTAGTTTCAAATTATAAATAAAATTTGAAATAGGAAGAATAAGCGGGGGTTTGGGGCCGGAAGCCCCATCCTCTAAGGTATACAACAAATTAAAATTACATAAAAAAAATTGTTATATTTACAAAAGTGGCTTTTTTAAACATTTGTGGTACTATCAGAAGAAGCGATAGGGGCGTAAAAAACTCTTTGATCTGTGTCTGCAAGGTTGACGAAGCATTTATAATTAATAAAAATAAATAAAATAAAAATTTCCCGGAAAATGAGGTAATTCTCCGGAGAAATTTGGCTTCCCCCTCCGAAAAAACTACAGATGTACAATCCTACATTCAAAAATTTTCGAAATATATACTCCTTACCTGATTTTCCCGATGTATACGTAAAGTAAAATAACGCCGAAGAATTTTTAGGGCCCAATATAAATTCATTAGAAGTCTTATAAAACCTGGTTGTCTTAAACAACATGTTCTCCTATTTTTCCAAAACTGAAAATTAGGACACAAGAGATTAAAATTCTCAAGAAAATTAAGAATTCATTTATTAATAATATTCACTATATACTATGTACATTGTGTGAGATCGAATTAAACATGGTTGTCCTGAATTCACTAATCTAAATATACAGGGTGAGTTTTTTAAAAAATGCCAAGCTTTTATCTCGAGAACGGTGCTAGATAGGAGAAAATTACTTATAATGAAATTTGTAAAAGGCCGAGAGGGACATCGGATGGTGAAATGGCCCTGAAAGTCGAAGTGAAGATCGAATTGAAGGTCACCATCCGATGTCCCCCTCGACCCTTAACAAATCTCATTATAAATAATTTACTCCTATCTAGCACCGTTCTCGAGATAAAAGCCTGGCATTTTTTTTTAAAAACACCCTGTATAATAAAAAAAATCCCTATTTTCCTTGGTCACGCCATAACACGAGAATGACTTTACCGATTTCATTCATCTTTTTTTTAAAGTTTCCTAATACTTTGTAGAAGGTTCTTACGGAAAGAAAAATTAAGAAAATTGCGCAGAAAATTGGAAAATTTCAGAAAACTTAACGACTAAATTAAAGTACGTGCACCATTAAGAATAGTTGGCTACAAAATGAGTAGCCATTGGTTTACAATTTATTATGTATGAAAGCGCAGCAACTATAAGAAAAAGTGGAGGTGATGCCATCACACGACTATCTTTTACCAACAGCGAGTTTTGAGAATTGTATTTTTTTTATTTTTTGGAAACATTTTGTATTAAGTAGTTTTTTGTAAGATATTTGCAAAATAAATTTTCTGGACCAAGGTAGTGGCCACTTCCGGTTAACCGATTTGTAGTAAAATTCACTGGGACCTCCCAATTTATCAAAAAAGCTCAAATCTGAAGTTTCAGTTTGATTGGTTAAATCATCTGAGCTGTAGAGAGGACACAGATTAACAGTTTTCAGTTTGTTCAGCGATTTTTGGTAAGTTTTGATATACTAATACGTAAATTTTTTATTTTCAGTTGAATTTTGGTTCTTCAATGAAATGTCACTTTTAATCCACTTCGAGTATCATTCAATTATAACGTGGCAATCGATTACAGTTCACTGCAAATCGTTGCTTTTGGACCAATGAACGTTGTAATTCCACATTGCAAGGCATTTAATTTTAAAAATGAAGCCACTGGATTGTGTTGCGCCAGTGCCAAAGTCAAATTGACACCATTGGTACCACCACCAGAGCCACTACATTCATTGGTTTTCGGAAATAAGCCGGATTCTAAACAATTTTCGGTTGGCACAACAAAAGTTATTCGAGATAATTTTATGTCTACTTTCAAGGTAAGTGTAATGGGAAGCAATAAGCTTTTACCACCATTTGGCTGATGCAAAATACGTTGGCGGCGTTTTCAATGGACCTAGTGTAACCAGACAAAACTCCATTCCGAGGAATACATTCATCTTCGGGATGCCATCAATGCTGAAGTAAATGCGCAGAATGACAGAAGAATGGCATTTCTCCGAGCAACATACGTCGGAAGTCCTCGATATATGCATGAATACGCTCAAGATGCTATGTCATATGTACGTCATTATAGCACACCAGATTTGTTTATCACGTTCTCTTGCAATCCACATGGGACAGAAATTCGGCAAGAATTATTTCCTGGCCAATCACCCGTTGTTCGCCATAATATTACCGCAAGGGTATTCAAAAAAATTAAAATCACTCATGGATTTCATTGTTAAGCATCGCGTGTTCGTCGAGATGCGCTGTTGGATGTATTCAGTCGAGTGGCAAAAACGCGGATTGCAACATGCACATATACTCATTTGGTTGGTTGATAGGATAGAACCGAATGAAATCAATGATGTGATATAAGCGGAAATTCCCGCTAATGAAGAAGATCCACTCTTCGTGTATGGCTGACGGAAAATGTTCAAAGCGCTATCCAAGACAATTATAGTAGCAGAGACTATTACTGGAACTAATGGTTATTCACTTTATCGCCACCGATCCACTGATAACAATGGAAGGCCAACAATAGTCAAAGTGAATCAACAGGGCATTGAAATTGATAATCGTTGGGTTGTTCCATTGGGATGTTTACACTCTAATACAATGTACTTACTGTAAACAGTTATACGAAAAATGAATTTTCGATAACTTAATGCTGTGACATCTATTTAAATCGAAAGACAATACAAAACAAAAGGTTTACTTAGGACCAGCAAGGCGATTCGGGCTCAGTTAGTCCTCTATACTATATTTACAAAAACTTAAAATTGTTTGGTATAGCCTAGACACTATGCCAATTTTCTACACAGGTCGATATTGTATCAGCTTCCAGAGATGATGAGATCCTATATAGGCCATTTTGGTGTCAATTTCCCAAGGGTTTTGTTATATTTTGTAATAGATTTATTACATTGTTAAGTTAAGCAATGCACTAATTTATACATAACCGTAATATAACGATAAACTTTACTCTCTCTCATGTTGAGCAGTCTGAAAAATCCACTTGTTATGTACACATCATTAATAACCAAATATAATAGATATAAATCTATCTATCCAATTAATATTTAATTAGCATGGACGCAGAATTATTGAAATTAATTCAATCACAACAAAAAATTGATGGAGAAATGTTTATTAATATCATCGGCAATACCACCATCCAAAAGATCATCAACGGAAATCATATGAGACTCAATTGAATCAACATGTTGAGCATTTTTGCTGTCGAATGTGGGAACCTACATAATACAAATCCTTGGAAAATTATTTAGCGATGATCCGGTAATCAAGTTTGCCAAGTGATCGGACGCGTTTGTTTTTGCGTCAAATAATTTTCGTTTTGAGATTAAATATTATAATTTAATTGAAATTATAAAATTACAGCATTAAAAAACTGCAGTATATAGTGTTTTGTATATACGCTTGTGATTTATATTTATATGGTTTACAATTTTGTAAGCAAAATAAAAACGAATAACGAAAAAAATTCGTGAGTGTCCATTTTTAACGTTTAGTGTAAAGTAAACAAATTTTCAAGAAGAAATTATAAATTTTGAAAGAATTCATTGAAACGACAATAGACAATAATTATGACAAAGACTTGTGTCAAGTGCAACAACACCAAAAGGTGCAAAGAGCTTCTACACTGTTTTGGGCCTTGCAGCAAGTTCTTCCACGTTGACTGTCTGGATTGGAAGTTCCCTTCGAATGACGGTTGGATCAAAGCCGTTAATGACTGTCCTTATGCTGTTTTCATGTGCATGGAGTGTCAGCGTTTATTAAAAGATGAAAATTGTATGGCGTTGGACGAGATCAAATCATCGCTGGATAAAATCGACTCGAAGATATCATTAATTGCTGACACCACTCTTCCAACCGTTAATACTATAATTAGCCAGGCCGCCGAGTCTTTGGCAAATTCGTGTGCTTCGAGCCTTTCATCTGTTTGCAGTAAAATTGGGGACCAGATCGCTGAACAAATCCGCGATTGTTTCGCTCAGGCGTCGATCCTAACCGCTCACGCTGGCACCCCTTGTTCCGTGACATCGACTACAACTATCCCGGTTATTTCATCAGCAGCAGAAACCGCGCGTCGTGCGTCGTACGCGTCAATAAGTGGAACCAAACCATGTTCTCTGCCTAACAGTATCCGGATGATTAAACCGAAGTTTTGGTTTCATTTGTCGCAGTTCGATACCACTGTTGAGGATGCTGCGATTGCCGAATTTGTGAATGTCAACTTTGGTATTTCTAATGCTGTGGCTACCAAGTTGATACCTAACGGGCGTAAACTTACTGACATGGAGTATGTCTGTTTTAAAGTGGGAGTTGATGCAGATTTAACAGCAAAAGTTATGTCCACGGTGAATTGGCCAAATGATGTGTGTATCAGACCTTTCATTAATACAAATTTTCGGCAGCGTCAATCACACCGTATGCCAGAAACGAGACAAGGTGTCTTTCTGAACCAGAAAATATCGACCCTGAAGCCTCCAGTGGTTATTACGCAACAAACTGTGCCGGATTCCGGCAAGTAAGTTCTGATCGCTCTAGCTTTACCTCAATTTATTACCACAACGCCTCTAGCATCCGAGGTAAAGCTAAGTCTTTTCGCCTAGGCGTTTTGGACAACGATTATGATATCATAATAATCTGTGAGACCTGGCTTACTATCAATATGTATTCTGGAGAATATTTTCCACCGGACTATGTCGTTCACAGGAAGGATAGATATGATTTTGACACCAGGCTTAGAGGGGGCGGGGTATTGATTGCGGTTAAAGTTTCTATTCCTAATGAGTTGGTTGCCTGTCATCCTAGTCTCGATGTTATTGCTGTTCGAGTCAAAGTGGCCAATTCCTCTATCGTTGTCATCGCAGTGAATGCTCTCTACGGATCGAACTTGGACTATTTTGTAATGTTAATCAATTTCATCGACTCAGTTGTGATGCCATCAGTGCATCCTAATGATCAACTTGTCATTGTGGGTGACTTTAATCTGCCCGATATTGCTTGGATTGATGTTGATGGTGTCTTTACATCGCTTTCCACTGACGAAAGGGCATTACACATTATCGACTATTTTGCTAGCATCTCAACCAAGCAGCTAAACCGTACTAGCAACAGTCTAGGGAAATACTTGGACCTGTTATTTGCCAATGACGTCATGCATTCCGAGGTTTCGTCATGTCTGGATTTCACCGGCTCCCAGAGCATCTACCACACACCGATTATGATAAATATTTTTCATGTGAATTGTACAACTGATTCTATTTCTAACAAGTTCTATTTTAATTTCAGAATTGCCGACTACGCTTCCTTAAACGAGTTCCTCAGGAATTCTGATTGGGACTTTTTGCAACGTGGCGGTAATTTAAATGACATTGTTTTAATGTTTAACGTCCTTCTCAGGAGTGGTATTGAAAGACACGTTCCGTTGGTTAAAAAACAACCCGGCTTTCGGGAGCCATGGTACAACAATAGGTTGTTAAATCTGGAGAAACGCCGCAATAAGTTCCATTCATTATACAGACGGTACGGAGTACAATTTTATCCCAATTTTGATAAAGCTCGCAAAGAGTTTAAAAGTTTAAATTGGTTTTTATATAACCAATATGTTGTGCGAATTGAGGAGGAATTAACATCAAGTCCAAAGGAGTTCTGGAGTTTTATGAATAGTAAGAGGAAAGTGGTTGGTTTCCCTTCTCCTATGTCTTACCAGAACGCCGTCGCTAGTCAACCCTCGGAGATCTGTAATTTATTTGCTAGCTTTTTTGCCTCAGTATACGAGCCAGCCACGATGCCTCCTACCATGTCCACAAGAGGTCACAGTTCCGTGGACTTTAATTATTTTAAATTTACTGAGCAGGAAGTTCGTGATTGCTTGCTTAATCTGGATGTTAAAAAGGGCGCTGGTCACGATGGTATTCCGCCGATCCTTATTAAGCATTGTGCCGAGAGTTTGTCCCGCCCAATTACCTTCATGTTTAATGAAAGTTTACGTAGTGGGTTTTTTCCAGAGCCTTGGAAAATTTCCTGCCTTCATCCCATTTTCAAGGCGGGTAGAAGAAACGAAGTAAGTAACTATCGGGGGATTGCCATTCTTTCTGTCATACCCAAGCTATTTGAGTCTATGGTTCACAGGGTCTTGGTTTTCCATACTAAATCATTAATTTCTTCTGCTCAGCACGTGGTTTTATCCAGGCAGATCCACAGTGACTAATCTGGTTTCTTTCTGTGGCAAATTATTTAGCAGTTTAAACTCCAGGCAGCAACTGGACGTTGTTTATACTGATTTTGCGAAAGCTTTCGATAAGATCGACCACTCGCTCCTGATCACTAAATTAAAGAACTTAAATTGTCAGTGCATCCCAATTGATTGGTTGTGTTCTTACCTTTCCGACCGCTGGCAATCCGTTAGGATTTTTGATTCTAGTTCCCAGCTATTTCGCGCGACATCCGGCGTACCGCAAGGAAGTCATATTGGCCCTTTATTATTTACATTGTTTATCAACGATATTGTTGACTGCTTTGAGTTTGCCAGTTGCCTCCTGTTTGCCGATGACATGAAAATTTTCGCCCGGGTCAACAGCGTGTCCGATTGCGTGAAGCTGCAGGATGATTTGGACAGTTTTTGTAGTTGGTCTATTAGCAATAGACTGGGTCTCAATGTGAGTAAGTGTAAGACTCTTTCATTTTATCGCATCCAGTCACCTCTGTTTCATCAGTATCGTTTGTGCAATGAGGTAGTCGACAGAGTGGAGTTTATATCCGATCTGGGTGTAATTTTTTCAACTGATGCCACCTTTACCAAACATATTAACACCATTATACCTAAGGCATACATTATGTTGGGCTTTATTAAGCGGAACTGTAAGGACTTTATCGACCCGATTACTCTAACATCACTGTATGGTTCCTTTGTCCGTTCTATTTTGGAATATGCATCGCCGGTGTGGTCACCGTCTTGTCACTGTTATTCGAATAGAATAGAGAGTGTTCAGAAGCAGTTTGTTTTATACGCACTTCGAGGTCTACCATCTGCACGGTCTGTTGAATATGTTCTTCCACCCTACCAAGATCGCTGCAACCTGTTGAAACTGCACCGGTTAGATTGTCGACGTGTTGTAGCATCGGCATTGTTCATTTGCGATATTTTCAGTTCTCGAATCGAATGTACCGAGCTGCTTTCGCGCTTAAATCTTTACGCTCCAGAACGTCAAATGCGTCCACGTGATGGACTGTTACTCGTCAACCGGGTATCAACAAATTACGGCCTTTCGGAACCACTTTTGAGAGCTTCGCGAGATTTTAATTCAGTGTATGGTGTTTTCGATTTCAATATGTCCAGAGAGTCGTTTAAGAAAGCTTTATTTAAATTTTTATAAAAACTAAATAGTCGGCGTTTTCTATCTATATTTTATTCCTTTTGTGTTTTTTTTTAACATGTTTGTATAGCTGATTGTTATCACTGTAGGCTATACGTGATATATATAAATAAATAAATAAATAAATAAATAACAGTAAGTATAAGTTCAATCAATATTTCCAAGGGCGGAAGTTCCACTTATAGGAACGGTTAATAAACCGCAAATTTCGTTGTTTAATCCTAACAAACAACTTACCATGTACAAAATATATCGCCTGCAGCGATAGGCTATTATTCTTATGGGGTATAAGAATCATTATCTCGCGTCTTCCGTGCAGTCCATATTCAAAATTTGATACGAGTGAAGAAGCCTGCCGCTCAGTTTATCAAATATATCAGACACTAATTGAAAATTGGCCAATCAATTCAGAAATAATCGTAAAATGCATCCAAACAGATCCAATACTGTGTAAAATATATCAATTTTTATTAAACGATTGGGCTAATATATTTACAACCAACGGAATGTCCTACTTAGCGTTTTACGGAAGGCGAGAAAATTTAACATTTTTTAATAATTTAATTCTTTTGTAGATAGATGCAAATATTTGTGTTGTAATTCCAGAAGCACTGAAATCTTATATATTTAGATTTTTGCATGAGAGCCACTGGGGAGTTTGGCGAATGAAGCAGTTAGCTCGACGTTATTGTTGGTGGCCTGTCAAAGGACTGTCAAAATTATCAAATGAATGCCAGTGATCTCAAGAAGGAATCTTTGCATTGGATTATACCGGAAGAAGCTTGGCGACTTATTCATTTGGACTATGCAGGACCATTTATGGGGGAAATGTGGCTTATATGCGTGAATGCATTTTCGAAATGCCCATTTATTCTGCAAATGACAAAAACAACACCAAATAGACTTATTTGTCCTCTCGAAGAACTATTCGCAGTTGAGCAGAGCGATGTGTCCGAACTTTCAAAAGTGCTAGGCTGAACTTCTTCGGAGAATCGTTGTACTGTTGTATCTGTTTCTAACGTTATGTACATGGTGCTGTTGTTTCTCACAACTTATGGTTTAATAAAATTGTCCTTGAATGCTTTTACTTTCGAATGTCGAATCGAACTTATGTAGCCGTAATTTCTTGTGGTCAATAATTTTCGATGATGATTGATATCCAATGGAACCAGCCTTATTGCTGTTGATGTCTCACCTTCCAATTATTGACAAAAAACTGGTTTTATTTATTTATTTTGAAAATATCAATATCTGTATACACCCTCACATTCGTTAGGCGTCCTCCACTATTTTAGTGGTAAATATGAAATGGCCTTTGTGACTAAAATTTTCTCTAACTGAGATATTGGATTCTTGGATTCTTTGCTATGGACTTTCTGGTGCTTATATAGCTGGTTATTTACAATTATGGAAATTTCTTAGGATGTTGGTTACATCCTTTTTATCGAAAGATTATTTTATGATACTCGCTCTTCTGAAGTTATGAAACATTTCCTATCTAATTAGGGTATCCATGTAGGTTAGAAATCCTTTTGTTCTTATAATAGTTCATTGGGCGGATCGTCATCGGACTGGGTTGTATCAGATTCGCCAAGAATCTTTCGGTATTTGATTCATTTGAATTGTGAAAATTAATTGTTTTTAGTTTCTTTTGAGATTCTACTGATTGCATCAGCTACTACATTGGATTTGCCTTGCTTGTGAACTACATCATAGCCAAAATTCTCAAGCTCCAAACGCCATCTCATTATTTTGGAATTTTGTTCCGAAGTTTTGTTGAATGTGATAGGTTTATGATCCGTAAGAAGCGTACATTTATTACCGTAAAGGTAACTTTATATTTTTTACTACCCAAATAATGATACTGTTAAAGTTAGCCGAAAGTTGGCAGCCGAAAGTGACAAATCGATAATGCAGATTGTGTTACTCCAGCCGGAAGTTTAAAAAATTGTAATGCAGACTGCATAATCCCAGCCGAAAGTTTCCAGCCGAAAGTAAAATGTCGATAATGCAGATTATCATATAACATTCCAGCCGAAAATTAAATATTTAGTAGTTATCAGCCGAAAGTAAATAGGAAACATAGATTTAAATAAAAATTATTGTAAATAAATTTACGCGTAAAACATTGCTTCGTAGAAAATATCGGAAAAACAAAAGAATACACAAAACTAGAATTATTAGAAAATTTGTATAAAATCAGCCTCTAGAGTGTTATGTCTGAAAATGACTTGTATTGATGTGATTTATCAATAGCTATCGCAGGAAAAAAAATCAGTACAAGTTTCCCGTGGGAAATCTCGGAAAATTCAAAAAAGTTTCCAGCCGAAATTAAGAAATGGATAAATAAAATCAGCCTCTAGGGTGTTATGTCTGGAGATGGATTGCATTGCTGTGACTTGTTAATAGCTATCGCAGGAAAAAAATTCAGTTCAAGTATCCCGTGGGAATTCTCGGAAAATTCGATTTTCCAAAAATTATTACAAAATTTGTATAAAATCAGCCTCTAGAGTGTTATATCTGGAGATAGATTGCATTGATGTGACTTGTTAATAGCTATCGCTGGAAAAAATTCAGTACAAGTTTCTCGTGGGAAATCTCTGAAAATTCGATTTTCCAAAAATTATTACAAAATTTGTATAAAATCAGCCTCTAGAGTGTTATGTCTAGAGATAAATTGCATTGATGTGATTTATCAAAAGCTCTCGCAGGAAAAAAATTCAGTACAAGTTTCACGTGGGAAATCTCGGAAAATTCAAAAAAGTTTCCAGCCGTAAGAAAGAAATGGATGAATAAAATCAGCCTCTAGGGTGTTATGTCTGGAGATGGATTGCATTGCTGTGACTTGTCAATAGCTATCACAGGAAAAAAATTCAGTACAAGTTTCCCGTGGGAAATCTCGGAAAATTCGATTTTCCAAACATCATTATAAAATTTATATAAAATCAGCCTCAAGAGTGTTTTGTCAGGAGATAGATTGCATTGATGTGACTTGTCAATAGCTATCGCAGGAAAAAAATTCAGTTCAAGTTTCCCGTCGGAAATCTCAGAAAATTCAATACAGTTTCCAGCCGAAAGTCGAATTTTCCGAGATTTCCCACGGGAAACTTGAACTGAAAGTTTTTCTTACGATAGCTATTGACAAATCAAATTAATGCAATCCATCTCCAGACATAACAATCTAGAATCTGATTTTATACAAATTTTCTAATGATTTTTGGAAAATCGAATTTTCCGAGATTTTCCACGGGAGACTTGAACTGAATTTGTTTTCCTGCAATAGGTATCGACAATTCACATCAATCCAATTCATCTCCAGACATAACACTCTAGAGGCTGATTTTATATAAATTTTCTAATAATTTTTGGAAAATCGAATTTTTTGAGTTTTCCCACGGGAGACTTGTACTGAATTTTTGCCCGGCGATAGCTATTGACAAGTCACATCAATGCAATCCATCTCCAGACATAACACTCTAGAGGCTGATTTTATTCATCCATTTCTTACTTTCGGCTGGAAACTTTTTGAATTTTCCGAGATTTCCCACGGGACACTTAAAGTGAATTTTTTTCCTGTGATAGCTATTGATAAATCACATCAATGCAATTCATCTCCAGACAAAATACTCTAGAGGCTGATTTATTTTTGGCTTGAAAGTCAATAACATATTCTGCATTATCGACTTTTCACTTTCGGCTAGAAACTTTCGGCTAACTTTAACAGGGTCAAATAATGGCGATCGCTTTTTTTTTCATTCGTTACGTATTTAGTTTTAGTGCAGTTCAGCGTCCTGGACGCAAATACATTTGGTCTTTCTACTTTATCATTCATTTGTGAAAGCACTGCACCTAAAGCATGCTCCGATACGTCTTATGTGAGGATGAAAGGTTTTGAAAAATCAGGATAAGTCAATATTTGATCAGTGCATAATATTTTGCCAAGAGTTTTGAACGATTTTATGTACTCTGATTATGTACTCTGGATTTGGCTTAACCCCGGTTTCTGTTTTTTAAAAAGTCGCAGTTCTCGAGTTGTATTTTTAGGTTAAAATTTAATGAATCCAACAATTATTATGCGTAATCTAAGTATATGTAGTAAATTTTCCCTACCAGTCCGTATATGACGTTATTAATGGCTCGTTGGAAAGTTGCTGGGCAATTTTTAAGACCAAATAGCATTTGAGTGAACCCATAGTACCCTCGATCGGTTGAGAATGCGGATTTCTCTTAAGAGGATTTGTCCATTCGAATTTAATGAAATACTGATTTCAAGTCTAACGTTTCAAAATAGGTGGATTTCCCTAGACTGTCTAAAATTGTAGAAGTTAAAACCTAGTTTAGTTAATCATTTCGAAGTTTCATGTGAGATATTTGTTGGAAATTTTGGCATTTAATTGAGCCATTGACTGAGATAAAAGTATTCCATCAAAATATTCGTGAAAGTTAAGTCTGCAAACCTAACCTAACCTAAGTCCCTAATAGGATTGGTGTGGTACACTGTGTCCAAACAAAATAAATGTTTCCAATTTTTCTTACTTTTTGTGTGCCTAATATATTTTTTCACTTGCGATTCGTTAGCTTCCAATAGATGGTCTGGTATTATATTTGGCCTAATTATATTTTTATTAGCTTCAGTATTAATAAGGACTTTAATGGTTTTGTTTGTTAATTTATTACAAAATTGAGGAATAGAAGGGGTTCAAATTGTGATTCTCCCAAAAAAATTTCGTATTTCGGATTTCCATTTCTGGATCCTTATCAATGTCGTTGGGGACCTTGACATTTGAGGTATAGTCTTCTTAGTCCCGACACAAACGTTGTCAATACATCTTCTTAAATGAATGCATTTATTGCATGCCATTGTATCGTGGCCTTAGTTTGGCCAATAATTTTAAGTTTTTCACTGTTTCCTTGACTTTGTTGAAATAAATGTGCAAAGACAAATCATTCTGCTTTGTTTCCTGCTTATCTCCCAACGATTCTTGTAGGATTCCTTTCATTTCTCTGAATATTCGAGAAGTTTTGTTTCGGACAAATTTAGGACACAAACTTTACGCGAATTTTTTGATATTTTTGTAAGAATTTTTATATGTGTTTATATGTGTTTTTCGTACAGTACTAAAAGATAATATTTAAAGATAAATAAGAAAAAAACGCTTAGAAAAATTGTTCGAAAGGCCGAATATGTCGAAAGGCCGAATGCCTAAAGACCGAATGAATCGAAATCAACACATTCGGCCTTTCACCACAATCGACCTTTCGGTATATTCGACCTTTCGATATTTGGTCTTTCGAAATTTCTTTCAATTTCCGACAATGTAAGGGGTGTCCCAAAATTAACGCAAGATTTGAATTTGCCGCCATTTGTGCCGTAAATGGTTGCACCCCTGAAAAATAACAATTTGACAGCTGAGAATTTAGGGTTAGTAAATATCGACAGTTGGAAAATTTCATACAAAATATGTTCGTATACTCACAAAAGATCTGTGTACAAAATTCAATTAATACAATAACTGAAGCCATGCAAAGCGAACAGACCACACATCAACAAGTGGCTGCTGATTTTTCGAGCAAAATCAAATGTGTCACTGTTTGGTGCGGATTTTGGGCTGGAGCATGCTTTTTTAAAAATAATCCTGGTCAAGCAGTGACTGTTACTGGTGCTGGATATTGCGACATGATAACACTGTTTTTCTGCCAAAATTGGATGATATTGATGTGGCCAATATGTGGCTTCAAAAGGACGGTGTCACATGCCATGCAGCCCGTGAAACAATTCAATAACTATGACATTTCGTGGTCTTGTACTCTCTCTTTTCGGTGATCAGAATTGGACCCGTAGATCGTGTGATCTAACACAATTAGATTTCTTTTTGAAGGGGTGATTTGAAGTCAAAGGTCTATGTCAACAAGCCCACAACCATTTGTGCATTACAAGCAAAGCCGTGGAGGCCATTTGCCCGATGTGTTATTCCATAAATAACCCTATCCTATGTACTTTATGATTCAATAAAAAACTAACAATCTAAAGACTAAAAACTGTTTTTTATATTTAATTCAAATTTTGCGTTAATTTTGGGACACACTTTCATTTAAATTCATGTTGTAAATCAATCAAACAAATTGTTTCAGTTATTTGAGAGATCAGTTACAGGGAATTTTTTCCCTTTCACGTGAACCAGCCAATAATGCTGTTATGTGTTGTCCTGGCTAGCTCGGCCCAATCTCACCACATTCAATTCAATGGCAAATAAAATACGAAATTATTAAATAACTTGAATTACATTTTAATAGTCCTTCATTATAAAGCTTGGGCCATTTGTGCAATTGCCAAAGTAAGATATGTGGTCACACTTTGATTTTCAGTTTTGCTATTAGAATCTCTAATTAAACTCAGTATAGAAAGCTTTATCCGATTAGCGAAAAATAATTATTCTGTATATTTGTGCGAATATTTAAATTGGAATAATTTTGATCTCATTCCGAATTTATTTTTGTATCTTCAATTTCTACCGACATTTTCAGTTTTCTTTTTTACCTTATAACTGGGAATCCGAATGTAAGATATTCGATACTGTTAAAGTTTAACCGATAGGTTCCAAGAACACTGCTAATGTCAACCGAAAGTAAAAAATCGATAATGTAGATTGTGTTACTACAGCCCAGAATACAAAATATAAGCTTTATCAGCCGATAGTGATAAGCCAAAAGTTATCATGGATAGCATATAGTAAATAAGTGGCAAAATGTATTTCAAAAATTGTTGCAAATTCGCGGATTCCTAAAAATATTTAAAGTTGAAATAAAATGTACCTTTCGAGTATTATCGCTGGAAAAAAATTCAGTTAAAGTTTCCCGCCGAAAATCTAGAAAAATTAGTTTCCCAAAAATCATTGGTAACTTTGTATAAAATCAGTCTCTAGAGTAGGTATTGAAAAACACATAGCTATTGACAAATACCACCAATGCAATTGATCTTCACGTAAAGCAGCCAGCCCCTGTTACACAAAGTTTCTATAAAGATTTTGAAAATCAAACTTTCCCAGATATCCCACTCGAAGCAAACTGAATTTTTTTCACATATCAATCAATTTTCCATGAGAAAGTGAAGTGGGATGAGATTCTGCCACTTAAGATTATTGACAAAGTCTTTAACGCTATCCAAGCATACATGGTAACTTTCTGCTGGGTGTACTATCAACTGATAACGACTTAATTTTTTATTTTCGGTTGGGATAACACATGGCATTTCGTTTGCATTTCAATTGGAAACTTTGTCGAATTTTCCCAGATTTCCAACGCGAAACTCGAACTGAATTTTTTCCAATGATACCTATTGACAAACCACATAAATACAATACATCTCCAGACATAACACTCTTGAGGATGGTTTTATCCCTATTTTAAATATTTTTTGGTCGTTTTTGATTTGCCAATATTTTACACGAATAGGTGGAATGAAGTTTTGCACGCAAGACTATTTACAGAAGTTGTTAATGCAATCCAATTATTCTGCTATCTTAAGGCTAATATCGAATATATATTTATTTTCGAATGGAATGCTAATAACGTAATCAACATTATCGACATTTTTCTTTCGGCTATGTGTAGACTCGGTCTCACTAATTATTTGAGTATCAGTAAACAATAGCGTAGCAGAATTTTGAAGCAAAAGTTTGTTAAATTCCGACAAAGGATTCTGTAATTTTATACCAATTCACCAACCACATTAATCAACATGTGCAACATACTATACAATCATCCGGAAGTTTTTCTGTTTTATTTAAAACTAAGGACGTGTTCGAAGTTTGTGATAATTTTTTTTTTTTTGTAATAATTTTGACAGGGGTAAATAATTTTCT
The DNA here is from genome assembly GCA_958295665.1 of Tipula vernalis. Classification (NCBI taxonomy): domain Eukaryota; kingdom Metazoa; phylum Arthropoda; class Insecta; order Diptera; family Tipulidae; genus Tipula; species Tipula vernalis. Next base: position 60,049,624 of record OY282560.1, on the reverse strand, counting down.
CTTCCATATTTTGTAACAAGTTTTATTTGTACTAATTTTTTTGGAAATAAATTAACGTAAAACGGCTTAATTATTGTTAATGCGCGGTTTTGTTTATGAATTTTATTACAGAAGTGTCAAATTTACAACACGTAGTGGCTGTGATAATTTGGTTGCATACAAAATAATGTCAAAATTATTACAGCTGGAATAATTATCACAAACTTCGAACACGTCCTAAGTATACTAACACTGCGCCAAACAAAAACACAACAGTAAAGTCAATTGATTTATTCGGCTTACAAATATATTAATTGTTCATGACAATCCCAATATTTTCGATTTGGTAAATCACAAAAATAAAGAGGCCAATCCGTCATAACATATCTACTGAAAGTAGAAATATTATTCCCCCCTCGCCATTTACATTAAGTATCTGGCCAGAACATACTGACATAGTGAATTATATTCACTACAACAAAAAACAATGGAGAAACCTCATTTTTGTGTGTATTATGCCCATACGAATATTTATTAAGAATTTAAATTGTCTGTCTGTATCAGGCTCTCTTTAAATCTATAATTTATTTAGAAAACTTTTATTTCTGTTTAAACTTGAATTTTTTAACTACTCTTTCCAATGTTCGCTGTGAATCTGGACCGCACCATTGACAAATACCCGATTTTACCGCACGTATTACACTCTTTGATTTTATATGTATACGCAATTATTTTCTGATGTGCAGAGGACATCTTCTTATCTCTGCATGGATACATATGTGCTCATTCTTGGTTTAAGTTATGGACGTAGTTACAGGCAATACAAAACTTACCGGATCTGCAACGTTTCCCAGTTGGCCTAGAGTGGACTTGTCTTGCCATCATGACTTTTTTGTTCCCATTAGTTATAGACAACGATTAACAAACCTTGATCTAGATTATACGAGTAAGTAAATGAATTATAAAAACATATAAAATTCTGTTTGTGATGATAATGAGCATAAATCTACGTGACAAAATTGGAATTATTGGAGTTTAAATACGAGAAAAATAACACAGCAGTAAGTACTATATACATATAGATGAAAACATGTCTCGAATCGGCAGTTTTTCACACAAAAAAAGTTGTATTTACACGAATAAGCATACACGTAAATATGTTGCAGGTAAATCTACTGAAATAATATGTTTAATATATTAAAGAATAATAATAAATATCTTGTTGTTGTTGTTGCTTGGAGCTTCTTCTAATACGTATTCAAAAATTGAAAAGATTTTAGAAAATCAACACACGTGAACAACAATAAAAAAAAATGTTGTATGCTTCTTGCATATTTTTTTGTATACAAAGTATAAAAAAAAAATTTTTTGTTCAAAATGTGCGGTGGATTTGACTTGGAAAATCGCTTTCGTGTATAGATCTGTGGCAAAACATGTCTTATTTTACACAGTTCTGTTTGCATATATAGAAAGCATATATAAACAGCAAACGAACGTGAGTCAAATTTTGCGCGAAATTGTTTATTCAAATTATTTACGAAATACAATTTTGGCTGATTTGAATTTTTTTTCATTTTTTTTTTTGCTCTAATTGAAATCGTTCAAATAACAAAATATTATATCGAATTCTGGGAAATAGATCAAGGATTGTGAGATTTTTTTTTTTTTTTTCCAAAAAAATGGCTCTGGCGAGGTGAACTTTGACGGAATAATTGTGTGATTGAAATTATTTTTCCCAAAAATTGGGTTTCAATATTTAATTTTATTTCACTTTTATGTAAGGTAAGTGTGACAGAAGATTTCAGAGAATAAATTATTTCTGCTTTCGTATTAATCGTGTTGTTAGAATTCAATTTGGAAACCATTTTAAGCAATTAATTATTGAGACGTGCAAATTAATTTCTTAGAAATGTATATTATAGTATATCCCCAATGCCATTTAGCATAGAATGGAAGAGAAATTAAGTGCGACACTTCAATAAACATAGAAATTCAATACCTACATGTTTTAATTTCGTTGAAGAAATTACGATTGCGGTGTATTGTTTATTGAATAGGTTTTTATCATTATATTATGGCAGGTTGATTACTGTAGCCACTAAAAAAATTTAACAACTGTTTTGAATCTAGACGCCTGAATCCTAGAATATACAAAATTATGAATAGATTCGGAATTAGTGTTTCAAATTAATAAATTTTTTATTTTAGTAACAGAACTATTGCCAAGTATGGTGAAAAACGTTAGACTTTAAAGATACCTCCCGTTAGCCTGTTCAAAATTTAGAAGTGACCAAAAATTAACATCTAAGGAACTTTGTATATTTACACTGAAAGAAAGGAGTGTTTGGAAACTATTTGTGGCTAAATATCGAATGTTTGGGATGAACACAAATAATGTATAATAAATTATTCTTATTGGGTACAATTAATTATTGTTAGTAACAATTATTTATAAATTAACGTAAACAATTTATTTCAAATAGTAGTGGTGTCAAATAATTCAAAGTGCCTTTCAAACTGTTTGAGTGTTTCCAAAGTACACAAAACGTTATCCTGAAACACTTAAAATGTTTGTGATAAACACATTGTCAATTTATTGTTTGGTGGAACTGCTTCTTATTTCCTATAAACAATTCATGTTTGTGTGCAACAGAAAGAACCGTTTTATAAAAAATTTAACAAGTTAAAACATATTTTTGCAGAGTTCGTAGTAAGAAATTACACAAAATGTTGTTTCAGAAATAACTGCAAGTTCGGATAATTTCGGTGCAATTGTCATATGCGAAGAAAATCAAATTACAAACATCATCGATGATCGAGATTCCCTTGTTTTAGATTTAGGCAATGAAGGCCCTGCATCAAAAATTCAAAGAACTGTATCTTGCTTAGGTGAAATTGAATTTTTAGATTTTCACGAAAATAATGTCATAATTAACAACGACAAATACAATAATAATGTAATTAAGAGCATTAATTATTTAGGGCGTGTCCGATTTCTGAGCGAAATAATTTTTTTGTGATAAATTAATGTTAAACTGTACGCAACCAAATTATCACAGCAGCGGTGTGTTATAATTTTGACATGTCCGTAATAATTCTTGTTTCTGTGCCGGTGAAGTACACAAAATATGTTTCATATTATTTAAATAAAATTATTTATATAATAATGTATGCGTATTTGAAGTGTATGTAAACTCAGCATTACCATAAAGAGTTCGATATGTGAACGTAGCTTTAGAAAATTGAAACTACGCTCACACTAAAGAAAAGAATAAAGCATTCTCGTGTGTAAGCTTAACAAAGAAAGAGTTTTTTATTTAAGCCATCTCGTGTAAATTAAATACGACGATATTAAAAACATCACATTGGCGACAATGTAAAAAAATTAAAAAAATTTAATAAAAAAGTATTATTAATACGTTGATCAATAAATTATTGATTGATTAAAAAGAAAAAGTGCATTATTATGACAACAACGGATACCGAAAATATTAAAACACAAAATGGTGTTAATATCACACGTTTCGGAGTGGAATTCCATCCGGAAGTAGATGAATGGCTGCTATACCAGGAAAGGTTGGAGAATTTTTTCAATGCCTGTAAAACAAAAGACGACTATAGTAAAAAAAATCTTATTATTGAACTCTATCGGCGCTAAAGTGTATAAATTATTACGCGATTTGGCGACACCATCATTACCGATGGACAAAAATTATAGTGAGCTGTGCGATATATTAAAAGAGTATTATACCAAACCAATCGTGATATGGTTGGAGCGGAAAAGTTTTTATGATGCTACGCGGGTAGAAGGCAAATCAGCGGCAGAATTTGTTACCAAAATAAAACGCCTGGCGAGCAATTGTAATTTCGGTATACATCTGGAGTCAAAATTGCTAGACAAATTCGTGGTCAGTCAAAGCGAATATTGTAGAGCATTCGATCGGGTTTATGAGGAAGACGACGAAAACAAATTAACGTTACAGAAAGCGTTGGATATTGTATTAAAATATCAACCGCATTCCACAACAATAAATGCAGTAAAAAAACAATTTACAAATCAACACCAGGAAAGCAAATTCAAAAGTGTGAACAATCAAACACAATTTAAATTGAATACGAGTAAATAAGGCAATCATCAACAAAAGCAGTACAAGACAGCAGTGAAACCGAGATGTGAACACTGCGGGTACAAAAACCATACCAGTAACAATTGTTATTACAAAGCAGCAACCTGTGTGAAATGCAACAGAGTGGGTCATATTGTCACAGTATGTAAATTAAAGAAAATTAATTATGTGTCAAATGTCGACAAATTTGAAATTCATCAAAAAGATGAAAGTAAATTTTGTAGTAATCTATATTATTAAACGAGCAATAATTGCGGGTATGTATATATGTAAATATGTCCGCACGAAAAACTACTTCGAGACCGATTTCGTTGACGTAAAATGGCTATATGATGTCTTTTTGCATGAAAATGCGATTGAGTCTGGTCTCAAGTCTGGGAAAACTCTGTAAAGCTTTCAAATCTGGAAAAATTATCCAAATTTTACAGCGCCATCTCTAAAATGGTCAATTGTATATCGCTCATTTGCTACCACAATGGCATAACTCAAAATCGGTCGTTTTTGACTTATTTATAGAGAAATATCGGCTTTTTAATATAGTTAAAACTGATATAACGACACACCTAAAGCTATAAAGCTCACTACAAGACAAACGGAAATGGCTCTCAAATTATAACATTTGTTATTTTTAAATTGTGTCATTGTTGCAGCAAATGAGCGATATGTATTGTGTATTTTTTTTTATAGAAAAGAATGTTTGATGATTTTTTTAAATAGTACAGCTGCGTAGTTAGCAGCATACGGAGTTGGGATGTATTTAATTTTTTTTTTATGATTTTTTTTTCATGGATGTCTATTTTTCAAAAATCACGACAAAAAAAAAAAAAATTTAAATTAATGTTGGATGATCAGCATGTTTTTTTTAGTCTTTTCCCGACGAATTTTCCGAGTGGAAATTCGCGATTTTCTCGCATTTTCCGTGATTTTTCCGATATGATGTAAAAGGAAATTATTCTTAGAATATTTTTCTTCATCTGTATACCAAATTACAGAAAGATCTGACAAATTTTATCTTTCTCTATGTTGATACGTCACATTGTGTAAATCTATCTACATATTATATAATTTAGTAGAATGCTCAAAACTTTTTATAAAACCAAGTAATTTTTCGGCAAATTCCCATGCCGCAGTAGTCTAGGTGTTAGCGTTGTGGATTTTAAAATTTTAGATCGTAGTTCGAACCTCGAAAATTACATTCTTGAGATAAATTTTTTTTTCGTTTTTTTTTTTTCAAATTTATATGGCATGTATGATTGAATAATAATAAAAGATGAATGTAAAAGTTGTAAGCTACATTTAGGCTATTATAGTAAATCCTTTGTGTTGCAAAGGCACAATTATGACATTTACGTTCACAAAAATCAAGAATTAACTACAAAAACTACATTTACATTTAAGTTACGGTAAATGTATGTATATCAGTAAACGTAGGTATAATTTGGGAAACTACATATATATATATATATATATATATATATATATATATATATATATATATATATATATATGTATTTAGGTGAAGGATCATGAATTCGAGCGAGAATCTTGAAAATTTATATGAAATCGATATTGAAATAATTTTCTGGAAATATTGGATTCAATTTTCAATTGTAGGATTTAATTATTCCAGTGATTTTCTTGACCAAAAAATCACGAAAATGAGTGGAAATTAAATCCTAATGATGTAAATTGAGGCTGGGATTTTTTTTTTTTTTTTTCAAATTAGATTTAGAAGAAATTTTCAAGATTTTCGCTCGAATTAAGTTTGTAAAGTTTTCTCAAGTTATGTCTATACATTTACCGAAATAAGTACAATACATACATTTACAGTACCATATTATATATATTATTTTTGCAACAATAGATGCAAAGATTGATAATTTAAACGGTATTATTTTTACCTTCAAAATATTCGGTATCATCGCTAATCGGAATATATTAGAATTGATTTTTACTGAATCCAGATAATTATCTTAATCGGGAATCAAATGATTCTTATACTGAGTTATTCATATGCGACACTTATATTGCAGTAAATATTTCGACCGCTTTTACCAATGGTTAGCTAGCCAATCACAATATTACACAGATATCATTAATTTTCACTCGCGTCGGTAATCAATGTATACGTATATCGGTATAATTTGGGTGAACTACATACATATACGCATTTGGGTGAAGGATTATTAACTCGAGCGAAAATTTTGATAATTTGTTACATTGTGGTGGCAAAATTTTTCAGCAATATTTAGTATAGGGACATGGTCGTAAGCAGGCAAACTGACTAAATTTGAGTCGATCAAATCAAAAAGACTTACGCGTCGAAACAAGCGCCTTATAGATCATTTGATTAATATTGGTCGTAACAATAACACACACGTTGGCAAGGTTTGTAATCAAAATTATATCAACACTAGAGTTGCTGTAGATTCCGGCACCTAGTTTATTTATCTATCTATATTATTAAACGAGCAATAATTGTATGTATGTATGTCTCCACGAAAAACTACTTCGAGAGCGATTTCGTTGGCGAAAAATGGCTATATGACGTGTTTTTGCATGAAAATGCGATTGAGACTGGTCTAATGTCTGGGAAAACTTTGTAAAGCATTCAAATCTGGAAAAATTATCCAAATACCGCAACGCCACCACTAAAACCGTCAAGTCCATTGTCTATAGTATGGAAATAATGATGTTGCGGATTTAAATTTTATTAATTAAAATTTCAATAATTAGTACATACGTAGTCAACTAAAATTATAAATTAAAGTGTAATTTTTTAATATTTTGATGAGTTGGTCCAATTTTATTGTTCAAAACACTAAGAAACGTTGCTTAAAAATTAGAGAATTTGAATATCATGTAGTGTAAATGTGTCCATAAAAGTTTTAAAATCTAAACTTTTTATTTTCTTTATACCTATCTTCAATCTTCAAAAATACATTAAACGTGGTGAAAAGTATTTCTGAAATATATTTAATAGTTTTAAGGTTTATTTACGATAAAAAAATTATCAAATTTCTACAATTTTTAATCACTGTTTAAATAATGTATGGTTTACTCGCTTTTTATCACCTAGTTAGCAGCATATTTAGCATAGAATGATTGGTTAATCTTAATTAATTACAGGATTCGTATACAATTAGTTTAGAGGGTCCTCTAGTATTGCTCAGGGCCTTTTTTTATTTTACCGATTTTGTTAAAAATTGGTAAGGGGTTTTCGGGTGCTAGAAAGCGATTGCGCTGGGTGTTGATTTCGGGAAAATTTGTCTACGGGGTTCTCCAGTGGGCCCGGGTGCTTTTTTGTTAATTTTGGCGAATTTGCTAAAAAATTAGTGAGCGGGGGTTTTCGGGTGCCAGGAAGCGATTGCGACGGGTCTTGATAATTTACAAGGTGTTCTCCATTTGTGCCCAGGCCTTTTTTTAATTTATACGATTTTGGTAAAAATTGGTAAGCTGGGGTTTTCGTGTGCCAAGAATCAATTGTGACCGGTCTCGATTTCGAAAAAAATAGTTTAGGGGGTTCTTCAGTGGAACTTGGGCTCCTTTGTAATTTTCACGATGTTGGTAAATATTGGTAAGAAGTGTTTTTAAGTGGTATAAGGTGATCCCCATTGGTCTTGATTTCAGGAAAATTCAGACTCCATTTTTATAGTTTTAATGATTTTGTTGAAAATTGGTAAGTATGTTTACCAGTCCAGAGTGTCATCCATTGGAACTTGGGTTTTTTAAATTTTAACTATTTTGTTAAAAGTTGGTAAAGAGGGTTTTCGAGTGCCACGAAGCGATTGTGATGGGTATAAATTTTTGGAAAATTCGTTTAGGGGGTTCTCCAGTTGAGCCCGGGCTTCTTTTTTTTAATTTTTTCATTTTTGGTAAAAATTTGTGAGCGGGTGGGTGCCAGACAGAGATTGCAATGGGTCTTGGTTTAAAAAAATTAGCTTAGGGTCTTTCAGTGGTATCCGGGTTCCTTTTTTCATTTTAACAATTTTGGTAAACATTTGGTAATGAAAGATATTCGAGCGGCAGGAAGTGATCGCCATGGGTATTGATTGAAGTCAAATAGGGTTTTTAAAGGTCTGCAATGGGTGTTGATTTCGGGAAATATATGTTTAGAGGGTCCTCAGAATGGTCGAGGTCCATTTTTTAAGTTCAACGATTTTTGTAATAATTGGTGAGCAGGGATTTTCTAGTGTTAGGAAACATTTGCAGTGAACTTTCATTTCGGGAAATGTCGTTTAGTGGGTCCTCTAATAGGCTTGGGGTTCGTTTTTTTGAATATTTTTTTATTGATCATAATTGGTGAAAGAGAGTTTTCGAGTGCTAAAACGCGATAACACCGGGTATTGATTCTTAAAAAAAACGTTAAGGAAATTCTCGTCCGGTGAGCCCCTGTTTGCTTGGTTTTATCTTACTTTTTAACTTACTACCGGTTTCTGAAACGGTTATTTGATTTTTATTAATGTTGGTTGGGGTGGTTTTATTTCAGTAAAATTCGTTTAAGAGGATCCTCCTATGGGAATTCATATTTTTATTATTTTCTTTTGTTAATAGTAATTGGTTAGATGGAAATTTTCTAGTGAAAGGAAGCAATTGTAATGGGTTTTGATTTCTTGGAAAAATATTTTAGTAGGCTTTCTGGAGAGGTTCGGGTTTCATTTTTATTTTATTTTCTAACAAAGTAAATCTAATTGTTGTTATTGCTATTGATATTGCATTGTGTTTTTTTTTTTATTTGTTCAATTGTGATTTTTGAGAATTATATAGAGATCATAAATTAGTTCCAAATATGGATCGTATAGGTTCTGTAAAATGGCCAATTCCAATGGACCAAAGCCATTTCTCAACCGATTTCGATAGAACTCGGTATGTACCATGAAAATGGGATTGTAAAATGGGAATATGAATATTATTCTAGTTTCAATAGAATTAAACCATTTCCTTTCAATTGGGATGAATTGTATAGAATGGGATTTGTTTAGTATAGAATGGGATTCAAACATGAGTGTCGGAAATTTTTCTGGAAAATCGACAGTCTAAATGGAACTAACATATTGCTCAATTGAATGAGGTGAAACTCAGTGACATGAACGTGTAACAAACGCTAATGTAATTCGGAACGAGCGTAGCTCGGTGCTCCTGGGACTGTAGATAAAGAAAGCATATTTAACGTAAATACCAGTATTATTAATAATTCTATTTTTATAAATATCGAAATAGAAAATAAGAATTATAAATTAATGTTAGATAGCGGTGCTGGCGTATCATTGATACCGTTGCATTTATACAAAAAAGAATTTTCAGATTTTAAATTACAAACAGCTAATATTAAACTGTCCGCATTCTCAGGTCATGAAATCGAGGTAGTAGGTAAATTTTATCCAAAAATTCGGTATGGTCGAAAAATTTTCAAATTCCCGTTAGTAGTGGTTAACACAATAAGTACCAATAATGATTTAGCACCAGCATTGCTGGGCAGGGATTTTTTGTCAAAATTTGGTATAACTTTTACACAAGTAAATAATATACAAGCTAGCCAAGTGTCCGGTTTGAATAAACTGTTAAGCGATTTCAAAAATTTATTTGATGGTCAGTTGGGTACGTTTAAATATCACCAAATAAAATTAAGTGTGATAGAAAATAGTAAACCTTTTTTTCGGAAACCCAGGCAAATACTATAAATATGCTTTTAAGGAGAACGTCGATGGTGAGTTGGATCGATTATAAGGGTTAGGTGTAATTACACCAGTACCAACAAGCGATTGGGGTACACCGTTAGTTCCCGTGTTGAAGCAAGATGGAGGCATTAGACTTTGTGCCGATTATAAGGTTACGCTTAATAGTTCGTTAATTGACGATAGACACCCAATACTTTTAATTGAGGAAATTTTCAATAAATTGCAAGGCGGTAAACAATTTTCAAAGCTCGACATGGAATCAGCATATAATCAATTTGAGCTAGAGGAAGAGGCTTGCAAATTAGTGGCTTGGAGCACTCACCGCGGAGTTTTTCTAGTCAATCGTATGCCATATGGTATCAAGCCTGCTACTGGAATTTTCCAGAAAGATTTGGAAAAGCTATTGTTAGGAATTCCTGGAGTAGTTAACTTTTTGGACGATATTGTTGTCACGGGCAGAACTACCATAGAGCATTTAGAGAATTTGAAAATTACGTTTCAAAGATTGTCAGACGCAGGGTTAAAACATCGTAAAGACACGTGCGAATTTTTTTAAGATGAAATTAAATACTTGGGTCATAAAGTTTCAAAACACAGTTTGTCGAAGTCGTCAGAACGTATTGATGCAATAGTCAACGCAACAGAACCTTCTAATGTCACTGAAGTTAGAGCGTTCAGTGGATTGGTCAACTATTACGCCAAGTTTTCGCCAAACATTTCAAAGAAGATGCACAGTATTTACCATCTTCTGAAGAAAGGCGTACATTTTAAATGGGATTCCAATTGTCGGAAAGAGTTTGATAATATCAAAACACAGATAGTCAGAGATGTGGTATTAGTCCGTTATAATACAAGTTTGCCCATCGTGGTAGCAACCGATGCTTCAAATTATGGAGTAACAGGAGTAATTTCCCATATTGCTACTGATGGATCAGAACAGCCAATAGCGTTCTGTAGTAGAACTTTGTCAAAAGCAGAGAAAAATTATAGTGTGATAGAAAAAGAGGGACTCGCAATAGTTTTTGCAATCTTCAAATTTTATCAATATCTAGTAGGTAGAAAATTCGTAATAAGGACAGACCACAAACCTTTATTAGGGTTATTTGGCGAAACTAAAGGATTTCCACAAATGGCAGCCAGCCGAATTCAGCGCTGCGCGGTAAATTTATCAGCATTCGACTATAAACTAGTAAATGTTAAAGGAATAGACAACATATCAGATGCTTTATCGAGATTACCATTACGAACTAGTGATCACACTAGTGAAAAATCGTATATAAATTTTATTCTGGATAAGGACATTGCAATGGACGAGAATCTCGTGAATTTGGAAACTTCCAAAGACGAAATGTTAGCAGAGGTTTTCGGTGCGCTCAAAAATAGTAATTTTTCCAAATTGAAGGGCGATATTTTTAAACCTTTTCAGCGTCGAAAAGCAGAACTAACTATTGGGTCGAATATTCTTATGTGGGTACATAGAATTATTATTCCTACATCACTGCGAAAGATCATGCTATACAGCGTTCATGCTTTACATCTTGGAATTGTCAAGAGTAAGTCTATTGCAAGATCATATATGTGGTGGCCAGGAATTGATAAAGATTTAGAAAATCTAATCAAAGAGTGTAGTAATTGTCTAAAAACACGTCCAGACCCGGAGAAAACAGAACTAATTCCTTGGCCAAATCCGAATAAAATTTGGTCTCGGATACTTATAGATTACGCTGGTCCGTTAAAAGGAGTATATTTTTTCATTATCACGGACGCCTTTTCAAAATGGGTCGAAGTATTTAGAACCCGTGACATAATATCAAAGTTTACTATAAACAAACTCAGAGAAACATTCTCTCGCTTTGGTCTACCAGATACTATAGTTTCGGATTGTGGAACACAATTTCAGTCTGGTAACTTCGCAAAATTTGTAAAGTTAAATGGTATATGGGGGGCTCATAGCCTCTACCTATAAGCTAATACATTTTTCTGCACTTTATGTTAAGTTCTTCTTTTTTCTTTTTTACATGGTCTCTCCACTTGAGCTTGGCATCGAGGGATTTGCGTGTCGCGAGTAAATTTCTATAGGTTATGGATGGTAAGCCTTTTGATATGCAAAGTTAATATACGTGAATTTTGTCTCATTAAGCTTGAATGTCCAATGCTTTGTCCGGTTACAAACAGCATTGGTCATCCTCTGAAGTTTGCTCCGTCATCTGTAAAGGTGGCTATGGTTCCTTCATTTATGGTTGGTATGTCCCTTGTATATAGTAAATACAGGACACCGGCAGAGACTTTCTTTAGCTCGGAGTATTCATCCCCATATTCCACTCGAAAACGTCTATTGGATAAATTAGGCACAGAATTGCCTCGGCAGATCTCCGGAGACAATCCGCAAATAGATCAGCCTTGTCTTTGTGATCTCTTGCCCAGGTTCCATTATTCTTTTTATGTAGAGGCACTTGCATTTTAGGTCTTTTGAGTCCGTTCGTCGCCTTCCACACTGAGTAATCAGAATTTTTTTCTTAAGTTAGGCTAACTAAATATCTGTTGATTGATTCATTTTTAACTTCTTTAAGAAGGGATTTGAGACTGTTATATAAATTGTTAAGAATTGTTTTGTTCTCCGGGGTTCCATTAATTTGCCAGGTTTTACTTGCGCGTCGTTTTTCTCTTACCAACTCTCCAACTTCCATTGGGTAGTATATGTTAAGCATCTTCTTATTTTGTATAATGGAGGTGTTTGCCAACGCAGGAGAGAGAATTATTTCAATGAGTTGTTCCAGTTCGTCTTCCAGCTGGTGAGAATTTCTTATCGGTACCTGAAAATTGATTTTTTCCCTGAGTGCACTTTCCCTTTGAATTACCGTTTCACTGACTGTCATGATAACCGATGAGCGATACGATACTAGAGAACTTCCGTTTTCAATGTAAATGTACAATAGTTCTGAGATATACCTCTTGCTACATAAAAGTCTATTAGGTCCGGTATCTTAGCTTCATCTTTCACGTCGTAAGTCTAGATCCTCAATAGATGTTTTTCGCATTAAAGTCACCTCCAATAATAAAATCACGTCCTTGCGATTTAAATAGTTTAATGTAGTTCTCCCTTTTCAAGTTATGCCGGGGAGAATAGTAAATTGCGGAAACCGTAAGCTGCCTATATTTAATGTGAATCCTTGTAGTAGTGCCTTGCATTGTTTCTTCTTCGATTTTTGTTTCTACTTTTTTTTATTAGTAATGCCGAACCACCCCTTGCTCTTTTCGCAACTGATTTGAAGTTTGAATCTTTCGAATTTCGAGATTTTACGGGTTTTTTCGTGTTTTAGTTCTTAACTTTTGTAGTTGTTTAGCAACCTCACAGCCTCGATAATTAGCCGGATATTGACCCTTACAATTTATACACTTAGCTGGCACATCTCTCCCTATTGTACATGCCTGGGAAGATTTCCTAATATGTTTGCCTGACCATTTTACACATCTCGGATCCCGGCTGCAATATCTTTGGGTGTGACTAGATCTAATACATTTCTTGCATTGGGGTATGCGTGTAGCGGTTTTCCTCATTGGTTAAATTTTTACCTTCCTAGTGAAGAATTCCTTTTATACCATAAATGTTTTGAATATTCTCTTTGTTATCGCATATCTCTTTGTTAAAGCAGCATAAAAAGAGAGAGTCCCCTTTGACTAAAAGACTGGTATCCTTCCTAATTTTATGTTCTCCCTTTTTTAACAATATTCACAGCATCTAGTATCTTAAGACCGAGCAAGTGTGATGCAAACCTCTTGCCATAACTTTTATGGGTCGAGCCTGTTTTGTCCTGATAGGTAAACCACTCATACTTTTCAGCATTAAACTTCATAGATAAGGTTCTATAAGAATCTGAACCCAGAGTATTAATTTTCCAAACGTACTTTTTGTCCGTTACCGATTTCATTAGTGACTGAATTTCTGGGTAACTGGTTACGCCCTCAATAATTATTGGTTCAGGTGGTTTTCTTTCGATTGCACCAGTTTTGGTGCAATGTTCTTCTACCTGTTGGTTGATTGACGTCGGGTTGGACAACGTTCGGTTCGGTACTTGTGTAACGAAATCCCAAAAGGGATTATGTTAACAGACATGAGAATAGCGGTCTGATGCGGTATAGTAGCTGGCTAGAGCTCACGGTGCGGCGTGGGGATTCCCAGACATATTTCTCATGCTTGAATAACCGCATGATGAACAAAATTAGAGGGGCAAATGGAAATTAATAATTACACTGCCACAGCCTCAGCGGCAAAAGGAAATAATAAGCCGGGAGTGATCGTTTCGGAGTGACCGTCTCAATCCCAGGCGACTACCGCCGTGACTGCCACACGGGCCTCCCCTCATCGGCCCGCCTACTGGGATGCTGTTTCCCAGTCGCGGCGGCCACCGATGCCATTTATGAAGGAGGGACGCCCGCATGACAATCCCAGCGGCAATCCCCCGGAACGAGACCGTCACCCCGACGCGATCAACTCCTGTGGCGTGCCGCCCTCCACCACAGCCTGTCCTGGAGGAACGAACGGCACGCACGGAAAAGGGTGGAAAAAGGCCGACCCTTCGCATGACCCCACCTCATATCACCCGATCAGTTATTTATTTACGCGCACATGGTGCGGCGTAGCACACTACAGTAAGAATTTAAAGAGAAGTTCTGTTACGGTAAAATTGAAGAAATGAACAAATTCGTTAAGATAAATTACGTTACCACTGATTCTACGTTATATTAAAATTTTACTTTCACTAATCACTGTTCAAAAAAAATCAAAAAAGAAAAATAACACCAAAGTACCTGAAACAGAAAAATGGACCGCTATGTGGTCGAACCACACCCAAAGCGGACAACCGAACCGAAACGATGCAAAAAGAAAAATCGCGAAAACTCCAAACGCAATCACTCAAACAACGGAGAAAAGAAGAAATCGGCGTGATAATTGCTCTGTGTGGGATTTCCACCAAATCGGTGCATCACCACGAATCGTGAGTATGACCGCACAAAATAAGTATATAATGTATAGGAAAAATACTTGGGGGAAAACTAACTGTTACAACAAAATTTGTAAAAATTACAGTTTGTTTTCCTCCTCAATTTTGGTACCTTGTATATGGCCCGTCCGACCACACCGCAAACAGCGCCGACGCAGGATCCCCCTCTCAACCAAAATGGCTGCACTGCCCTCACAAGTGGGAACGCTGCTTCAATATTGCGCAAAAAGTTTTGCTTTTGTTTAAAATTTTTATTTTTCTCACTTAGGTAGACGATATATTCATATTTATTAATGAATTTAAGAGCCCCAAATTCACGCCTTTGTAAACATTTTATAAAAAAATGATGCACCTCACAAATTGAATGTTTATGTTGTATAACGTGTGTACAAAGTTGAAAAAAAAAATTTCACACATCAAAACAACTTGTACTTATCGCCAGCATTACTACTCAAAGGAGTGTAAAACGAGAAAAATCAACGTTTTGTTTTTCAAGCGAAACTTCAAATGCCGTATGTATGAAGGGCATAGAGAATATCGCATGATATTTTCAGTTATTGTCACTAAGTTTTATTGGATTGGATCCATTACTCAAAATCACTGTTACACTACAGAAAACCAAAAAAATTACGGGTTTTCCTTTTTTCTTTTTATTTTATTTGTAATTTATTTATTTTATAAAAAAAACAAAATCAGAATTAACGTGATCATTTTATTTTATTTTATTTATTATCAACAGTTCGATAAGCAAAAAAAACTCCAGACAAAATTAGAACTAATTATATTTTATAACTGCTACAAAATGTTTACAATTTTTAGTTCTTTATTTATTTTGAATAGTTCACAAATAATTAATTTTTATTTGTATTTAATTTAATTTTGTCCATAAATACAAGTAATAATATTTTAATTCACCTACAACTGACACTACTTTTCACTATTCGAGTAGTCCAACCAAAACAACTTCTCGAAATATAAAAAAACTAAACTTTTCTATCTAAAACTCAAAACTAGACTTTATTTATTTTTAATTTAAAAAAAAAAAATTTTTTCCGACTTAACGTCAACCAAACTCAAAACAGACTGACTTTTTTCCAAAAAAATATTTTTACATAAAAAAAACATCAGAAAAATTTCCCCCTCCTATTTTTCTCTCTCGCATCGCTGTTTGTCCCACTCGCTGTATTTGTGCACATGCACATCATTTTTATTTATTTTTTATTTTTTTATTATTGTAAAATCTTTATTCATGTTTATGTTTTTTTTCTTTTTATGTACACAAATACAACGAGTAAGACAAACAACGACGACGAACACATGTACATACTTATCTGTACGGCCGCATCGAAATCATGTCTAATACACCGATTTGGTTTTATCCCCACCCAGAGCAAATATCACGCGTTAATTTAAGCCAATGATACCAGAAAGAAAAATCGAATATTCCAGATTGAATATTTTAATAACCAAATATTCCATCTCATACTACATAATACATGTACACACACCAACTCGCAAGAGATATATATGTTTGTACATGACAATATAGGAAACAAGTAAATGAGGGAAAAAAAATTTAAAATATGTTTACATAGCAATCGGTGAGAATATTAAATTTGAATTTGGCAAAGCATAAATTAGAGCATATGTATATACAACACTATGGTGGTCATGGTATTTTATAATTAAAGAAAAATTTCAAATTATTTGAGCGTTTGGAATTTTCGAAAAAAAAAATCGTCACTGTTCCAAGTGGAGACATATGCCAGTCGTAACACTTGTAGTTCCACTATCATTTAATTGTTCATCCTCAGGTGACGATTCAGCTTGTCTTTTCTTACTCTTCCCGGATTGTTTTTTCTTCTTTAGGATCCAATCCGTCCCCCTCTCTAATTCTTCCTCATCAGTAAATGAGTTGAATTTCTCAGGTTCAATAGCCTCTATTTTGCTATGTTACTCTCTTTTGCTAGATACTCGATTTCATCGCCTAACTTGGCAAATTATTACTCTATGTCAATAGTAATTTCACTGGATCCAGCTGCCCGCAATGTAAAATTTCCGTTGGCATCACCGTTAGTCCAGTCAGCCTACTGGAGCATCACCTGAGGTAATAAACATCTCTGTTTTAAGCATTGCATTTAGTCTTGTTGGTCCGCGGGAAGTATTTTGTTTCCATCCTACCAACCAGTTTTAGCTGATGAGCAATCCCCTATCCGCCACCGGGGGACGCGCCCGCTGAGGTGTCAAGTTCCCATCACGGGACCAGCATATATAAAAAATTAAAAAGGTAATAAAAAACCACGTGGTAATATCATCAAGTGGTGACGTGCAGATTCCAAAACCTTTTCAAATTTCCGCCTTAATCATAGAAACAGTTTGCCGGAAATAAATCCAAATCTGTCAAGCCGTTCTCGGGGTGTAATTAATCCATCCAGACAGACGGACGCATTTCTTTTATTGATTTTTCGGACTCAGGGACTTTCAAAACTGTATTGGTATAGGTACTGTGTTAAAAGGAAATATAATAAGCTTTGGAATACTCTTCCTCTAGCATTTAAAACTGACACTATGAAAGGAATCATTTCATTTTAGTGCTTTTCTATATTTAAAAGCTCCTTTAAAGTTATGTTTGAAACTAAGCCAGTTCACCTTTTTTGGCTTTTTTGGCTAGATCATTCTTTCACTAAACCAAATGTCCTGTTAAAAGTGTGTCACAATTTTTGATGTCTAACGGGTCCAAATCGTTAAAAGTGAACGGATTTTTACGTGGAGTGACTTTAAATAACTGACTCCAATTACGCGGATTGAAAGTTATTAAATTGTTTTGCTTTTGATCGAAACACTGCTAATGAGGGACATCCGATCAAACCGGTACATATATTTTTAATTCAGAATTTTTAGTTGGCGCATCGCCGCTTCAAAAAAAAAATATAAGGAAAAAGGTAAAAGTTTTCATATAAATGGGGCGTGTTTTTGTGGTGTTGGGTCATTAATTTGGTTTTTGTGTGTTAATAAGTAAAATTATGGGGTAAAGATTCAACCAAATTTCTCTCTACACCATAAGTTTACTGAGCGCACACAGGTGAAGGAGAAGTTCCTTAAGGGGATGGTCTATTTCCTTTTCCATGTCTGTTTTTTCTATTTGTTTCATGTCCTTGACCAAACTCCACCAAACCCAATGACCAAAATTTCCCAACCAAACAGAGCTTCATGTAGGGTTCCTCTACCCAACAACCTCTGTATTATATTCTTTTTCAGCGTCAGAAGGAACGAAATCTTTTTCTTCACTGTTTTTTTGATTCAACGAAAACTGAACGAAAATAACAGTTGTAATATCAGCAAGCTTTTCTAGTCCCTGAAATCTATGGAGCTTCAGGGACCAGAAAAAATGACGGATATTACAAAAATAACACGGTTCAAATTTGATCCATAGTTGATGAGCTACAACGATCAACTTGTTCCAGACAGTGTGACATTGTTCGGAATTTATCAATGTAATATCAAAAAATGCTGCGGCTGGGTGAAAAGTTTGGCAGAGAAAAAAATTCTAAACGGTTTCATCGTACATATTTGAAAGGTGTTGTTCTATAAGCGATTTTTTTTTTTTTTTAAATAATTTTATGATTTTCACTGTGTGATTTGAAACTGTGTTGATTAATAATAGTGACTGTAGCTGTACCGCCGGTTTAAGGGAAAGTTATACACATGCTGGTACTATGTTATTTGCGTTAAATGCCATTCACCTAAATATTTCGGAAAATGGTAAGTAATTTTATTACCGATTAGAGTTTTTGATTTATTGCGAAAAAAAATTCTATATAACCATCCGCGACGAGATCAACATAAAGGACCAATTTGATTGACGCTATTTATAAATTTGTAGGCAAAGATAAGAACCCGATCGCAATGTTATGAGTAAATGAGTTTTTACTAACGGAAGAATACGCAGAATATTTCTACTTCTTCATTTAAGCTATTAAGAGCGATATAAAATTATTTTGTATAATTTCTTGTACTTGCAATTAGACACCCTGTTAAAGTTGGTTTGATTTTTTTTTTATCTATGCAATCTGTTCGGATGCTTAAGGCACTGACATGAATGTTGGGGTGTTGACATGAAAGGTGGGTCGGCCCATGGATTCTGCACTCGTAACAGATGGTAGTAGTTGTGTTCATCGTCATCATCTGCCCCTATCACCATTCGAACCCGGTACCTTCCGATTCAAACGCCGCAGCTTTAATACTGTTAAAGTTAGCCGAAAGTTGCCAGCCGAAAGTGAAAAATCGATAATGCAGATTGTGTTAGTCGAGGAATGGTAATGTAGATTGTCTAATACCCGCCGAAACTGAAAAGTCGATAATGCAGATTATGACATAACATTCCAGCCTGATATAAAAAATTTAGTAGTTATCAGCCGAAAGTAAACAGGATACATAGATTTAAATAAAAAATTGTGTAAATAAATTTACGTATAAAACTTTAGAAAATATCAGAAAATCAGAAGTATATACAAAATTTGAATAAAATCAGCCTCTAGATTTAATTTATCAATAGCTATCGCAGGAAAAAAATTCAGTACAAGTTTCCCGTGGGGAATCTCAAAATCAGCCTCTAGAGTGTTATGTCTGGAGATGGATTGCATTGATGTGACTTGTCAATAGCTATCGCAGGAAAAAAATTCAGTTCAAGTTTCCCGTGGGAAATCTCGGAAAATTCGATTTTCCATAAATTTCCCACTAGAAACTTGAACTGATTTTTTATCCTACGATAGCTATTGACAGGTCACATCAATGCAATCCATCTCCAGGCATAACACTCTAGAGGCTGATTTTATGCATTCATTTCTTACTTTCGGCTGGAAACTTTTTCAAATTTTCCGAGATTTCCCACGGAAAACTTGAACTGAATTACAGACATATCACTCTAGAGGCTGGAGTTACACAAACTTTCTAATGATTTTTGGAAAATCGAATTTTCCGAGATTTTCCACGGGAAAATTGAATTAAATTTTTCTCCTGCGATAACCATTTTCAAATCACATAAAAACGATTCAACTTCTGATATACATTTTAAAAGCTGATTTTATACTAATTTTGTGGAGTCATCTGATTTTCGATATTTTCCACGACTAGGTTGAACAAAGTTTTCCACGTAGGACTGTTTACAAAAGGTTTTATTGTAATCCATGTATCCTATTTAGTTTTTGCTCTCAACCACCAAATTGTTTATTTTCGGCTGTAATGTTAATAACATAAACTGCATTATTGACTTTCGACTTTCGGCTGGAAACATTAGGCTTGCTTTATCAGGATCCTATTGATAACGACTCGATTTTTCTATTTTCAGCTGGGATAACACAATCCGCATTACCGATTTTTTTTTTTTTGCTGGGATCACACAACCTGCATTACCATTTTTTCTTTACTTTCGGCTGGACTAACACACTCAGCATTATCGACTTTTCACTTTCGTCTGGTAACTTTCGGCTATCTTTAACAGTATCAATTATACTTTTCCGTGCGTCGGATTTTCGTGTTGTTTTGTGTAAGTCCAACAAGCAATTTACAAATTTTTGTGATTTGCCCCCGGAAATGGGTCTTTTCGAACTAGTACATTCAAAATGCTGCCCGTTACAAGTAACAAGATTTGATGATCGAATCTCACGAATCTATGCGATAGTGAAAGTACTTGCGTTTAGAACATGTGTACATTCATACATAGAAAAGGAGGCAAGCGCAGCAACTGAGAGAAATCAACAATGGGTGAGTCGTCAACACAAAATATTTATTATTAAAAATGTAACACGAAATTTTTCAACAAGTGCAACTCTGAAAGAGAGCGTTTATTTAAAATTTTACGCCCAGTTGTTATATCCGAATAGGCGCTGTAATCGAAAGAGAACTTTGAAAATTAGCTAATTTTTTGGATTCTCGAATAAAACGCCTATCCGTTATTTACGGGGTAATACTGTAGTATTTTAGCCCATTTAAATTTCGCTTAGTGCCAAGAAGTCCCGTCACTTGGTCCCCCCCCTCCAATAGACGCCAAACCACCTGGCTAACAGCTTAAAAGTAATAAATCTCAGGAGGAAAGTCCTAAGATCGCAAAGCGAACAAAACTCAATGCTTACTCTATGAGGGCTTTTAACGAGGTCCTTAAGGATCAGCTAGTTGTGGCAGATATTGACAAATCCCAAGAGGATGGCAGTATCACGCCCGCCAATTAAGGGAAGGTGGAAGGGGCCTTAGCTTCCACCTACCTGAAAGTCCTGTCGGAAAATCCAGGACCTGCTCTGACTTGTCGAAACGCGGGCTGGCACAGAAATCAGGTGAAACTGACTGCCTATACAGATTAAAGGTCCCGCTGCTTTATAAGAAGGCAGTGGGAGGACTTAGCGAGGTATAGCCCAGAGCTAGCCTTGCTGAGAAGCGACAGATGTCGTCTTGATCCAGGAACCTTGGGTCACTGAAGACCGGGTACGTGGGCTCAAGACTCCCTATTATAGATTAATTCACGCGAAATAGAAGGTAAGTTTCGGTCGTGCATTCTCATTAAAAATAACAAAAGCTGTTTTCTGTTACCACCTTTCAGTAACGGAGATGTAGCGGCGGTCAGCATTGAGGTCGATAAACGAAGCCTCTGGCTAGGTTTACTACGCATGACGTGAGCTGTTCTGGTCTTGTCATTAGGCAACTGCGTAATGGTACAATTGTGTAAGGGGTAACCTGTTCACAATTTTCAAGTGTACGTACTGCCTCCTCGTGGCAACCACTGGTAACTAAGTCCATTTGGCACATTTTTGGCCATTTGGCACAGGCTAAAGTACGGCGCTAAAGGAGAAAACCTTGACAAAATACCCTAATCTAAGGTGGAACAGCATATGCCGATGGATGAATGGCTGATAGGTTAATCAGTCCAAAATATGCGGACTCTGGATACCAGGCACCCTCCAGTTTTATTTAGCTTTCCTGTAGTAAAGCTGGGTGACCTACAAGTGGTTTGCAATTCCGAGCAACTCGTAAGAGTAAAATCAAACGGAATACGAGACAGGAGTAGGAATATACGAGAGTGGGGCAACCCTCTCAAAGTCCTTGGGCTCCAATGCTACCGTTTTTCTAGCGGAACTACATGCTGTAGTAAACATCTAGGAGGGAGAGCAATAAGCCCAGATAGTATGTATCACGTACCGGGAGGCAGTATTGTCAGGTTCATTAAGAACTGACTGGACTTGACTGGACGGATAATTAAACAGGGTCCAGCACAATAGATCTTTTAGGTCGCAGTGCGAAGTGGCTGATCGCCCGCATGGCCCTACAATAATAATAATAATAATAATAATAAGCTGTTAGCCAGCTGAAGGGCCTTCCGACTTTTTCTCGGTGACTGTTTTTCCCACACAAGCGTGGATTTGTCCTTATCTCTTCTGTGTTCTGGCGAGATGTTATTTATCTTATCCAGGGCCCTCCAGGCCTTCCTCCTAGTATTATAGGTTGGTTTTGAGGAACCTCATTTGTCCACAGTTGTCCACATTTTCCGGATTTTTTAGAGATCCGGACTCTTTTTGTTGTTTTTAGTTCTTATCAAGATCCATAATTGTTCCCACGAGTAGCGAAGAAAGAAGTGTTTATCTGTGCAGAGATCCGAAGTACACAGATAAGGCTACTTAGTCCGGAGGGCGCTAAGTATCCGGATCCACCGTTAGCGACTAAGCTAGTTTTAAAGCTGGGCCCCCAGTCTGGTCGGTTATCGGCACGGTACGATTAACACCTTAACCCAGCCCAGCGATTTGTTTAAGGTTCACTCCTTTAGCGCCGTGTTTTAGCCTAGAAGCCAAAAAATCAGAAATCTAGTTTCCAGCGGTCACCACGTGGAGGTAACACTAGCACTTGTGGAAGTTGCAAGTTACCGAGAATCCCCCGAGCAACTTCACACCTTACCACCTGATTGTTTGTTTATTTGATAAGAAACGTTCTCAACATGATGTTTTGATAGGGGAACTCCATAGATACTTTGACGAGTTTACTTAATATTAATCTGTTTAGCATGTTCTGCAAGTACAATTTGATCTAATTCAACAAAAAGTTATTGTTTTCAGTTCCGCCCTTGATATTTTTGTTATTCCTACTGTCTTTTCTCAGGTTCCAGGTTTCTGTTTTCTCGTTAAAGTTTATTTTTTTTAGAACAATTTCAACAATTTTTTCAATAACCAGGCTTGGCTTCTGCATTATTTTGTGTAACAAATTTATTACTAGACTAGTATAGCCTATCCGCTTTTACAAACTGAAATTTTCAGTTACTATCCGACAAAAAACAAATATGTTTCCAACTAACTACAAAAAGGCAAAATTGTTGTATATTTGGGATTATTTTGATAAATTCATAATACGATATTAATACTGTACTCAACAAAAAAAAAAAAAAAAAAGGAAAAGAGGAATCACCTCCCTCATACATCTACCGATGATGATTATCGTGCGTACACTAAACAAAAATTTATAGTAAATTGATTTCAGCCATCCGAAAAAATTGGTACAGCTATATAAAAAAAAAAAAAAGAGTTCATGTGCAATTTATTTTTATTTTTTAAAACATTAGGATTTATAAAGGATTTTTAGTTATTTGCCACCCCAAAAAAAAAAGGGTTCGAAATTGTACATACATATGTACATGTTATATACACATTAATTTGAATAATGTTTTGGCAACAAAAATTTTTTTTTTCCAATATACATATTTTGTATATACATAACTATAGTTGGATGAACGTTTTAATAACACGATATTATCTACCGAACCCTTCGAGCAATATAAATTTTGGTTCAAATAAATTTTAATTATGTTCAGATGAGTACATTGTAAAGCTGATATGTATATTTGCAAAAAAATTGATGCTCATTTCAAATAAACAACGTACGTTTCTATATCTGCTTACACACCTTTTATTTATAATACCTATCACAATTTTATAAATCACATTTCAGTTGTGTCAACCCCAACACGACCCCATCCTATATACAAAAAAGATCATGAGATATAAATATTTTAAGATGCAATGCATTTAATTTATTTTCTAGTCATACACAAAGGAAATGAGAAATTTCTACATTTCTGTGATTTTGAACATTAATAACACAACAACAACAACAACAAAAAGCTCCCTCTGGTTTATTTTCTATGGGTGTACACGAGTGTCACACGTATAAATACAAAACACGATAAAGAGGAATATTTAGAAGTAAAATCGAAGAAAAATAAGTTTTGTCATTTTAGTTTGCTTATGGAAATCCTATTTAAGGACGATGAAAGCAAAATTAATCTTTATAAGCGAAAAATAACATAAAAAGTCACAAACGTGAGAAGAATTTCAGTTTATTGATTCCAAAAATTTTTTTTTGTACTTTCCATACACACACCGGTCGATATGCAAGTTTTCTCATTTTTTTTTTTGTGAATTCCTAATGATCTAAACCTATGAATGAATTTAAATTTGTTATTATGTATATGAAAGATTTTTTTTTTTCCAAGCAAGTATACTGCTGCTTTGCTGTATGAGACAGTTCGCTATTAGAATATTAAAGCTTACGATGAAGATGAAGAATCACACATAATAGCAAAAAAAAAATGAAAATTGTTTCTTTCTTCATGTGTCATGTATTTTTACAATAATAATAACACAGCGACAACAAAAACAACAACTACACATATACAATACAAAATCGGATTGAAATAATTTGATCTAATGATGTAGATGTCTAGAGGTGTACACGCTTGTTGCTATACTGATGTTTGGATAAATGATTTGAATACACGAGAAAAATAATTAGCTTTTGTGCGAGATTTTTGATATATCATATAACGCAAGCAAGTAGCTGTACTCTCTGCTTATAATATCATTAAATTGTTACATGTCGCTTGTACGTACTTTGGGAATTATTTACAAAAATGTTGTTCTATATCGTTATTGTCTCGTGCATACATGCTGTACACAAAACTGTAACAATTTATCGAGGTAATTTTTCTTCGAATTATTAAACAAATGTCGTGCCTCCGACTCTTGCAACTTAAAAGTCTATAGGGAGGTAACAATTAAGTACATATTTTGTACTCAACTCTATAATCGTACAAACACTGTAATACAGTTTGAAATGTCTTTAAAAATCCTTGATATGTAATTAAGTGTGTGTGTGACAAAATAGCGATATCAACTACATGTCGTATACAAATGTGTATATAAAATTCTATACATTAATATTTAAAATTAAAAGAAAATAAATCCTCGAAGATTATACATAGAATCCTTGATTTCCCTTTTGAAAAAAAAAAAAATTATTCGTATGTACCATACATATTCTATATCTTAAGTTGTTCTATTTTTTAATACATTAAGTATGCATAGTAATACTTGTATAGATTACACAAGAGGAACGTACTTATGTGAAATAGGTTATAATCCTTACTATCAAGCATAGAGATGATTTATGTTTGGCCTTCAATAATAATTTATAATTAAAAATCGTTAAAACAATGCCACTGTCATCCACATCACAAACATAAACTTTATTCCTTACCGTTTTTGCATTGTGTCTGTGAACGAAAAAAGAACCAAACTCAATTCTCTGTTGATCAATAATAATTTCACCAGCTAGCTACATTTCGTTTATTTTCGTTTCCTAACCACTCATCAAGTAATTTTTGCGTTTTTTTATATCACCGTTTAAATGGTTATAGGTATATAAATTGAAAGAATTCACTTTAACTGACTTACTTAAAATGCTTACTTTTTGTTTCAGATTCACGTTATTTCAATTTTTTAATAATTTCCGTCAGAACTTTTTTATTTTGTGTTTAATTTTCTGACTAAGGCCTTCAGTAACCCTTGGTTTAAAAATTGTATCTTTGCTTTTTGCTTAAGAGAAGTATTTTTATCAATATTCAATTTAATCAGCTTTTTGCAAGTTAATTTTCGGATAAGTATGATATGGATGGTTAATTTATATATCTTTACATCGGTGAAATACTAAGAGATGTCATGTAATGATCTATGATGTGAAGAACATGAACGTCCATTTTTGATAAACAAAATTAATTTTAGGCAAGTAGAAGAGTTATTCAACTAGCGAGTAGTTTTATTTATTAAAGACTTCAGCCCATATGAGATTGAATCATGACATTATTTAATTCGTCAACAAACCAGAAGAAAACAAAGAATATAGAATAAATCACGGTTAAGCACATTGTAACGCTGCTTGGTGCTACGGTGCACATGCTTGCTCATTGTAATATATATCCTGAGTGCTCAGGGCTGGGAGGGTTCACTATATGGTAAATTAGCATTACAAAAAAAAAAAAAAAAATATTCATGTGCATAACTATATAAACCACAACACACACCATATTACGACCACTGCCTCATCTACTACCGCCCTACAAATTGGTCACTTAATCAGACATCATAAATAATAGAAAACCAAAAAAAAAATTCATATTTAAATGATAGCTTTAATAACAGTTATATTGTTACGTTTTTGCCATGTCACTCAAGGTTCGTATCACTGGATTGTGAATAATACAAAATCGATTTAATTTATCTCTAACGAATTTATTTATTTCATACAAGAATTATTAGAACAACACAGTTTATCAATAAAAATTAACCAAATCACTTTAAGTAATTGTTACACAATTTTACTGTTCACTTATAATTTTTATTTCGCACTACAACACTTTAAAATCACTTTTTAATTACTTTTTAATCTTCACACTGTCGCTTTCCAAATACTAATAATCCAATTCGACTTCGTTCGCCTTTTTATATTTATATACACAAACCAAACTTGTAGAAAGCTCTTGACTTTTCCAGTTAGAATAGCGTAAAAATATTACATAACAATTTGTATCATGGAAAATTCCATTTTAGTACAGTTAAACATTGAGCTATTCATTTAACTTCTTCTATTACACACTAGGTGTCATTGTCACAATATTATATACGCAATGAAAATATGGTGACGGTGACACCTAGCGTGGGATAGAATAAGTTAAATTAATAGCTCAATGTTTAACTGTACTAAAATGGGATTTTCCATGATAAAACAGTTCTAACCGTTTCTACACTATTCTAACTGGAAAAGTCATGAGCTTTCTAGAAGTTTGGTTTGCGCTTATGAAAAGGCAAACTAAGTCGAATTGGATTAGTAGTATTTGGAAAGCGATAGTGTGAAGATTAAAAAGTAATTAAAAAGTGATTTTAAAAGTGTTTTAGTGGAAATAATAGTACATTGTGTCATTAGGATTAAAAGTGATACTTTGTTTGACGAGCAATTATATTTGCATGCGAGGCGAAGCGCAGCGTAGCCGAGCAAAAGCAAATATTTGCGAGTCAAACAAAGTCACTTTTAATCCGAATAACACATACTATTTTTTCTTCAACGAAGAAATGCTTATTATAAACTAATTATACAAGTAAGTACAAATTATGTAATTAAAATTTCAAAATTGAAAGTAATTTTGTTGAAATATTTTGTGAAACTAAGGAGATCATGACTTTTGTTTGGTTTGACTATTGTAAGTGTCAAACTGCCAAGCTATAATTATAATATTTTTCTTGCGAACAAAATGTTTGAATCAGAAGATTTATCAAATTTACCTCCGGATGTGGTTCAAACAGCAAAGGAAATTGTATTAAACCTATTGCCATCAAAATCACGTAAGATTTACGAGTGCGCATATAACCGATTTTTGAAGTGGTGTACTGAAAAAAATGTGCAATCTGGATTATATTCAGAAAGCGTTCTATTGGCATACTTTGCCAATTTGTCTACGAAGATGAAAAGTTCGACTCTTTGGGCGCAATATTCTATGGTTAAGGCCACATTAAATTATAAAAATGGCGTAAACATCGAAAAATATTCCAAATTGCGAGCATTTTTAAAAAAACAGAATGTTGGTTACACAGCAAAAAAATCGAGGGTTCTCGATAAAGCACAAATCGACTTGTTTTTAAATTTTGCTCCCGATAAAACATATTTAATGATGAAGGTAAGCTTTAAAACTTAAAGATAATATTTATACTTATTTTTTGGTATTTTTCTTGCAGGTTGTTTTAATACTGGGAGTAGCGGGTGCATGTCGTTGCGACGAACTAGTAAATTTAAAGATAGATGACATTGAAGACGTTCAATCAGCTTTGTTGGTAAAAATTCCCAACTCCAAAACAAACAAATCGCGCCTCTTTACTGTTTTGGGAGAAAATTATTTGGGGATTTGCAGAAAGTACTTTGCTCTTCGCCCAGAAAATTTCGAGGAACGACGTCTTTTTATAAAATACCAGGGTGGAGTATGTCATCGGGTAGTAGTTGGTATTCACAAAATTAGTAGCGTTGCAAAAGAGGTGGCATTGCATTTAAATTTAAAAAATGCAAGTGAATATACCGGTCATTGCTTGCGTCGAACTTCAGCTACACTCCTTGTAGATTCTGGCGGTGACCTCACTTGCCTTAAAAGGCATGGTGGTTGGAAATCTAATACTGTAGCTGAGGGATACTTAGAAGATTCCACAACAAATAAAACAAACACTGCTATAAAAATATTACGGCCCGATGAACTTAGTACCAGCTACAGTACTAGTACCAGCTACAGTACTACTCATGAAAATATAACCGCTCATGATACTGTAGAAAATGAGGATACCTTTGCTGCAGAAATATTACCCCCCGAAGATCCCAGTACCAGTCCAATTACCAATATTGTTGGCAATATGGTTACAAATGATAATAATGTTGACAAATCCGGTTTGCTTAATTTTTATCAAAGTTGTTCAAATTGTACTTTTAACATTAATATCCAGAACAAATAATTTTGTTCGCAAGAAAAATATTATAATTATAGCTTGGCAGTTTGACACTTACAATAGTCAAACCAAACAAAAGTCATGATCTCCTTAGTTTCACAAAATATTTCAACAAAATTACTTTCAATTTTGAAATTTTAATTACAGTGAGTGGATTTGAAATTCGGACAAAGAGCATTTTAGATTTTAATAATAAATAAAATTCAGATAAAAGTATTTATATTTTTTATTTTTTTTGTATGTGGTAAATTATAGTATAAACAACAGAATTCCAATAAGAAATTATTCTAAATAATTCCTTAAATCTATAAATTTGATTATTTTACTTGATTCTTCAAATTATTACATTGATTTAATATTCGGACAAACCACTTATTTTTCACGAAAACGAATAATTACATTTACAGATTGTTTGTTTCCTATATAGTTGACTCACATTTGCATTTATATTTCATAAGGTGATCCCACGTTGAGATTTTTAGGGAAAAATCAAAAATTAAATTTGTTTTTAAATTTATGTATATTATATAAATATTGAAGTACATATTTGAAATGCATATAATATTTTTAGTATCTATTGTATGTATACCCCCGCCTCATCCACGCACGTGAAATAATAATAATAAACCGTTGAAACACAGAAAGGACAATACACACAAAAAAAAGTCATGGTATATGTATGTATGAACAGGTCTTAATTTTTATTTTATTTGGAAAAAAAGTAGATCGTTTTTTATGCTGTGTAACCTTGTATGTTTCCATCATAGTCATAAAATAGCAATGTCAAGGATTTTTCGTTAAATTTTTATTTTCCCGTTAGGTCAAATATACAACAAATAAACATATACATACAAATAAAATAAATACTGTGTATTATGTATCACAGTTGCGTAGTTTCAAATTAAAAATTGTGTAATAAAGATCGCTGCAAACAAACATGGGAAGAAAAAATAAAAATACTTCGTTTGATCAAAGGCAATTAGTGATATTTCATTTTGAAAAAAACAAGACGATTCGGGAAATTGGAAATATTTTAAATATTAGCAAAACTACGGTATACTTATAAAAAGGTACAAAAATGAAGATAGGATAGAATCTATTCCTCAAAAACGTCGACCTAAACTGCTAAACCATAACCAAGAACGGTGGATAATAAATCAAGTACGAGAAAACCCGAAAATTAGTGCTCCCAAATTAACTACAGAATTGTGCGAACTTTATCAAAAGTCTGTATCCATAGATACCGTAAGAAATGTTATCAGAAATAATGGGTATCATGGTCGTACACCAAGAATGAAATCAACGAAATTAATAGAAAGAAACGAATGGATTTTTGTAAGTTGTATTTGAACAGGAATGAAGCGTTCTGGAATAATGTATTGTTTGCTGATGAAAGCAAATATAATACTTTTGGTTGTGACGGAAAAGGAAAAGTATGGAGAAGGCCAAATGACGAGTTAAATATTAAAAATCTAAAATCCACAGTAAAGTTCGGAGGTGGATCTGTTTTAGTTTGGGGTTGTATGGCTGCGAGTGGGGTCGGGAACCTAGTGTTTATTGATGGAATAATGGATAAAAACATGTACTTGGACGTTTTG
Source organism: Tipula vernalis (assembly GCA_958295665.1). Lineage (NCBI taxonomy): Eukaryota > Metazoa > Arthropoda > Insecta > Diptera > Tipulidae > Tipula > Tipula vernalis. Next base: position 60,019,389 of record OY282560.1, on the reverse strand, counting down.
CGCAATAATTTAAAACAGAGTGCTGAAAAATTGGGAATATTGGATCGATTTAGTTTTTACCAGGATAACGATCCCAAACATACAGCACACGATGTAAAGTTATATTTATTATATAACTGTCCAAAAGTTTTGCAGACACCACCCCAATCACCAGACATTAATCCAATCGAGAATTTGTGGGAGGAGCTGGACAGGATGGTTCGTAAACATAAAGTTCGAAGCAAAACGCAACTCAAGCGCATTCTTCTTGAAGAATGGGGAAAAATTGAACCGAATTTTACCCAAAATCTGGTAAATTCGATGCCAAGAAGGTTACTGGCCGTATTAAATCAGAAAGGTTATCCAACCAAATATTAAAATTGAAGTGATAACAATTTTTAAATTCATACCTATCATTGTCCGAATATTAAATCAGCGCAAAAGTACCAATTAAAATTTTGATTAATAAATTTACTTAATTTGAAATATGATTTTATTTAATTATTTATTGAATTATCTTATTTGATGTATTAAAGAATTATACTGTAAGAAAAAAAATTGAAAAATCCTACTTGTTTTTATTTTATTTCATATTAAAATCTAAAACACCCTTTGTCCGAATTTCAAATCCACTCACTGTACATAATTTGTACTTACTTGTATAATTAGTTTATAATAAGCATTTCTTCGTTGAAGAAAAAATAGTATGTGTTATTCGGAACTATTCATGACACAATTTTCACTAATGACACAATGTACTATTTTAAATGAGTATGTAAATTGAGTTTTTTGTGTTAATGAATAAAAAAAGTTTTTCCGAAATAAAAAAAATAAAAAATACTTTCATATATACATTATACATATTATTGTGTCTTCACTATAATATTTTTCTCCTATAGTATTAAAAATACCTACTTTTACACCAAGGATTAAAAGTGTAGCTTAGCAACACACACATTTTATAAAATAGTAAGAAAAAGGCCAACTTTAATACCAAAAAACAGTATTAAAACAAGAGGCTTTTAAGACGTTGGGAGAAAAAAACTATAAGTGTACAGTAAAATTTGAGAATAATTTATATAAAATGATTTTGTGAATTTTTATTAATAAACTGTGTCGTAATAATTCTTGTGGTAAATAAATAAATTCGTTGGTGATAAATTGAATTGTTTTGTATTATTCACAATCCAGTGATATGAACCTTGATTGAGAAAGCGAAAACGTAACAATATATATATATATATATATATATATATATATATATATATATATATATATATATATATATATATATATATATATATATATATATATATATATATATATATATATATATATATATAAGTTTATATACCGCTACACCTATAATTTATATGAAAAAATTGTTGAGTTAAAAATGCATCACTTATGATTAAAAAATAAATAAAAATTATTAACAACGTTACATCAATGATTTGACTTATACATAAGATTGTTGAGTTAAAAATGCATCACTTATGATTTGACAAGCAAAAGAATAGAATTAACTACATTTCGCCGATGATTTAATAATGAATATTATTGAATTAACAACGTTTTAGCAACAATTTTACTTAAAAGTTTGTTGAATTTCACCTATGAATTTACTTAAAAGTTTGCTTGATTAAGAACGTTTCACACCACCACCACTTCATATTCACAACCAAACAGTGAAAGATTCAGTAGAACTAAAGAATGATGCTAAAGTGGACAAATTCGAAATTCGAAGAGTAAGCGACGACACACATTCGATCATTGTCAATACAATAGATGATTACGAGAAAACGAAATAACTACTAAAAGAAGTAAAAACACACTACTTCACCTACACGTCGAAATCGTTAAAACCCAAATCGCTAGTATTGAAGGACTTACTAATAATGAAGACATTGAAGACCTGAAATCTAGCCTGGAGGAGAACGACGACATCAAAATAGAAAAAAATAATTCAAATCAAAAGCAAAAGGAAGAAGGAAATCGGACGAAAAATGCCACTTTACATCGTACAATACCAACCAGAAACGAAAATGTCGAGTGTTTTGAACGTCAAGACACTCAACTATCAGCGAGTCTCATGGGAAGCTTTAAAAAAAGCTAACGACATAATGCAATGTCGAAAATGTCAACGATTCGGACACGTAGCGTCGAATTGCAATTTATTGTACCGATGTGTCAATTGTTCCAGCCAACATAATCCGGGAGAGTGCCTTATAAAAGAGAAAATCTAACAGAACTGTTTCTACTGCATCAACTGCCAGAAAACGGGTCACCCAGCATCCTTTAAGGGTTGCCCAGTATATCAGAGAATGCTGGAGAAACTTAGACATAAGATAAAAGAAACCAAATCTAAATCATCTAGGACATTCGAAACATTTCCAGTAAACATACAAAATGGCACATATGCAGATATACTAAAACCAAAATGATCAAACCAATTATCCGTAGAAAACCTAGCGCTAAAAATGGACAAAATGGCCCAAACGATACAACAACAGAGTGAACAGATCGCTCAACTCTTAAAGGTTATCGGTACACTATGAATAATCTAAAAATAATAGCTCTCAATGTAAATTCAATCGTCAGCATATACAGACGCCTAAATTTAGTAAAATTTTTAGAATTACATCAACCAGACGTGATGTTGATCAGCGAAACGAAATTAAATTCCAGACATCATATTCAACAAATTCATCGAACGGTGGGGGTACCGCGATCTTAGTTAAACGAAACATACGATTCGAGCAAATCAAAATTAGTATGTTACAAAATGTGAAAGATGTCGAGAACACAATTATCAAAATTAAGTTGAAGAATAATAAGAAATTGTATCTAGTATCGGTGTACTGTTCAAATCACAACAGCACAGAAAAAGCACATCAATTTGAGAAAGAGTGGACGCAGATTTTCGAGGTACTGGAGCTGATGAACGTAAACAATTACTTTATCTTAGCAGGAGACATAAACGCCAGGCACTCTAACTGGGGTAATGTGAACCACAATAAAAGGGGCAACGCATTAAATCATTGGCAGGCAGATAAGGAATTCTTATATAAAGCGCAAATGTATAAACCCAATGCACCAACATACACACCTACAGGAAGTTATTTGGATCTGGCAATAGCAGACAACCGATTAAAAATCAGTACAAACAATGAAGGTGAGATACCCACGCTACACTATGGAAGTGACCACAGAGCAATTCGATTCAGGCAAGCGATTAATATACCAATTTGACAATACCGATTGGCCTCTGTGGACCAAAAAACTAAGAAATATTTATTGTAAATATTGCAAGCGAAATAATATTAAACAAAACTTAGCCTCAAACAATCAAAATTTGAGCAAGGATGATATTGAGTCTTATACCAATATAATCACAGAACTTATCCACCAGAACATTAAGATGACACAACCGAAAGTACGTTTTAAAAACAATATGGAGTGCTACACGAATCGAATGATTGAAAGCCTATACAAGCATAAAAGCCACATCATTACCAAAATAAAGAAGTTGAAAAGAAAAGGAGGTATCGCAATAGCACAGGGCAGCCAAATAATCTCGCTGAAAGCCCAGATAAAACGAACAAATCAGCTTATCATTGAAAATATCAAGCTGCAAATGAACGAGCACTGGCAAAACAAAATTAAATCAATACAACAAGGGCCAAAAATATTTGCCACGATTCGAAGTATTTGGAGGTCGAAGAACAAAAACCACGAGCAACATTCCCAAATCCAGCACTAACAAATATAGCAGCTGCAATGCACAACAAAATTTGGATATAATCGGGCACCATATAGAGAAGCAAACCATACCAACGACAACAGCATGTAAATCACCGCACGCGTCAATCATCGAATACCAAGCTGATGCACTCAAAAAAGAACATCAACGGGAGATAAACAATAAAGTTACCAAAACAATGTTCAACGACGACAATCGTGCAAACCAAATCAAAACAAATTTATTGACATCGTCATCATCGGACAATGCGTACTTTATTACCATAAACGAATTGAAACATATCCTGGAGTATTGCAACACAAAAAAGTCGTATGGAATCGAAAAAATACCAAATATAGTGCTCAAACATTTACCAGACGAGATTGTGGCGGATCTGTGTACCATATTTAATCATCTCCTTAATAACAGATCATTCCCATCGTGTTGGAAAAGGGCCCGAATCTTTCCAGTCCTTAAGAAGAATCAAGATTCGAAGGACGCACAGAGCTATCGGCCTATCAGTTTGCTGTCGAATCTAAGCAAAATTTATGAAATTGTGATCCATAACAAAATTCAAAGCCATATACAAAAAACCAACATTATGCCAGATAACCAATTTGGTTTCAGGCAATCTACTATTCATGCGATCACGAAGTTGACATCCGATGTGTGTCACAACCTTAACGAGAAAGATATGTGTACCGGGGCAGTAATGTTAGATATGGCAAAGGCTTTTGAATCTGTATGGTTGTAGACGGTTTAATATTTAAACTCCAAAAAATAAAATTCAGCAAAGACATCATCAAAATCCTCATTGATATGTTGTACAATAGACAGTTCATAACAACCATGGGAACTGAAACATCCAAGAGCGTATTCCAATTGCATAACGGAACAATAAATGCGCCTGTATTACTGAACTCACCGGAAGTGCAAACGATAGCAAATACATACGACTTAATGGTGTATAGCGCTGCATCAAAAATCAATCAAATACAGGAGAATATTCATAAAGCAACCAATTTTATCATCGCATTTTTGAAAACTTGACGATTCTGTTCAGGAAGCCATATCAGTTCGCGACAGGTGATACGAAAAAAAACTGGAAAGCGTTAAAAGTCAAAATTGCCAATGTAAACTTAGAGCAAAAAAAAGTGTGAAATACTAGGGCATCAATTTCCATCGATTCTGTTCAGAGAGTGAAACCGAAATGTTTTTCGCTCCGGTTTAGGGTTAGGTTCCCAAATTTATGTTTTCGTTTCGGTTCGGTTTCGGTTTGTTAATTTTTTCTGGTTTCGTTTCGGTTCGGGTTCAAAATCGGTTTAAAACCGGTTCAAAATAGAATCACTTAAATATGTATATTAAGAACTGTAATTATAAAATCATACCAGTATATAGCTCCTACACCCTCCAAGGTTTGCAGACATATTTATTGAATTATATCAAGGTATACCGTTATAAGTCGGGCGCTTCTCTTGCGTAGGGGATAGGGCTAGGGCAAAAGGGTATTTTTCATGCTTTAATTTGGTTTAAATTTTATTTTTAAGCGATAAAAATTGAACGAGATATGATATTTTAAATTTAGTGTAAAACTGAACAGTAGAATATTTTCATATGACTTCTTTCTAAAGTTTTCATTGGTTTTTCTACTAAAGTTACTAAAACAATACATGATGAAACAAATAACAGAATAATACAAAATGACGAATGATTACGAACGATTACGATTAAAAGACCTAGTTTACGTAGTGGGGTGATTTTTTCGATAACGTCATAATGTGTCTTGTTTTGTGTAAATGTGTGAGTAAATTATTTGATGGATTGCATTTTGAAAATAGATAACAGTAAGGAATGATAACAAACAAAAACATTTTTACAAATAGTTTCAATTTTTTACTAAAAATGAAAATTAATTAAAAATTTAGTAATTACGAATACGACTGTGACACACTGTAAGTAGTTAATTGGTGGATTTACTTTAGGCTAATCCGTATGTTTCAGTAAAGTTGGCAAATTGACCCAATGGTAAAAAGAGTTCAAGTTTGTCCGGCTACTTGGCGGCTACCCCAAACAGCCTCCGACGAATGGCAGATGTTTTTATAAAAGTTTCCGGTACCTTATTGAACATACTTGCAATTTGCTAAGTTGAAATTTGTAGGAGCTTTTTCCTTCTCATGAGGCTCTTTTTACTGTACTAGTATAAGTATAATAAGAATTAAATTTTTAATGATACAATCTTCCCTTTAATCATCATTTTTAATTCATTATTTAATTTAATCAATAAAACATTTTGTAGATTATTTTCCATCAGGTTACCTTTACTAACTGACAAATGGACAAATGGACCAGTCAGTAAAGGTTCAATACAGAAAAATTGGTAAACAAAATTTGATACAGAAAAATTCACTATACCGCTCGTAGTGATGTCATTTAAATTGTATCTAAGAACAACACCATTAGCTAGAGACCTCTATTGAGAATATTTTTGAGCTAATGACATTTGGTTTTAACAATATTTGGCATATAACAACTTAAACATTTAGTCATTCGTTTGGTTAACAGCCCGTTTACGTTCAATGAAACTTTGAGGATTCAGATGCAACATACAAAAATCGTAAAAGAAAAAAAGGAAAAAACTATAATTAAAAAATCAAACGGCATAAGCAAACCCGAGAAACAAATCTAAAAAATTTGTATAAGTTATGGTAGACAGAAATTCAGTGAATGTAAATGGTCCAAATAACTAAATGGATACAACGACTATTTTGGTTATAGCAACCGAATTTAGTCGGTCCTTTGAAAGACGTGCTGAACGAACAAGCAAATTATCGGAATTGTTCATTTCAGTGAATTTTTAATTAATTATAATTTTTTTTAGCTAGATTTTTCCGGTTTTAAGAGATATGGAAAATTTTCGTGCAAAAACTACTTGAACCGAAACGAAAAAGAACGAAATAAACCGAATGAAAATATTGCTCCGGTAACGGTTACGATTCCCTACACTTTATTTATTTCGTTTTGGTTCCAGTTTTCGGTTTACGATTCGGTTCCGGTTTCATTCTCTGATTCTGTTATATAACGGAGCATATAAATCTACAGCTAACCAAAGCGAGAAAAGCAATCCTGTACAACAAAAAGATATTTTATTCAAAATATCTGAGCCCAACAGTGAAAAGGATATGCTATCAAACAATAATCCGACCCATCATCTCTTATGGTTGCCCAGTATGGTATAATTGTTCAGCGAGTTATATGGAACGATTACGAAAATTCGAGAGAATGAGCATACGTCGATGTCAAGGAGAATGGCGAAAAGCTGATACGGGCTATTTGCACTACATATCTAATCAGAAGCAGTACAACAGGATTGATATTCATATCATAAAATTAATAAGAAATCATGTATTGCGTACGACCACCAATTTCACGAACTCATTCCTATTCGGACCATATTATACCGACGACAACATATTAAGCAGCAGTATTCAGATAAATAAAATTAAAAGCCCAGAAGCATTTATCTATTTGGATAAGATTGGATACATACAGGGTGATGACCAGATACCTATAATCTACCATGTTAAAAGACAACCGAATGAGGAAGCATTTGACCCAATAAAGTTTGGGAATCTAGAAGAGTATACGAGGTACAGTGTTGGCTTCTTAAATATAATAACCTAAAATAAATTATAAAGTTAGTCAATAATTATTAATTACATTCATACACATAAATTTATACTTATTTTAAATAATACGATCGTTGTCAATAACTTTTAATTAATCAAAAATAGAAATTATAAACTAAACCTCAATTGAATTAATTAAAATTAAAAATCTTAAAATTACTTACTCAAATATTTGGTATATTGTAATTGTAAAATTTTGATTTGTTTTTGTTGTTATGTCAACTCAAAATAATAATTTTAGCACAACGATCATTTTTGCTCAGATTTTGTGTACATGAAACATTTGACTTCAATGTGTCACCATTTAGATGTCGCAATGTTCATCAAATTAATAGAATAAAAATTTATAGTAACACAGATGTCTCAGTAGATTTATGTAATTTTTTCTGATTTTGTTTAGTCACTCTCAATTGATAAAAAGTTGTAAAGCAATAAAGTCGCAAGAATAAAAATTACAAATTACCTTTTCAATAAGAAAAATATTTCTGTACTTTTTTATTTTGGAAATTTACAAGTACAAAGTTACTTAACAAACAAAATTTCACTTGGGATAAAAGCGAAGGACAATCAACTCGCCTATTGTCGCAGCAATTACACAAGGCAACCTTTGCCCCAACATACAGCGTAGCCTTCAATAAAACTGAGGAACATAACTACACCAATCAAAAGCTTCAATACTGGTGGCTACCTTAAACAAAAATAATTTCTTTACATTTAGGTTAAGTTAAATTAGGATAAGTTGTAAATAATTGTAAATACACCAATACCCCGCTTTACGATATTATTATTTTCCGAAAAATAGCGCGTAAATCGAAATTTCTTGGTTTTATTGGAAAATTTCCTAAATCGAGGGATTGGTGTACATGTCACCAATCCCTCTATTTACGAAATTTTCCAATAAAATGACAAGAAATTTCGATTTACGCGCTATTTTTCGGAAAATAATAATATCGTAAAGCGGGGTATTGGTGTAGTAAAGAAATGAACCATGGCGATGTAATTTAAAGCAAATTTCACGCCAACCCTATACCAAATAGAACTTATATAAATAATTCATCTAGCACATTAGTTTCAAAAACATGAATTTAAAGCAATAATAAGTATCCTGAGAATCCATACAGGATCAGAGGCTATCGATATCAATATAAATTATATTAATGTTTCTTGTAATATTCTTACATTAACCATAAAATTGTAAATGAGCAAAGCTGAAATAAAGAATTATATTCAAAAAAAAAAAAAAACATCTACGGTTTTACATAAAAGATTGTTGAATTAACAACGTTTCTTCTACGGTTTTACTTAACAATTGCTTGAATTAACAAAGCCTCGTCGATAATTTTACTAGAAAAAAAGTTCAGTTATATAACTTTACTATGTAGAAGTTTAAATTAATACCGCTACACCTATAATTTAAATGAAAAAATTGTTGAGTTAATAGTGGTTCACTAATGATTAAAAAATAAATGAAAATTATTAACAACGTTACATCAATGATTTGACTTATACATAAGATTGTTGAGTTAAAAATGCATCACTTATGATTTGACAAGCAAAAGAATAGAATTAACTACATTTCGCCGATCAATTGATAGCTAATATTATTGAATTAACAACGTTTAATTTTAGTAAAATTAAAAGTTTTTATTCATGATTTAAAAGAAACCGTCAATAGTCACTTTTTATATTGAAAAATTAATGATATCATATGTTTTTTTAACAAGTTTACTTTTTTTTCTCTCAGTGTACCTATCCATTAATTTGGTGGCCCATACATACATATAAATCACAACAAATCGAAATTTATTATTATACCCAACAAGTAAAAATAAATGACACCCCCACATTGTACAATATTACGTTCACATCAATTAATGTTATGAATATTGCAAACCAACCCCAAAAGCATTGAACATACAAAAGCATTACACAAAAAAAAAAAAAAAAACAAAAACCGAAAAGTAAAGCAACATTAAAACAATATTCATTACACAACAATTTCCAGAATAAAAAAAAAAAAACTTTTAAATGAAACCAAAAATTAGAAAGCACAAAATCCAACAACCAACCAACAAATATAAAAAAAAAAAGTTAAACTTTTCTAATTTATATATTTCGAATTAGTTTGTACGTATGTATACGTATCACAAAATTGTATACATAGGAGTCAAGAAACAAAAAAATGCCTTCTCCACCACCACCCACCCGCAAGGATACCTGGATACCTGCCTTTAATATTGATTTGTATATATTAATTAAGAATAATTAATCTAAACCGATATGTACGCCCCACAAATGATAATGAGGACTGGGGAAACTTATCGAATACATAAAACTAAATGTTTGGTTAGTTTGGTTTTTTTTTTGTTGTACTTTCTACGAATTCGTTTAAGTCCGCAAAACCTTATCTCCCATTTCCAGGATTACTTTCTAAACGATTTAGGGATTATATTGTAACATACAGTACTCTATACATAAAAATCTTTACGATTTCTTTTTTGATTTTTTTTACATGTACGTAATTTGATGGGATCATGTTTTGCTAGCCGAGCAGTAGAAAAACTTTTTGGTTCATAGCCAACCAAAATTTTAACTTGTGCACCGGGTATAACAAGTACATAAATTTAAAGTTTGTTTATTTTTTTCGTAAATACGTTAAATAATTTTATGTTATACTATGTATATTATGTACACACACATACACGAACAAAACAAAAATTATAGCATAAAGTTAAGTTGGTTGTTTCTATTTTACGTATAATAATATTAATAATAATGCTTAATAACATAAAAATTATGATAACAATGTCGACATACAGAGTCAAGAAAGATAATGTTGTTTGGGATCAGATTTCAACATCAGATACATATAATATACACAAGAGCAATATTATCTTTGTAATTAAACTTTTTGGTTGCTTTTTTTTTTAACTTGAAGAAAGTTGTCTTATTTATACTTTCTGACAAGTTTTAATTAAATAATTAAGTCTGTAAGTGTTTTTTTCGGGCTCTAATTTTAATATAATTTTTTGTAAAGGGCTAAAAATGGGCAAATTTTTTTCTTTTGAAATTTGACATTTGAGTAATGCTGTAAATAAAAACTTTCAAGTTTTAATTAATCGTATCACCATCAGCATATACATTCTAATTAAACTGATGGATTAGTCGAGAATTTCGCAATAACTTACAAACTCAAAATTTCTACTTTGACTGTTGAAAAAGACTGTACATTATATATCATCATATGGATGCAGTTAAACAACAAAAAATAATTGACATGCATAACGTGTATTTAAAATCAAAATAATAAAGTGAGAATTGTGCAATTATCAATATAAATAACTGTGCTGAAATTAGTGGCGTAACTACAAATTTCGGGCCGTAACTACAAATTTTAGCTAAAAAATTATTTCGTCATTGTCCAGTCTCGCATTAATTAAAAGTATCTAATTTCGAGAGTGTAGTTCAATGGCTTCAAATAAAACGAAATTTCTTGCAATCAACTCAATGCTATGACGGTTTCTAAATACATTAATAAAGCATCACAAATTTCGAATATATTTTAGTCTTATTATTTTCGATGATCAAAAACACACACACTTCTTTAAGATTTTATTTCTTTTTAAATTTTCTTTTACTTCATTTTTAATATTCTTTTCCCACTGTGCGAATTCGAACAACGCTCCAAATATCCAAATACGAAAATCGAATATTATCTTTCTTTCTTTAGAGATTATTTAGATTTCTTTATTTAATTTAATTTTAACAAATTGATTCTGTACTTAGATCTACTGTAAAGTAGATGGAGTTATTTATACAGAGTATTGTGACGGTGACACCTAGTGTGTAATAGAAGAAGTTAAATGAATAGCTCAATTTGTAACTGTACTAAAATTGAATTTTCCATGATAAAAATTGTTACGTAATGTTTCTACGCTATTCTAACTGGAAAAGTCATGAGCTTTCTAGAAGTTTGGTTTGTGTATATAAAAAGGAGAACGAAGTCGAATTGGATTAGTAATATTTTTTAAGCGAAAGAGTAAAGATTAAAAAGGAATTAAAAAGTGAATTAAAAAGTGTTAAAACAGTGCAAAATAAAAAGTAAAAGTGATTTTGTGAATTTTTATTGATAAACTGTGTTGTAATAAATTTTGTGCAATAAATAAATTCGTTGGGATAAATTAAATTGATTTTGTATTATTCACAATCCAGTGATACGAACCTTGAGTGACAAGGCAAAAACGTAACAGTATCATTGTCGATAATACAGATTGCTAAATGAAAACAATCATCGAAATGTCAACTTGCAGCACAATAATCGACTATTCGACTGTCAAAGAGATTGCGTAAGTATTTTATTAAATTCGATAACTTGTTTCATATGTCTGCCGATAAGAATTTGCGCTGCGGTCAGATAATCTAAGTCGTTGGAATTTGACGAACAAATTGGTCTGGAATTAAGGATCCCTTCAATCTGCGTAATCAGGGTGGAGAATTTCTCCAACGTTAGAATGTGTTCACCGACTGTTCTTTGCAGATCGACTTTAGCTTATTTTACAGCGCTCTCCCATATATCGCCTTGATGCGGAGCTGCTGGCGGTTTGAATCGGAATTCGATATAATTTTTCGTGAGGTAATCTAATATTTTTTCCGAGTGTCGCTTTAGAACCGCTTGAGAGCTCCTATAAAAGAATCGGACATTAAATTCATACATACTTCCAAATGTACTGCTTGAGTGGTAAAGCAAACGAACACACATAAGTATGCTTTGCTAGGAACTGCTCCACGCCTCCGAACAGCATGAATCCTGAATGAGCCGCAGAAATCTACGCCTACTACTGTGAATGGAAAACTGGGCTGCACTCGATCTTGGGGTTTCGGTTGTTGTCACACATTGGATGCATTGCCAAAATACTCTTTTTGCAACGTCTTTACCTCTAATTATCCAATAAGTTTGGCGGATCAGGCTTGTTAATAAATTGACACCAGGATGCTGATTGTCGTGATAAATGTGGCGAGTTATTAACGTCGATAAACGATTTTTACTGAACAGAATTACCGGATGTTTTGCGTTATATGGTAATTCCGAACTATCCAACCTTCTCCCGACTCGGATGACTTGGGCATCGTCGAGAAACGGATCCAATGGTCCCAATTTGCTTCGTTTTGGAATTGGCTTACCGTTCAATAACGCATTATATTCTTCTGGGAAATCCGCAATTTGTACCTTTCGGAATAGAGATTGGTTGGCCAAATGAATCTCTGATCTTTTCAATACTCCAGATTGTCGATTGGTTTTAAATTTAGATGCTCTACAATTATTAAAAAAACGGTAAATTTAAGCTAATGTTTTTTGTAGTATACTAAATCTGATTCGCCATTCTCTTTCTGGATTGTAATACAGTGGATCAACAATGTAGGCGAACGTTCTTCGGTAGTGGGTGTAATGACCGCTTGGTTTAGACAATTATCTGCCCCTTTGCATAACCACTCTGGTCCCTTCCACCAAAAGTTGCTTGTTGAAATCTCGTGATACGTTTTACCGCGAGTTGCGTAATCCGCATGATTATCCTTAGAAGGAACGTGTCTCCAGATGCTTCTCTTGTGCTCATATATAATCTGGGACGTTCGGTTGGCAACGAATGTCGTCCATAGTCTAGGCTGGCTGGATAGCCAATCTAGGACAATTCTTGAATCTGTCCAAAGTATGATGGAAGATATTTCCAAATTCGTAATTCGGCTTAACAATACTGCTCCCATTAATTCAAGTCTGGGCAGGCTAATTTGTTTTAATGGAGCTACCTTTGATTTTACACAAATCAAGTGAGTTTCAAACCCCTCGTCAGTTTGAGTCCTTGCATGCAATACGGCTGCATAAGCCCACTTGCTGGCATCACAAAACCCGTGAATACTGACTTCTTTCGTGGTGGCTATCTACCTTTGAACTTCGATTTTCGACCTTCCGCTTAAATCATTGCATATTTTGATCCATTCTGACTTTGTATCAATTGGCAATTCGCTGGAACAATATCTTGACCCGTATCGTAATTGGAGGTATCAGCCCTAGAGGATCAAAAATCCTGCTTGCCTCTGATAATCACGTTCCTTTTGTGTGAATTTTAAGTGGATTGATATCGGCTTTGAAAATAAACTGGTCGGTCGTAGAATCCCAGTTGCTTTATGTTATCGGTCTCAAGCTGGCGGATTTCTTCTCGTATTAATCTGTGGTTTGACGACATTTAAATTATTTAGCTGACTGATTTTCAATGGATTTGCCGATTGTGACGATGTTATTTTGGAAATGATGAATGCTTTTATCAATGCCATCGGTTTATGGCGGTTTATCGGCAAAAACGTGATGTTGAACTAATTTCGGTGATTCCATGAGATTTGCCCGCACCCGTTTGCCCAATGCCTGTAATGAGCGTCCTTCCATTGGTACGTGGTAAGCCTAACATTTGAACAAAAGTTTTTGTCACGAATGATGCTTGAGAATCTGTGTCTAGTAGCGCCCTGCAAGATCTGCACGTGCCGTTGCTGTCGATTGCATTGATTATGGCGGTCGGTAGAATGGATACTTCATCTATTTTATCTGCTTTAGCTTGATGATTGTACAAAGTCCAATATGATGCTGATTCCGTATCATTGGAGACGGGTTGGCAAACTGCTGCTGCCCTGGATTTAGGCAATGGTTTCGTTTCAGCGTGTAGTAAGGAGTGATGTTTGCGTGAACATCTTCGGCAGCTGCCTCTGGCTCTGCAATCGTATACCGTGTGGTTTGAGTTGAAGCAGTTAAAACATATTTTATGCTTTCCCAATAAGCCTCTACGTTCATCCACTGAGAATCCTTTAAATTTATCGCAATCGATTAATTTGTGATCATTAATATTGCAAGCGATGCACGTCGAACTTGTTAGTGTCCTGAGAACTCCTTTAGGTTGGAGCTGTGCGGTTTGTTTCGGGCATACCTGATCGCATCTCAAGAGCATCAATTCGTTTGCGGAGAAAATCGAAGAGCATTTTTAATGTCGGGTATTCTTCTTCCGTTGTTTCTTTAGCCCATTGACTTTTTGTTTCGCCATTACTCTAGTAAAATTAAGTATAGTAATCATGAAAATTTTGGACCTTGAGATTTTTAGAGATTTATTTGTTTTGAGGTCCCCTGAGTCCGAAAAAGTTGGTTTCGAAATGGTGTCTGTCTGTCTCTCTGTCAGTCTGTCAGTCTGTCAGTCTGTCAGTCTGTCAGTCTGTCAGTCTGTCAGTCTGTCAGTCTGTCAGTCTGTCAGTCTGTCAGTCTGTCAGTCTGTCAGTCTGTCAGTCTGTCAGTCTGTCAGTCTGTCAGTCTGTCAGTCTGTCAGTCTGTCAGTCTGTCAGTCTGTCAGTCTGTCAGTCTGTCAGTCTGTCAGTCTGTCAGTCTGTCAGCCTGTCAGTCTGTCAGTCTGTCAGTCTGTCAGTCTGTCAGTCTGTCAGTCTGTCAGTCTGTCAGTCTGTCAGTCTGTCAGTCTGTCAGTCTGTCAGTCTGTCAGTCTGTCAGTCTGTCAGTCTGTCAGTCTGTCAGTCTGTCAGTCTGTCAGTCTGTCAGTCTGTGTCAGTCTGTCAGTCTGTCTGTGTCCTCTCTACAGCCCAGATGGTTTAACCAATTGAACTGAAACTTCAGATTTAAGCTTTTCTGATAAATTGGGAGGTCGCAGTGAATTTTACTCCCTTGCTCCAGAAAATTAATTTTGCAAATATCTTAAATAGTATAAGGTTTACAAAAAATTACTTAATACAAAATGTTTCCAAAAATTAAAAAAAAAAATAAGAAAAAAATTAAATTTCTCAAAATTCTCTGTTCGTAAAAGAAAGTCGTGTGTTGGCCACACCTCCATTTTTTTTATTGTAAACAGCTCTCCAATCAATAAATTACCGTAAACAGCGCATCAATTAATAAATTTACCTTAAACCGCTCACAGACGATATTTTATCGTAATCAGCTCTCAAATTAATAAATTACCGTAAACAGCTCTCCAGTCAATTAAAATACCGTAAACCGCTCACAAATCAATCTTTTTACCGTAAACAGCTCACCAGCCAATATTTTACCATAAACAGCGCACCAATCAATAAATTTACCGTAACCCGCTCACAGACGATATTTTATCGTAATCAGCTCTCAAATCATTATATTACCGTAAACAGCTCACAAATCAATAAAGTTACCGTAAACCGCTCACAAATCAATATTTTTACCGTAAACAGCTCACCAGTCAATATTTTACCGAAAACAGCGCACCAATCAATAAATTTATCGTAAACCGCTCACAAATCAATAAAGTTACCGTAAACCGCTCACAGATGATATTTTGTCGTAGTCAGCTCTCAATTCATAAATATTTATCGTAAACAGCTCACAACTCAATTAATCTACCGTGAACCGCTCACAAATCAATCTTTGACCGTAAACAGGTCACAAACAGTATTTTTCTTTTTTCGTAACCACGCGCACGCACTGCTCTCACCCCCGGGCCTCGCTCCCAAAAATTCAGCAGCAATTTCAATAAAGCCACAACACCAATCACAAGGAGAACCATCCGACAAGCAACGTTCCTCAAGTTGCCAAGTAACACACGGTTAAGTTATATACAACTATTATTTTTATTTTATGTATTTTCTTTTCTACAGAATTCTCCA
Source organism: Tipula vernalis (assembly GCA_958295665.1). Taxonomy (NCBI): domain Eukaryota; kingdom Metazoa; phylum Arthropoda; class Insecta; order Diptera; family Tipulidae; genus Tipula; species Tipula vernalis. The sequence continues at coordinate 60,003,309 of OY282560.1, read as the reverse complement.
TGCATTCAACGCGGTTTAAGTACGGTGCCAAATACAAAAAATTTTCTTTTAATTGTTTATATTACACTACAATAACTCGTGAAAAAAATCATATAACATTTTTGGTTTGTCCAGCTAATTTTAGCGAAACCTTACTGCGAAACCTAAAAACTCTATAAATTTCATAAATTCTCCAAGTTTTGAATTTAACAAATTTTGTAAGTTTTATAAACAAATACAAAAAATTAAAACTAGTATTCTATAAATTCTGTGAAATCTATAAATACTGTAAATTCTATAAATTTTGAAATTCGATTACCTGTACCTATAACTCTATAAATTAAATAAATTTTATAAAATTTTTCCTTTTTTATCATTAAAGAAAATAAATTCTTTGAATTGTGGAAATGTCATAACTTTAAAAAAATTAACTTTATAAATTCTAAAAATTTTCTAAAATCTATAAATTCAATAATTTCTTTGAATTCCATAAATCTATATAATCTAATTTTATAAAAAACATAAATTCAATAAATGCTATGGATTCTGCGAATTCCACAAATTTTGTAAATTTTTGTAAATTATACAAACTCCATTAACCCTATTGTTACGTTTTTGCCTTGTCAATCAAGGTTTGTATCACTGGATTGTGAATAATACAAAATCAATTTAATTTATCTCCAACGAATTTATATATTTCACAAAAATTATTATAACACGGTTTATCAATAAGAATTCACAAAATCACTTTATATAAATAATTCTCAAATTTTACTGATCACTTTTACTTTTTATTTTACACTAACACACTTTTTAATTCCTTTTAATCTTTACACTATCGCCTAAAAACATTTAGAACTGTTTTGTCATGGAAAATTCCATTTAGTAGAGTAAAACATTGAGATATTAGTTTAACTTATTCTATCACACGCTAGGTGCCACCGTCACATTACAAATATTGTGAAGATTACACCTAGTGTGTGATAGAAGAAGTTGAATTGACCCTACAGGACTAGGAAAGGACAAAGAGGTAAATCGAAGGTTGTGCTTTTAGACAAGTTTGGCCCTATACAGAGGAGGTGATTTGGGTCCTGTTCGGGACGAACAGGCTTAGGTGAGGGGTACTGTGACGGGGACACCTAGTGTGTAATAGAAGAAGTTAAATTAATAGCTCAAAGTTTAACTGTACTAAAATGGAATTTTCCATGATAAAAATTGTTACGTAATGTTTCTACACTAGAAAAATCATGAACTTTCTAGAAGTTTGGTTTGTGTATATAAAATGTTGAACGAAGTCGAATTAGATTAGTAATATTTCGTAAGCGATAGTGTAAAGATTAAAAGGAATTGAAAAGTGATTTAAAAAGTGTTTTAGTGTAAAATAAAAAGTAAAAGTGATCAATAAAATTTGAGAATAATTTATATAGAGTGATTTTGTGAATTTTTATTGATAAACTGTGTTGCAATAAATTTTGTGAAATAAATAAATTCGTTGGAGATAAATTAAATTGATCTTTTATTATTCACAATTCAGTGATACGAACCTTAATTGACAATGCAAAAACTTAACAATATTTTGTGCATAATAATCGCTTTTCCGCTAGAAAACCGCTAGTAGGCAGGTTTTTGTCATTGCTACGGTCGATTGGTAAGCTTACAATTGGATGTTATGAGTAACACATAACCTCAAAATCGTAATTGTGTGCAATTATGCTTATGCCAAAGTTATTATTATTTTTACATAAAATCAATAAAAAAATAATATATAACGCGCTAAACAAAATTAAGCGGTTCTACATTTCAACTTCATCTAACTGCTCATAATAGTGGCTTTCCAATCGACCACCGCAATTACTTAAAAGCACTTATGGTTCATCTAACAGAGGCATGAAAAGGAAACAGAAGAGGAAAAGTTCAAATGATACTCAAACATGTATTTTCAGCGACAAACTTACTGTATACTCAAAAACAACAAAAATGTTTTTACAAGCCATACGGTACAAACACTTAAGATTAAGATACAAAGAAGTACCATATGGTTAATATTAGTTATGTATATGAGGGTATAAATCTGTTTTTTGTTGTTTAAATATGATATGAAAAAAACCATTACTTTAATAAATTTAGAGTACATCGACAATGTATTGTGGTACTATCTGTATAGACATTTTGGTTTTGGTATAATTCTACTGTAAAAAAATTGTAAATTGTGCAAGTAACACTATCTATTGAGGTAATCTTGTAATTGTGCGTGATTCCTATACATATTGTTACATTTTTGCCTTGTCAATCAAGGTTCGAATCACTGGATTGTGAATTAAACAAAATCAATTTAATTTATCATGAACGGATTTTATTTATTTAGCACAACAATTATTACAACACAATTTATTATTATAATTCACTTAAATCATTTTATATAAATTATTCGCACAGTTTTTCTGATCGCTTTAATTTTATTTATCGCACTACAACACTTTCCAAATCACTATTTAATTACTTAGTAGTGTACTTTAATAGTGTAGAAACATTTAGAACTGTTTTATCATGGAAAATTCCATTTTAGTACAGTAAAACATTGAGCTATTAATTTAACTTATTCTATCACACCCTAGGTGTCACCGTCACAATATTTATAAATGTACTGAAAAAGCTTCATCTCAAAATTTTCGTTGAATATTATGTGGAGTTCGTTTGGGCAAAATAAATCAGTTTACTGTCAAAAAAAATTATTTACGTAATATTATTTGACATTAGATTGATTTATTTTGCCCAATCGAACTCCACATAATATTCCGATAGTGTGATGTTAAATAAGTTTAGTTTACTAGCGTTTTTTATTTAGTTTAAGTGAGCGAAAAGAATATCGGAAATTTCGGTTAACCGGTGTATTAAAGCAGTTATTTGTGAAAACTATTACGTGATTTCGAGAAAGTTTTGTGTTGTGTTTTGATAGAATTAAAATGACAAATAGTTATGAACCAAATCCAGCGTGTCAAGACTTTCCTAGACGAAGGTTTAAAGTAGGCTTCTCCTACCGAATTAGAGCTCCGAAAGGGTAGCATTGACGATTATTTTACACAAGTTAATAAACTACAGATCAGCATTAAGCAGTTAGATGAAACCGTGCTTGATCAAAGCACACGGGCAAATATTGAAGAAATGTATTTTCAATTGAAACCAACCTTAGAGACTGTTCTACAAAAGTTTTGGCAATTATAAACAGTCGAACCTACAGATAAGGCCTACACATTATCCGAGCTAATGTGTGAAGAGAATTTTGTTCAAACATATAAACGTGATGATCAAGGCCGATTTATTGTCAAACTGCCATTTAAAGAATCATCAAACTCATTGGGGAACTCACAAGTTACGGCCACAAAGCGATATTGTAGTTTGGAGAGGAAACTAGCTCGGAATGCTGATATTAGTCACCAGTATCGAGAATTTATTGACGAATATTTAAGTTTGGGCCATATGAATCGTTTAAAGCTGAAGACATAGATAATGATTACTACTATCTCCCATACCATTGCGTTTTGAAGCCAGACAGCTGAACTACTAGTATTTGATGGCTGGTGGGACCGCTGGTGGGACCGATTATGCAAAATGTTCTGTTCAGTATTCTTATAAGATTCCGGTCACATATCTATGTTTTTAGAGCGGATATATCTAAGATGTATCGGGAGATATGGGTAGCACACGAAGGTACAAACTATCAATCTATTCTATGGTGAAATAACTGTAGTGACATTATTCAATCTTTTAGGCTTAAAACTGTGACATACGGAACGAGTTCTGCACCTTTTCTGGCCACCAGGTGCCTCAAACAACTGGCGATCGATGAAGCGTCAAACTTTTCACTTGCCAGCAAAGCTGTTATGTCAGATACGTATGTCGATGATATATTATCTGGATCGAACTCAAAAGAGTAGCTTATGAAGTTGCAATATGAAGTTATTAAAATATTTTGTCAATCTGCAAGACCGATCAAAAGATAGAATTACTAAAAGATCTGTTATTTCCGACATTTCCCGAATTTTTGATCCTCTAGGACTTGTATCCACTGTGGGAAAAATCTTCATGCAAAAACTTTGGGAGCTAAAACAAGAATGGGATACCTCTTTGCCTCACGAACTTTACACAAAATGGACGACATATCGAACTAAGCTTCCGAAATTAAACTTTATTCAAGTAAAATGTCATCTGTTTGCAAAAGACTCACCAGACGAAGTAGAATTACACGGTTTCGCCGATGCCAGCGAGTCTGCTTATAGAGCGGCCAAATACACTCGTAGTATTATAACAAGAATGGTGATGTTATTGTATCATTACTGTGTTCTAAGTCTCGCGTAGCTCCTCTACGAAAGACGACCATTCCGCGCTTAGAACTTTGTGCTGCTCATCTGTTAGCCATTCTAGTTAGCCGAATCCTTCCGATCCTGAACCTCAAGGTCAGTCACACTATATATTGGTCCGATTCTACAATCGTTTTGCACTGGATCAAGTATTCGGTCTCTAGGTGGAAACCGTTCGTCTCAAATCGTGTGGCAGGAATTCAGTAGCTTACAGACATCGATAACTGGAATCATGTAGAATCAAAATTGAATCCAGCAGACATTGTTTCACGTGGTCTCATGCCTAGAGAATTTCTACAATCTACATTGTGGTTCAATGGACCTGCGTTTTTATCATCGCTAGATAAATATAAATCATTAGCGCAAGTCGAAACATATAATGACGTACCCGAGCGGCGAAAGTACAAGGCTGCACTTACAGCAACCGATGAATCTTTAGAATTTCTGCACAGTATCAAATATTTTAACAACATCAGATTGTTGTGTAACGTCATTGCTTATGTTAATCGGTTTATTAATAATGCGAGACCCGTGAGAAAAAACAACGAACGCAGGTCCGGCCCCTTGTCATCCAATGAACTCAACATGTCCATGCTATTGATTGCCAGGATAATACAACGGAGAGCATTCGGGAATGAAATCGTTGATCTGCAGAAGGGACATCCCATTTCACGAAAGTGTCGTCTTATTTCCCTTTCTCCATTCCTAGACGACAAGAATATTATTCGTGTTGGTGGTCGCCTTAATAAGTCTAATTTTTCCTATACATCCAAACATCCTATCCTACTCCCTTCCGAACATCCATATACTTACCAATCTCCTGTGTTTTTATCAATATAGATATTTGCATCTTCAAAAGCTTTTCGACACTGTTTCCGATGTTTTCGATTAAGGGCGAAATCAAGACTACAAATGATGGGTAATCTGCCCACACTACGAACAATCATTGCCCCCCCCCCATTTGCTTCAACTTGATTGGATTTCTGTGGACCGATTTCCATTCACTACAAAGTACGAGGCAAGCGACCAGGCAAAGCATATATCACAGTGTTTGTCTGTTTTTCAACAAAGGCGGTTCACTTAGAAGTTGCGTCGAACCTGACTACGGAAACCTTTATTGGCGGTTTAAAAAGGTTTATAGCCACCCGAGAATTACCGCAGAATAGTTTCTCTGATATTGGGACAAATTTTGTGGGCGCGAACTCACAGCGAAGACACTAAACGATTTAATCACGTCTCAGAAGCGTGATCCAGAAGTCATCAAATACTGCCAACAAAATCGAATTACCTGGTATTTTCAGCCCGCCGCTGCTCCACATTTTGGTGGACTCCATGAAGCCGCAGTAAAGTCCAGTAAATTATTATTAAAAAGGACAATTGGCGATGCATCATTGACCTTTGAGGAGATAAACACGGTCATCAAGCAAATTGAAGGAATCCTAAACTCGCGGCCAATAACACCACTTTCATCAAGTCCAGATGATCTTCAACCACTTACACCAGGCCATTTCCTGATTGGACGTCCTCTCACCACTATACTCGAGCCTGATATTCAGACTGAAATGGTTTTATAACGTTGTAGTTAATTAGATTATAAAACAGTTTGTTGAATAAATTTAACACGCACATGAAAATTTTGTAATTAATATAATTTATTTTTATTTTTATAAAGTTTATTTCATTTACATTAATTTTGTAAAATTTGGTTTAATTAATACACATAAATTAATTTATTTTTCACCACCATTGTAGGTATTTTAAACCACGCGCGAGGTGGGCGGCATGTCGCCGTTTTGAAGATCGAGAGCAGACTGATTATTACTTTTAATTTTTTCTATTTTATGTTGTGTTTTCGTTTTATTTTGTTGTGTCGCTCCGTTGGTATGCCTGAAATTAAATATGTGTGTTCTTTTGCGTTAAATGAGTTCGCGTGCGAACTAGCGGTGATAATGCGTGAATGCAAAAAAATAGAATATAAATGAGTTTCACCTATCCGCCGATGACGTCTAGTCCAACAGATCCAGCAGTAATTTTGGTCCAGGTGGACGAAGGAATACCTTGCCGAAATACAACATCGTCGCAAGTGGATGACACTAACTGAGCCCTTAGTTATTGGAGATTTAGTTTTGGTCAAAGAGGATAATCTGCCACCTCTGAAATGGCGACTGGCTCGAATCATCAAATTACACTATGGTGGCGATAAATTATCAAGGGTGGCTACAATTAAAACATCTACCGGCACTATGGCACGAGCAATAACGAAACTATGTCCTTTGCCTCGATAAGACGAGAAATTGAAGGAACAATCAAGTTAAATTACCTAAATATAAATAGTTTGTTTTGTATTCGTGAGAATTATTCAGGTATTCTAATTAATACTGTTACCCTCGAGTGCAAATTACTATTTTTTGTATTAAAATAAATTCGTTCTGTTTCTGTTAGTCAAACTTAAGAACATCGTTATTTTTTTTTTTTTTTTGTTGTATTTATTGATGAAATGTGTTTCATTTTGTCTGACTAGAAAAGTTAAAATTAATACTTAATCGTGTGGTGTGATAACAAGATCAATTTTGTGTAGTTTGGGTTCGGAATTTACAATTTTCTACAATCTCAAAAAGGCTTGAGATTTCAACTCTAATTCTATTATAATACAGTAAATTCTGTGAATTTTGTAAATTCCATAAATTCCTAAAGTTGTATCGCGATTTCTTAACTGTGTATAAATAGGTAACAAATGAATTCGATAGTACGCATTTACTAGAGGTGGTCACGCCAAAATTTGATTTGATCTTATAATGCTTATTCTTAACAACTAGGAATAAGCACTGAAAATGAAATTGAACACGTTATTTGCAAAACTCTTTACATTTCCTAAATTCTTGAAAATTTTAAATCCTACTAAATCTATAATTTGTATAAAATCTATAAATTATGTAAACCCCATACAATTCACGACTTTTCAATATTTAGTGTACCTCTATTTACCCCTATCCAATTTAATATTTAACCATAAAATAAATTAAAAGCAACTATTTTATTTAAGTGTATTAACGGAAAAAACAAAATAAATTTTCTCCCTAATTGACTATATTCCCAAAATGTTCACCGAAAAGGAAATATTTTTAATTTTATTTCAATTTTCCTTTTTTGTATTTATTTATTTTTGCTACTGGGTAGCATAGTTCACAGTTTTTGGGTGACCTGTCAAGCGCAGGCTTGGGTAATAAACAAAAAAATATGTAATTATTTATGATTAAAATACTAAAAATAATGTTTAGTACTTTTTAGGTAAAATATTCTTAAGAAATGTTCGGGGTACACATTATCGATCAAACATTTCAAAAGTGAAAATTAAATTTTCACATTACTCCAAAAAAAAACGAGAAAATCATAACGAATTTTTACATTATGATTAAAAAATTGAAACCAAATAAATTTTTTTTTTTTGTGTACCTAAATATAGAGAACGTACAAAATGTCACCAATCCAATTCCACCAAAATTTGTATTTTATGTAGGGTTACAAGCGAACTCCATAAAGTCGTGCGAATTTTGATTTACTACCAGCCCAATAACCACCCAACAATTTATAAGGCATAAAACAATTTTTTTTTTGTTTTTTGAATCTCGGCACCTAACCCTTTCTAATTTCTAATTTCATTTCAAAATCATAAAATTAATACAACAAAAACATATATTTTCATATTTTTATTTATTTTAACGACACAAAATATATAAAATTTGATTTCTTTTGAAGACGATAAAACATAAAAATTTTCTTTCGTTTATTTCTTGCTTTGCTCCAGTTTTTTTTTTTTTTTAAATTGTATTACCCCGGAAATTTTGTGTGCTCCAACCAACCTTAAGACAAAGAGGGAAAAATTAAGGTAGAACACAACCAAAATAAAAACGAGCATTACCAAGGGAATAATTTTTATTGAATTTTCAATATATATTTAAAAAACGAAACAAAAAAAAAATTCTTGTATAATGTTCTTGTTGTAGTATTTTGTGTTTAAGTCATATAAAAGGTAAGATAACAAATTTTAAGTTAATTTAAGATTTATTTATTAATATTGGATTTTAAATGTTAAGAAGGCTTACTTTTAATTACTTTGTGAATAATGCTTTATGTGTGTATTGCTTGCTGTTTTTTTTACTTTTGTTTGTGTTGCTTAAATTACTAATGAAATAAAAATTAGTAATTTGTTGGCAAAATTAGAAAAGAAAAGAAATAAAAAACTTTTTGAAAGATAATCTTAAGCAAATTTATTTTTTACGCGTTTTTTGATCTTTAATTGCGCACGTTAAAAACTTGGGAATTTTTATTACGTTTTTTCTTTATTGTGTGGAGTGTCAAAAATCGATATTGCGAGGCCATATGAAAAGAAAAGTTTAATTCTGGAATTTGGAAACAAATAATCAATATAGAACAAGGGCTTAGTAGTCCAGGATTGGACCTATGTTTTTAATATGTAATTTTTTAACGTTAATGACCATTTTGTGACATTTCTTGAAATTGTATTTGTAGTTCAGATTCCGGGTTTATACGTATTACCTCTTTAGTCATTTATGGAAATTTTCTGCAAGGATTTTACAAATCTCTGAAATTGTCTTAAATTCTATCCAATTTTATAGGTTAATGACAAGCGAAAATTTGTGCTGAAATAAAATTTTAAATATTGATAAAAATTGAAAGGCTAAAATTATAGGTTAACCCTCTCCTGAAGTGTACCAAGACAAGTTTGGGCAAATCTAAACTTGGGGGCCACTAGAACATTAATATCCCTACGTAGACGTGAATTAAGAACGGTCGTAGGAAGTAGCGTCAAATAGTTCCAGCAACGTAAAGGGGTATCACAATATACTGTCACCGGTCCAAGTGTGCCTAAACAGCCACTCCAACCAAGTATAATCTAACTTAGGTTTCAAATTTAAATTTAAAAATTTTAAATGAAACTAAAAAATTTCAGTTTATAATTTACAAAGTACAAATTATAAATTACAAATTACAAATTATAAATTACAAATTATAAATTACAAATTACAAATTACAAATTACAAATTACAAATTACAAATTACAAATTACAAATTACAAATTACAAATTACAAATTACAAATTACAAATTACAAATTACAAATTACAAATTACAAATTACAAATTACAAATTACAAATTACAAATTACAAATTACAAATTACAAATTACAAATTACAAATTACAAATTACAAATTACAAATTACAAATTACAAATTACAAATTACAAATTACAAATTACAAATTACAAATTACAAATTACAAATTACAAATTACAAATTACAAATTACAAATTACAAATTACAAATTACAAATTACAAATTACAAATTACAAATTACAAATTACAAATTACAAATTACAAATTACAAATTACAAATTACAAATTACAAATTACAAATTACAAATTACAAATTACAAATTACAAATTACAAATTACAAATTACAAATTACAAATTACAAATTACAAATTACAAATTACAAATTACAAATTACAAATTACAAATTACAAATTACAAATTACAAATTACAAATTACAAATTACAAATTACAAATTACAAATTACAAATTACAAATTACAAATTACAAATTACAAATTACAAATTACAAATTACAAATTACAAATTACAAATTACAAATTACAAATTACAAATTATAAATTACAAATTACAAATTACAAATTACAAATTACAAATTACAAATTACAAATTACAAATTACAAATTACAAATTACAAATTACAAATTACAAATTACAAATTACAAATTACAAATTACAAATTACAAATTACAAATTACAAATTACAAATTACAAATTACAAATTACAAATTACAAATTACAAATTACAAATTACAAATTACAAATTACAAATTACAAATTACAAATTACAAATTACAAATTACAAATTACAAATTACAAATTACAAATTACAAATTACAAATTACAAATTACAAATTACAAATTACAAATTACAAATTACAAATTACAAATTACAAATTACAAATTACAAATTACAAATTACAAATTACAAATTACAAATTACAAATTACAAATTACAAATTACAAATTACAAATTACAAATTACAAATTACAAATTACAAATTACAAATTACAAATTACAAATTACAAATTACAAATTACGAATTAATAATTTTATGAATTTTACGAATTTAAAACCTTTAAATAAAACTTTAATTTTATTGAAAATCAACTGTGCTATAAGCCCACAAGTTTTTGGGCGGCTAAAATCTAAAATGATCCGATTACGATGGTTGATACCTCTATCAATAGGTTTCGGGACCTGTAATTGCTGTGACAATTTTCATTTTGATTGCTCGATTATTTCTAAACATTTCTTAGAAAATTCAATTTTATTGAAAATCAACTGTGTTATAGCCCACAAGTTTTTGGGCGGCTAAAATCTAAAATGATCCGATTACGATGGTTGATACCTCTATCAATAGGTTTCGGGACCTGTAATTGCTGTGATAATTTTCATTTTGATTGCTCGATTATTACTAAACATTTCTTAGAAAATTCAATTTTATTGAAAATCAACTGTGCTATAGCCCACAAGTTTTTGGGCGGCTAAAATCTAAAATGATCCGATCACGATGGTTGATACCTCTATCAATAGGTTTCGGGACCTGTAATTGCTGTGACAATTTCCATTTTGATTGCCCGATTATTTCTAAACATTTCTTAGAAAATTCAATTTTATTGAAAATCAACTGTGCTATAGCCCACAAGTTTTTGGGCGGCTAAAATCTAAAATGATCCGATTACGATGGTTGATACCTCTATCAATAGGTTTCGGGACCTGTAATTGCTGTGATAATTTTCATTTTGATTGCTCGATTATTTCTAAACATTTCTTAGAAAATTCAATTTTATTGAAAATCAACTGTGCTATAGCCCACAAGTTTTTGGGCGGCTAAAATCTAAAATGATCCGATTACGATGGTTGATACCTCTATCAATAGGTTTCGGGACCTGTAATTGCTGTGACAATTTTCGTTTTGATTGCTCGATTATTTCTAAACATTTCTTAGAAAATTCAATTTTATTGAATATCAACTGTGCTATAGCCCACAAGTTTTTGAGCGGCTAAAATCTAAAATGATCCGATTACGATGGTTGATACCTCTATCAATAGGTTTCGGGACCTGTAATTGCTGTGATAATTTTCATTTTGATTGCTCGATTATTACTAAACATTTCTTAAAGAATTCAATTTTATTGAAAATCAACTGTGCTATAGCCCACAAGTTTTTGGGCGGCTAAAATCTAAAATGATCCGATCATGATGGTTGATACCTCTATCAATAGGTTTCGGGACCTGTAATTGCTGTGACAATTTCCATTTTGATTGCCCGATTATTTCTAAACATTTCTTAGAAAATTCAATTTTATTGAAAATCAACTGTGCTATAGCCCACAAGTTTTTGGGCGGCTAAAATCTAAAATGATCCGATTACGATGGTTGATACCTCTATCAATAGGTTTCGGGACCTGTAATTGCTGTGATAATTTTCATTTTGATTGCTCGATTATTTCTAAACATTTCTTAGAAAATTCAATTTTATTGAAAATCAACTGTGCTATAGCCCACAAGTTTTTGGGCGGCTAAAATCTAAAATGATCCGATTACGATGGTTGATACCTCTATCAATAGGTTTCGGGACCTGTAATTGCTGTGACAATCTGCATTTTGATTACTCGATTTTTTCTAAACATTTCTTAGAAAATTCAATTTTATTGAAAATCAACTGTGCTATAGCCCACAAGTTTTTGGGCGGCTAAAATCTAAAATAATCCGATTACGATGGTTGGTACCTCTATCAATAGGTTTCGGGACCTGTAATTGCTGTGACAATTTTCATTTTGATTGCTCGATTATTCCTAAACATTTCTTAGCAAATTCAATTTTATTGAAAATCAACTGTGCTATAACCCACAAGTTTTTGGGCGGCTAAAATCTAAAATGATCCGATTACGATAGTTGGTACCTCTATCAATAGGTTTCGGGACCTGTAATTGCTGTGACAATTTTCATTTTGATTGCTCGATTATTTCTAAACATTTCTTAGAAAATTCAATTTTATTGAAAATCAACTGTGCTATAGCCCACAAGTTTTTGGGCGGCTAAAATCAAAAATGATCCGATTACGATGGTTGATACCTCTATCAATAGGTTTCGGGACCTGTAATTGCTGTGACAATTTTCATTTTGATTACTCGATTTTTTCTAAACATTTCTTAGAAAATTCAATTTTATTGAAAATCAACTGTGCTATAGCCCACAAGTTTTTGGGCGGCTAAAATCTAAAATAATCCGATTACGATGGTTGGTACCTCTATCAATAGGTTTCGGGACCTGTAATTGCTGTGACAATTTTCATTTTGATTGCTCGATTATTTCTAAACATTTCTTAGCAAATTCAATTTTATTGAAAATCAACTGTGCTATAGCCCACAAGTTTTTGGGCGGCTAAAATCTAAAATGATCCGATTACGATGGTTGATACCTCTATCAATAGGTTTCGGGACCTGTAATTGCTGTGATAATTTTCATTTTGATTGCTCGATTATTTCTAAACATTTCTTAGAAAATTCAATTTTATTGAAAATCAACTGTGCTATAGCCCACTAGTTTTTGGGTGGCTAAAATCTAAAATGATCCGATTACGATGGTTGATACCTCTATCAATAGGTTTCGGGACCTGTAAGTGCTGTGATAATTTTCATTTTGATTGCTCGATTATTTCTAAACATTTCTTAGAAAATTCAATTTTATTGAAAATCAACTGTGCTATAGCCCACAAGTTTTTGGGCGGCTAAAATCTAAAATGATCCGATTACGATGGTTGATACCTCTATCAATAGGTTTCGGGACCTGTAATTGCTGTGACAATTTCATTTTGATTACTCGATTATTTCTAAACATTTCTAAGAAAATTCAATTTTATTGAAAATCAACTGTGCTATAGCCCACAAGTTTTTGGGCGGCTAAAATCTAAAATGATCCGATTACGATGGTTGATACCTCTATCAATAGGTTTCGGGACCTGTAATTGCTGTGACAATTTTCATTTTGATTACTCGATTTTTTCTAAACATTTCTTAGAGAATTCAATTTTATTGAAAATCAACTGTGCTATAGCCCACAAGTTTTTGGGCGGCTAAAATCTAAAATGATCCGATCACGATGGTTGATACCTCTATCAATAGGTTTCGGGACCTCTAATTGCTGTGACAATTTCCATTTTGATTGCCCGATTATTTCTAAACATTTCTTAGAAAATTCAATTTTATTGAAAATCAACTGTGCTATAGCCCACAAGTTTTTGGGCGGCTAAAATCAAAAATGATCCGATTACGATGGTTGATACCTCTATCAATAGGTTTCGGGACCTGTAATTGCTGTGACAATTTTCATTTTGATTACTCGATTTTTTCTAAACATTTCTTAGAAAATTCAATTTTATTGAAAATCAACTGTGCTATAGCCCACAAGTTTTTGGGCGGCTAAAATCTAAAATAATCCGATTACGATGGTTGGTACCTCTATCAATAGGTTTCGGGACCTGTAATTGCTGTGACAATTTTCATTTTGATTGCTCGATTATTTCTAAACATTTCTTAGCAAATTCAATTTTATTGAAAATCAACTGTGCTATAGCCCACAAGTTTTTGGGCGGCTAAAATCTAAAATGATCCGATTACGATGGTTGATACCTCTATCAATAGGTTTCGGGACCTGTAATTGCTGTGATAATTTTCATTTTGATTGCTCGATTATTTCTAAACATTTCTTAGAAAATTCAATTTTATTGAAAATCAACTGTGCTATAGCCCACTAGTTTTTGGGTGGCTAAAATCTAAAATGATCCGATTACGATGGTTGATACCTCTATCAATAGGTTTCGGGACCTGTAAGTGCTGTGATAATTTTCATTTTGATTGCTCGATTATTTCTAAACATTTCTTAGAAAATTCAATTTTATTGAAAATCAACTGTGCTATAGCCCACAAGTTTTTGGGCGGCTAAAATCAAAAATGATCCGATTACGATGGTTGATACCTCTATCAATAGGTTTCGGGACCTGTAATTGCTGTGACAATTTTCATTTTGATTACTCGATTTTTTCTAAACATTTCTTAGAAAATTCAATTTTATTGAAAATCAACTGTGCTATAGCCCACAAGTTTTTGGGCGGCTAAAATCTAAAATAATCCGATTACGATGGTTGGTACCTCTATCAATAGGTTTCGGGACCTGTAATTGCTGTGACAATTTTCATTTTGATTGCTCGATTATTTCTAAACATTTCTTAGCAAATTCAATTTTATTGAAAATCAACTGTGCTATAGCCCACAAGTTTTTGGGCGGCTAAAATCTAAAATGATCCGATTACGATGGTTGATACCTCTATCAATAGGTTTCGGGACCTGTAATTGCTGTGATAATTTTCATTTTGATTGCTCGATTATTTCTAAACATTTCTTAGAAAATTCAATTTTATTGAAAATCAACTGTGCTATAGCCCACTAGTTTTTGGGTGGCTAAAATCTAAAATGATCCGATTACGATGGTTGATACCTCTATCAATAGGTTTCGGGACCTGTAAGTGCTGTGATAATTTTCATTTTGATTGCTCGATTATTTCTAAACATTTCTTAGAAAATTCAATTTTATTGAAAATCAACTGTGCTATAGCCCACAAGTTTTTGGGCGGCTAAAATCTAAAATGATCCGATTACGATGGTTGATACCTCTATCAATAGGTTTCGGGACCTGTAATTGCTGTGACAATTTCATTTTGATTACTCGATTATTTCTAAACATTTCTAAGAAAATTCAATTTTATTGAAAATCAACTGTGCTATAGCCCACAAGTTTTTGGGCGGCTAAAATCTAAAATGATCCGATTACGATGGTTGATACCTCTATCAATAGGTTTCGGGACCTGTAATTGCTGTGACAATTTTCATTTTGATTACTCGATTTTTTCTAAACATTTCTTAGAGAATTCAATTTTATTGAAAATCAACTGTGCTATAGCCCACAAGTTTTTGGGCGGCTAAAATCTAAAATGATCCGATTACGATGGTTGATACCTCTATCAATAGGTTTCGGGACCTGTAATTGCTATGATAATTTTCATTTTCATTGCTCGATTATTTCTAAACATTTCTTAGAAAATTCAATTTTATTGAAAATCAACTGTGCTATAGCCCACTAGTTTTTGGGCGGCTAAAATCTAAAATGATCCGATCACGATGGTTGATACCTCTATCAATAGGTTTCGGGACCTCTAATTGCTGTGACAATTTTCATTTTGATTGCTCGATTATTTCTAAACATTTCTTAGAAAATTCAATTTTATTGAAAATCAACTGTGCTATAGCCCACAAGTTTTTGGGCGGCTAAAATCAAAAATGATCCGATTACGATGGTTGATACCTCTATCAATAGGTTTCGGGACCTGTAATTGCTGTGACAATTTTCATTTTGATTACTCGATTTTTTCTAAACATTTCTTAGAAAATTCAATTTTATTGAAAATCAACTGTGCTATAGCCCACAAGTTTTTGGGCGGCTAAAATCTAAAATAATCCGATTACGATGGTTGGTACCTCTATCAATAGGTTTCGGGACCTGTAATTGCTGTGACAATTTTCATTTTGATTGCTCGATTATTTCTAAACATTTCTTAGCAAATTCAATTTTATTGAAAATCAACTGTGCTATAGCCCACAAGTTTTTGGGCGGCTAAAATCTAAAATGATCCGATTACGATGGTTGATACCTCTATCAATAGGTTTCGGGACCTGTAATTGCTGTGATAATTTTCATTTTGATTGCTCGATTATTTCTAAACATTTCTTAGAAAATTCAATTTTATTGAAAATCAACTGTGCTATAGCCCACTAGTTTTTGGGTGGCTAAAATCTAAAATGATCCGATTACGATGGTTGATACCTCTATCAATAGGTTTCGGGACCTGTAAGTGCTGTGATAATTTTCATTTTGATTGCTCGATTATTTCTAAACATTTCTTAGAAAATTCAATTTTATTGAAAATCAACTGTGCTATAGCCCACAAGTTTTTGGGCGGCTAAAATCTAAAATGATCCGATTACGATGGTTGATACCTCTATCAATAGGTTTCGGGACCTGTAATTGCTGTGACAATTTCATTTTGATTACTCGATTATTTCTAAACATTTCTAAGAAAATTCAATTTTATTGAAAATCAACTGTGCTATAGCCCACAAGTTTTTGGGCGGCTAAAATCTAAAATGATCCGATTACGATGGTTGATACCTCTATCAATAGGTTTCGGGACCTGTAATTGCTGTGACAATTTTCATTTTGATTACTCGATTTTTTCTAAACATTTCTTAGAGAATTCAATTTTATTGAAAATCAACTGTGCTATAGCCCACAAGTTTTTGGGCGGCTAAAATCTAAAATGATCCGATTACGATGGTTGATACCTCTATCAATAGGTTTCGGGACCTGTAATTGCTATGATAATTTTCATTTTCATTGCTCGATTATTTCTAAACATTTCTTAGAAAATTCAATTTTATTGAAAATCAACTGTGCTATAGCCCACAAGTTTTTGGGCGGCTAAAATCTAAAATGATCCGATTACGATGGTTGATACCTCTATCAATAGGTTTCGGGACCTGTAATTGCTGTGACAATTTTCGTTTTGATTGCTCGATTATTTCTAAACATTTCTTAGAAAATTCAATTTTATTGAAAATTAACTGTGCTATAGCCCACAAGTTATTGGGCGGCTAAAATCTAAAATGATCCGATTACGATGGTTGATACCTCTATCAATAGGTTTCGGGACCTGTAATTGCTGTGACAATTTGCATTTCGATTACTCGATTTTTTCTAAACATTTCTTAGAAAATTCAATTTTATTGAAAATCAACTGTGCTATAGCCCACAAGTTTTTGGGCCGCTAAAATCTAAAATAATCCGATTACGATGGTTGGTACCTCTATCAATAGGTTTCGGGACCTGTAATTGCTGTGACAATTTTCATTTTGATTGCTCGATTATTTCTAAACATTTCTTAGCAAATTCAATTTTATTGAAAATCAACTGTGCTATAGCCCACAAGTTTTTGGGCGGCTAAAATCTAAAATGATCCGATTACGATAGTTGGTACCTCTAGCAATAGGTTTCGGGACCTGTAATTGCTGTGACAATTTTCATTTTGATTGCTCGATTATTTCTAAACATTTCTTAGAAAATTCAATTTTAGTGAAAATCAACTGTGCTATAGCCCACAAGTTTTTGGGCGGCTAAAATCTAAAATGATCCGATTACGATGGTTGATACCTCTATCAATAGGTTTCGGGACCTGTAATTGCTGTGACAATTTTCATTTTGATTGCTCGATTATTTCGTAACATTTCTTAGAAAATTCAATTTTATTGAAAATCAACTGTGTTATAGCCCACAAGTTTTTGGGCGGCTAAAATCTAAAATGATCCGATTACGATGGTTGATACCTCTATCAATAGGTTTCGGGACCTGTAATTGCTGTGATAATTTTCATTTTGATTGCTCGATTATTACTAAACATTTCTTAGAAAATTCAATTTTATTGAAAATCAACTGTGCTATAGCCCACAAGTTTTTGGGCGGCTAAAATCTAAAATGATCCGATCACGATGGTTGATACCTCTATCAATAGGTTTCGGGACCTGTAATTGCTATGACAATTTCCATTTTGATTGCCCGATTATTTCTAAACATTTCTTAGAAAATTCAATTTTATTAAAAATCAACTGTGCTATAGCCCACAAGTTTTTGGGCGGCTAAAATCTAAAATGATCCGATTACGATGGTTGATACCTCTATCAATAGGTTTCGGGACCTGTAATTGCTGTGATAATTTTCATTTTGATTGCTCGATAATTTCTAAACATTTCTTAGAAAATTCAATTTTATTGAAAATCAACTGTGCTATAGCCCACAAGTTTTTGGGCGGCTAAAATCTAAAATGATCCGATTACGATGGTTGATACCTCTATCAATAGGTTTCGGGACCTGTAATTGCTGTGATAATTTTCATTTTGATTGCTCGATTATTTCTAAACATTTCTTAGAAAATTCAATTTTATTGAAAATCAACTGTGCTATAGCCCACAAGTTTTTGGGCGGCTAAAATCTAAAATGATCCGATTACGATGGTTGATACCTCTATCAATAGGTTTCGGGACCTGTAATTGCTGTGACAATTTTCATTTTGATTGCTCGATTATTTCTAAACATTTCTTAGAAAATTCAATTTTATTGAAAATCAACTGTGCTATAGCCCACAAGTTTTTGGGCGGCTAAAATCTAAAATGATCCGATTACGATGGTTGATACCTCTATCAATAGGTTTCGGGACCTGTAATTTCTGTAACAATTTTCATTTTGATTGCTCGACTATTTCTAAACATTTCTTAGAAAATTCAATTTTATTGAATATCAACTGTGCTATAGCCCACAAGTTTTTGAGCGGCTAAAATCTAAAATGATCCGATTACGATGGTTGGTACCTCTATCAATAGGTTTCGGGACCTGTAATTTCTGTGACAATTTTCATTTTGATTGCTCGACTATTTCTAAACATTTCTTAGAAAATTAAATTTTATTGAATATCAACTGTGCTATAGCCCACAAGTTTTTGGGCGGCTAAAATCTAAAATGATCCGATTACGATGGTTGATACCTCTATCAATAGGTTTCGGGACCTGTAATTGCTGTGATAATTTTCATTTTGATTGCTCGATTATTTCTTAACATTTCTTAGAAAATTCAATTTTATTGAAAATCAACTGTGCTATAGCCCACAAGTTTTTGGGCGGCTAAAATCTAAAATGATCCGATTACGATGGTTGATACCTCTATCAATAGGTTTCGGGACCTGTAATTGCTGTGACAATTTTCATTTTCATTGCTCGATTATTTCTAA
Organism: Tipula vernalis; assembly: GCA_958295665.1. Taxonomy (NCBI): domain Eukaryota; kingdom Metazoa; phylum Arthropoda; class Insecta; order Diptera; family Tipulidae; genus Tipula; species Tipula vernalis. The sequence goes on along the minus strand of OY282560.1, from coordinate 59,983,943 downwards.
ACATTTCTTAGAAAATTCAATTTTATTGAAAATCAACTGTGTTGTAGCCCACAAGTTTTTGGGCGGCTAAAATCTAAAATGATCCGATTACGATGGTTGATACCTCTATCAATAGGTTTCGGGACCTGTAATTGCTGTGATAATTTTCATTTTGATTGCTCGATTATTACTAAACATTTCTTAGAAAATTCAATTTTATTGAAAATCAACTGTGCTATAGCCCACAAGTTTTTGGGCGGCTAAAATCTAAAATGATCCAATTTCGATGGTTGATACCTCTATCAATAGGTTTCGGGACCTGCAATTGCTGTGATAATTTTCATTTTGATTGCTCGATTATTTCTTAACATTTCTTAGAAAATTCAATTTTATTGAAAATCAACTGTGCTATAGCCCACAAGTTTTTGGGCGGCTAAAATCTAAAATGATCCGATTACGATGGTTGATACCTCTATCAATAGGTTTCGGGACCTGTAATTGCTGTGACAATTTTCATTTTCATTGCTCGATTATTTCTAAACATTTCTTAGAAAATTCAATTTTATTGAAAATCAACTGTGTTGTAGCCCACAAGTTTTTGGGCGGCTAAAATCTAAAATGATCCGATTACGATGGTTGATACCTCTATCAATAGGTTTCGGGACCTGTAATTGCTGTGATAATTTTCATTTTGATTGCTCGATTATTACTAAACATTTCTTAGAAAATTCAATTTTATTGAAAATCAACTGTGCTATAGCCCACAAGTTTTTGGGCGGCTAAAATCTAAAATGATCCGATCACGATGGTTGATACCTCTATCAATAGGTTTCGGGACCTGTAATTGCTGTGACAATTTCCATTTTGATTGCCCGATTATTTCTAAACATTTCTTAGAAAATTCAATTTTATTGAAAATCAACTGTGCTATAGCCCACAAGTTTTTGGGCGGCTAAAATCTAAAATGATCCGATTACGATGGTTGATACCTCTATCAATAGGTTTCGGGACCTGTAATTGCTGTGATAATTTTCATTTTATTGCTCGATTATTTCTAAACATTTCTTAGAAAATTCAATTTTATTGAAAATCAACTGTGCTATAGCCCACAAGTTTTTGGGCGGCTAAAATCTAAAATGATCCGATTACGATGGTTGATACCTCTATCAATAGGTTTCGGGACCTGTAATTGCTGTGACAATTTTCATTTTGATTGCTCGATTATTTCTAAACATTTCTTAGAAAATTCAATTTTATTGAAAATCAACTGTGCTATAGCCCACAAGTTTTTGGGCGGCTAAAATCTAAAATGATCCGATTACGATGGTTGATACCTCTATCAATAGGTTTCGGGACCTGTAATTGCTGTGACAATTTTCATTTTGATTGCTCGATTATTTCTAAACATTTCTTAGAAAATTCAATTTTATTGAATATCAACTGTGCTATAGCCCACAAGTTTTTGAGCGGCTAAAATCTAAAATGATCCGATTACGATGGTTGATACCTCTATCAATAGGTTTCGGGACCTGTAATTGCTGTGATAATTTTCATTTTGATTGCTCGATTATTTCTAAACATTTCTTAGCAAATTCAATTTTATTGAAAATCAACTGTGCTATAGCCCACAAGTTTTTGGGCGGCTAAAATCTAAAATGATCCGATTACGATGGTTGATACCTCTATCAATAGGTTTCGGGACCTGTAATTGCTGTGACAATTTCCATTTTGATTGCCCGATTATTTCTAAACATTTCTTAGAAAATTCAATTTTATTGAATATCAACTGTGCTATAGCCCACAAGTTTTTGAGCGGCTAAAATCTAAAATGATCCGATTACGATGGTTGATACCTCTATCAATAGGTTTCGGGACCTGTAATTGCTGTGACAATTTTCATTTTGATTGCTCGATTATTTCTAAACATTTCTTAGAAAATTCAATTTTATTGAAAATCAACTGTGCTATAGCCCACAAGTTTTTGGGCGGCTAAAATCTAAAATGATCCGATTACGATGGTTGATACCTCTATCAATAGGTTTCGGGACCTGTAATTGCTGTGACAATTTTCATTTTGATTGCTCGATTATTTCTAAACATTTCTTAGAAAATTCAATTTTATTGAATATCAACTGTGCTATAGCCCACAAGTTTTTGAGCGGCTAAAATCTAAAATGATCCGATTACGATGGTTGATACCTCTATCAATAGGTTTCGGGACCTGTAATTGCTGTGATAATTTTCATTTTGATTGCTCGATTATTTCTAAACATTTCTTAGCAAATTCAATTTTATTGAAAATCAACTGTGCTATAGCCCACAAGTTTTTGGGCGGTAAAAATCTAAAATGATCCGATTATGATGGTTGATACCTCTATCAATAGGTTTCGGGACCTGTAATTGCTGTGACAATTTCCATTTTGATTGCCCGATTATTTCTAAACATTTCTTAGAAAATTCAATTTTATTGAAAATCAACTGTGCTATAGCCCACAAGTTTTTGGGCGGCTAAAATCTAAAATGATCCGATTACGATGGTTGATACCTCTATCAATAGGTTTCGGGACCTGTAATTGCTGTGATAATTTTCATTTTGATTGCTCGATTATTTCTAAACATTTCTTAGAAAATTCAATTTTATTGAAAATCAACTGTGCTATAGCCCACAAGTTTTTGGGCGGCTAAAATCTAAAATGATCCGATTACGATGGTTGATACCTCTATCAATAGGTTTCGGGACCTGTAATTGCTGTGACAATTTTCGTTTTGATTGCTCGATTATTTCTAAACATTTCTTAGAAAATTCAATTTTATTGAATATCAACTGTGCTATAGCCCACAAGTTTTTGAGCGGCTACAATCTAAAATGATCCGATTACGATGGTTGATACCTCTATCAATAGGTTTCGGGACCTGTAATTGCTGTGACAATTTTCATTTTCATTGCTCGATTATTTCTAAACATTTCTTAGAAAATTCAATTTTATTGAAAATCAACTGTGTTGTAGCCCACAAGTTTTTGGGCGGCTAAAATCTAAAATGATCCGATTACGATGGTTGATACCTCTATCAATAGGTTTCGGGACCTGTAATTGCTGTGATAATTTTCATTTTGATTGCTCGATTATTACTAAACATTTCTTAGAAAATTCAATTTTATTGAAAATCAACTGTGCTATAGCCCACAAGTTTTTGGGCGGCTAAAATCTAAAATGATCCGATTACGATGGTTGATACCTCTATCAATAGGTTTCGGGACCTGTAATTGCTGTGATAATTTTCATTTTGATTGCTCGATTATTACTAAACATTTCTTAGAAAATTCAATTTTATTGAAAATCAACTGTGCTATAGCCCACAAGTTTTTGGGCGGCTAAAATCTAAAATGATCCGATCACGATGGTTGATACCTCTATCAATAGGTTTCGGGACCTGTAATTGCTATGACAATTTCCATTTTGATTGCCCGATTATTTCTAAACATTTCTTAGAAAATTCAATTTTATTAAAAATCAACTGTGCTATAGCCCACAAGTTTTTGGGCGGCTAAAATCTAAAATGATCCGATTACGATGGTTGATACCTCTATCAATAGGTTTCGGGACCTGTAATTGCTGTGATAATTTTCATTTTGATTGCTCGATAATTTCTAAACATTTCTTAGAAAATTCAATTTTATTGAAAATCAACTGTGCTATAGCCCACAAGTTTTTGGGCGGCTAAAATCTAAAATGATCCGATTACGATGGTTGATACCTCTATCAATAGGTTTCGGGACCTGTAATTGCTGTGATAATTTTCATTTTGATTGCTCGATTATTTCTAAACATTTCTTAGAAAATTCAATTTTATTGAAAATCAACTGTGCTATAGCCCACAAGTTTTTGGGCGGCTAAAATCTAAAATGATCCGATTACGATGGTTGATACCTCTATCAATAGGTTTCGGGACCTGTAATTGCTGTGACAATTTTCATTTTGATTGCTCGATTATTTCTAAACATTTCTTAGAAAATTCAATTTTATTGAAAATCAACTGTGCTATAGCCCACAAGTTTTTGGGCGGCTAAAATCTAAAATGATCCGATTACGATGGTTGATACCTCTATCAATAGGTTTCGGGACCTGTAATTTCTGTGACAATTTTCATTTTGATTGCTCGACTATTTCTAAACATTTCTTAGAAAATTCAATTTTATTGAATATCAACTGTGCTATAGCCCACAAGTTTTTGAGCGGCTAAAATCTAAAATGATCCGATTACGATGGTTGGTACCTCTATCAATAGGTTTCGGGACCTGTAATTTCTGTGACAATTTTCATTTTGATTGCTCGACTATTTCTAAACATTTCTTAGAAAATTAAATTTTATTGAATATCAACTGTGCTATAGCCCACAAGTTTTTGGGCGGCTAAAATCTAAAATGATCCGATTACGATGGTTGATACCTCTATCAATAGGTTTCGGGACCTGTAATTGCTGTGATAATTTTCATTTTGATTGCTCGATTATTTCTTAACATTTCTTAGAAAATTCAATTTTATTGAAAATCAACTGTGCTATAGCCCACAAGTTTTTGGGCGGCTAAAATCTAAAATGATCCGATTACGATGGTTGATACCTCTATCAATAGGTTTCGGGACCTGTAATTGCTGTGACAATTTTCATTTTCATTGCTCGATTATTTCTAAACATTTCTTAGAAAATTCAATTTTATTGAAAATCAACTGTGTTGTAGCCCACAAGTTTTTGGGCGGCTAAAATCTAAAATGATCCGATTACGATGGTTGATACCTCTATCAATAGGTTTCGGGACCTGTAATTGCTGTGATAATTTTCATTTTGATTGCTCGATTATTACTAAACATTTCTTAGAAAATTCAATTTTATTGAAAATCAACTGTGCTATAGCCCACAAGTTTTTGGGCGGCTAAAATCTAAAATGATCCAATTTCGATGGTTGATACCTCTATCAATAGGTTTCGGGACCTGCAATTGCTGTGATAATTTTCATTTTGATTGCTCGATTATTTCTTAACATTTCTTAGAAAATTCAATTTTATTGAAAATCAACTGTGCTATTGCCCACAAGTTTTTGGGCGGCTAAAATCTAAAATGATCCGATTACGATGGTTGATACCTCTATCAATAGGTTTCGGGACCTGTAATTGCTGTGACAATTTTCATTTTCATTGCTCGATTATTTCTAAACATTTCTTAGAAAATTCAATTTTATTGAAAATCAACTGTGTTGTAGCCCACAAGTTTTTGGGCGGCTAAAATCTAAAATGATCCGATTACGATGGTTGATACCTCTATCAATAGGTTTCGGGACCTGTAATTGCTGTGATAATTTTCATTTTGATTGCTCGATTATTACTAAACATTTCTTAGAAAATTCAATTTTATTGAAAATCAACTGTGCTATAGCCCACAAGTTTTTGGGCGGCTAAAATCTAAAATGATCCGATCACGATGGTTGATACCTCTATCAATAGGTTTCGGGACCTGTAATTGCTGTGACAATTTCCATTTTGATTGCCCGATTATTTCTAAACATTTCTTAGAAAATTCAATTTTATTGAAAATCAACTGTGCTATAGCCCACAAGTTTTTGGGCGGCTAAAATCTAAAATGATCCGATTACGATGGTTGATACCTCTATCAATAGGTTTCGGGACCTGTAATTGCTGTGATAATTTTCATTTTATTGCTCGATTATTTCTAAACATTTCTTAGAAAATTCAATTTTATTGAAAATCAACTGTGCTATAGCCCACAAGTTTTTGGGCGGCTAAAATCTAAAATGATCCGATTACGATGGTTGATACCTCTATCAATAGGTTTCGGGACCTGTAATTGCTGTGACAATTTTCATTTTGATTGCTCGATTATTTCTAAACATTTCTTAGAAAATTCAATTTTATTGAAAATCAACTGTGCTATAGCCCACAAGTTTTTGGGCGGCTAAAATCTAAAATGATCCGATTACGATGGTTGATACCTCTATCAATAGGTTTCGGGACCTGTAATTGCTGTGACAATTTTCATTTTGATTGCTCGATTATTTCTAAACATTTCTTAGAAAATTCAATTTTATTGAATATCAACTGTGCTATAGCCCACAAGTTTTTGAGCGGCTAAAATCTAAAATGATCCGATTACGATGGTTGATACCTCTATCAATAGGTTTCGGGACCTGTAATTGCTGTGATAATTTTCATTTTGATTGCTCGATTATTTCTAAACATTTCTTAGCAAATTCAATTTTATTGAAAATCAACTGTGCTATAGCCCACAAGTTTTTGGGCGGCTAAAATCTAAAATGATCCGATTACGATGGTTGATACCTCTATCAATAGGTTTCGGGACCTGTAATTGCTGTGACAATTTCCATTTTGATTGCCCGATTATTTCTAAACATTTCTTAGAAAATTCAATTTTATTGAATATCAACTGTGCTATAGCCCACAAGGTTTTGAGCGGCTAAAATCTAAAATGATCCGATTACGATGGTTGATACCTCTATCAATAGGTTTCGGGACCTGTAATTGCTGTGACAATTTTCATTTTGATTGCTCGATTATTTCTAAACATTTCTTAGAAAATTCAATTTTATTGAAAATCAACTGTGCTATAGCCCACAAGTTTTTGGGCGGCTAAAATCTAAAATGATCCGATTACGATGGTTGATACCTCTATCAATAGGTTTCGGGACCTGTAATTGCTGTGACAATTTTCATTTTGATTGCTCGATTATTTCTAAACATTTCTTAGAAAATTCAATTTTATTGAATATCAACTGTGCTATAGCCCACAAGTTTTTGAGCGGCTAAAATCTAAAATGATCCGATTACGATGGTTGATACCTCTATCAATAGGTTTCGGGACCTGTAATTGCTGTGATAATTTTCATTTTGATTGCTCGATTATTTCTAAACATTTCTTAGCAAATTCAATTTTATTGAAAATCAACTGTGCTATAGCCCACAAGTTTTTGGGCGGTAAAAATCTAAAATGATCCGATTATGATGGTTGATACCTCTATCAATAGGTTTCGGGACCTGTAATTGCTGTGACAATTTCCATTTTGATTGCCCGATTATTTCTAAACATTTCTTAGAAAATTCAATTTTATTGAAAATCAACTGTGCTATAGCCCACAAGTTTTTGGGCGGCTAAAATCTAAAATGATCCGATTACGATGGTTGATACCTCTATCAATAGGTTTCGGGACCTGTAATTGCTGTGATAATTTTCATTTTGATTGCTCGATTATTTCTAAACATTTCTTAGAAAATTCAATTTTATTGAAAATCAACTGTGCTATAGCCCACAAGTTTTTGGGCGGCTAAAATCTAAAATGATCCGATTACGATGGTTGATACCTCTATCAATAGGTTTCGGGACCTGTAATTGCTGTGACAATTTTCGTTTTGATTGCTCGATTATTTCTAAACATTTCTTAGAAAATTCAATTTTATTGAATATCAACTGTGCTATAGCCCACAAGTTTTTGAGCGGCTACAATCTAAAATGATCCGATTACGATGGTTGATACCTCTATCAATAGGTTTCGGGACCTGTAATTGCTGTGATAATTTTCATTTTGATTGCTCGATTATTACTAAACATTTCTTAGAGAATTCAATTTTATTGAAAATCAACTGTGCTATAGCCCACAAGTTTTTGGGCGGCTAAAATCTAAAATGATCCGATCACGATGGTTGATACCTCTATCAATAGGTTTCGGGACCTGTAATTGCTGTGACAATTTTCATTTTGATTACTCGATTTTTTCTAAACATTTCTTAGAAAATTCAATTTTATTGAAAATCAACTGTGCTATAGCCCACAAGTTTTTGGGCGGCTAAAATCTAAAATGATCCGATCACGATGGTTGATACCTCTATCAATAGGTTTCGGGACCTGTAATTGCTGTGACAATTTCCATTTTGATTGCCCGATTATTTCTAAACATTTCTTAGAAAATTCAATTTTATTGAAAATCAACTGTGCTATAGCCCACAAGTTTTTGGGCGGCTAAAATCTAAAATGATCCGATTACGATGGTTGATACCTCTATCAATAGGTTTCGGGACCTGTAATTGCTGTGATAATTTCATTTTGATTGCTCGATTATTTCTAAACATTTCTTAGAAAATTCAATTTTATTGAAAATCAACTGTGCTATAGCCCACAAGTTTTTGGGCGGCTAAAATCTAAAATGATCCGATTACGATGGTTGATACCTCTATCAATAGGTTTCGGGACCTGTAATTGCTGTGACAATTTTCGTTTTGATTGCTCGATTATTTCTAAACATTTCTTAGAAAATTCAATTTTATTGAATATCAACTGTGCTATAGCCCACAAGTTTTTGGGCGGCTAAAATCTAAAATGATTCGATCACGATGGTTGATACTTCTATCAATAGGTTTCGGGACCTGTAATTGCTGTGACAATTTCCATTTTGATTGCCCGATTATTTCTAAACATTTCTTAGAAAATTCAATTTTATTGAAAATCAACTGTGCTATAGCCCACAAGTTTTTGGGCGGCTAAAATCTAAAATGATCCGATTACGATGGTTGATACCTCTATCAATAGGTTTCGGGACCTGTAATTGCTGTGACAATCTGCATTTTGATTACTCGATTTTTTCTAAACATTTCTTAGAAAATTCAATTTTATTGAAAATCAACTGTGCTATAGCCCACAAGTTTTTGGGCGGCTAAAATCTAAAATAATCCGATTACGATGGTTGGTACCTCTATCAATAGGTTTCGGGACCTGTAATTGCTGTGACAATTTTCATTTTGATTGCTCGATTATTTCTAAACATTTCTTAGCAAATTCAATTTTATTGAAAATCAACTGTGCTATAGCCCACAAGTTTTTGGGCGGCTAAAATCTAAAATGATCCGATTACGATAGTTGGTACCTCTATCAATAGGTTTCGGGACCTGTAATTGCTGTGACAATTTTCATTTTGATTACTCGATTATTTCTAAACATTTCTTAGAAAATTCAATTTTATTGAAAATCAACTGTGCTATAGCCCACAAGTTTTTGGGCGGCTAAAATCAAAAATGATCCGATTACGATGGTTGATACCTCTATCAATAGGTTTCGGGACCTGTAATTGCTGTGACAATTTTCATTTTGATTGCTCGATTTTTTCTAAACATTTCTTAGAAAATTCAATTTTATTGAAAATCAACTGTGCTATAGCCCACAAGTTTTTGGGCGGCTAAAATCTAAAATAATCCGATTACGATGGTTGGTACCTCTATCAATAGGTTTCGGGACCTGTAATTGCTGTGACAATTTTCATTTTGATTGCTCGATTATTTCTAAACATTTCTTAGCAAATTCAATTTTATTGAAAATCAACTGTGCTATAGCCCACAAGTTTTTGGGCGGCTAAAATCTAAAATGATCCGATTACGATGGTTGATACCTCTATCAATAGGTTTCGGGACCTGTAATTGCTGTGACAATTTCATTTTGATTGCTCGATTATTTCTAAACATTTCTAAGAAAATTCAATTTTATTGAAAATCAACTGTGCTATAGCCCACAAGTTTTTGGGCGGCTAAAATCTAAAATGATCCGATTACGATGGTTGATACCTCTATCAATAGGTTTCGGGACCTGTAATTGCTGTGACAATTTTCATTTTGATTACTTGATTTTTTCTAAACATTTCTTAGAGAATTCAATTTTATTGAAAATCAACTGTGCTATAGCCCACAAGTTTTTGGGCGGCTAAAATCTAAAATGATCCGATCACGATGGTTGATACCTCTATCAATAGGTTTCGGGACCTCTAATTGCTGTGACAATTTCCATTTTGATTGCCCGATTATTTCTAAACATTTCTTAGAAAATTCAATTTTATTGAAAATCAACTGTGCTATAGCCCACAAGTTTTTGGGCGGCTAAAATCTAAAATGATCCGATTACGATGGTTGATACCTCTATCAATAGGTTTCGGGACCTGTAATTGCTGTGATAATTTTCATTTTGATTGCTCGATTATTTCTAAACATTTCTTAGAAAATTCAATTTTATTGAAAATCAACTGTGCTTTAAGCCCACAAGTTTTTGGGCGGCTAAAATCTAAAATGATCCGATTACGATGGTTGATACCTCTATCAATAGGTTTCGGGACCTGTAATTGCTGTGACAATTTTCATTTTGATTGCTCGATTATTTCTAAACATTTCTTAGAAAATTCAATTTTATTGAAAATCAACTGTGCTATAGCCCACAAGTTTTTGGGCGGCTAAAATCTAAAATGATCCGATTACGATGGTTGATACCTCTATCAATAGGTTTCGGGACCTGTAATTGCTGTGATAATTTTCATTTTGATTGCTCGATTATTTCTAAACATTTCTTAGAAAATTCAATTTTATTGAAAATCAACTGTGTTATAGCCCACAAGTTTTTGGGCGGCTAAAATCTAAAATGATCCGATTACGATGGTTGATACCTCTATCAATAGGTTTCGGGACCTGTAATTGCTGTGATAATTTTCATTTTGATTGCTCGATTATTACTAAACATTTCTTAGAAAATTCAATTTTATTGAAAATCAACTGTGCTATAGCCCACAAGTTTTTGGGCGGCTAAAATCTAAAATGATCCGATTACGATGGTTGATACCTCTATCAATAGGTTTCGGGACCTGTAATTGCTGTGATAATTTTCATTTTGATTGCTCGATTATTTCTAAACATTTCTTAGAAAATTCAATTTTATTGAAAATCAACTGTGCTATAGCCCACAAGTTTTTGGGCGGCTAAAATCTAAAATGATCCGATTACGATGGTTGATACCTCTATCAATAGGTTTCGGGACCTGTAATTGCTGTGATAATTTTTATTTTGATTGCTCGATTATTTCTAAACATTTCTTAGAAAATTCAATTTTATTGAAAATCAACTGTGCTATAGCCCACAAGTTTTTGGGCGGCTAAAATCTAAAATGATCTGATTACGATGGTTGATACCTCTATCAATAGGTTTCGGGACCTGTAATTGCTGTGACAATTTTCATTTTGATTGCTCGATTATTTCTAAACATTTCTTAGAAAATTCAATTTTATTGAAAATCAACTGTGCTATAGCCCACAAGTTTTTGGGCGGCTAAAATCTAAAATGATCCGATTACGATGGTTGATACCTCTATCAATAGGTTTCGGGACCTGTAATTGCTGTGATAATTTTCATTTTGATTGCTCGATTATTTCTAAACATTTCTTAGAAAATTCAATTTTATTGAAAATCAACTGTGTTATAGCCCACAAGTTTTTGGGCGGCTAAAATCTAAAATGATCCGATTACGATGGTTGATACCTCTATCAGTAGGTTTCGGGACCTGTAATTGCTGTGATAATTTTCATTTTGATTGCTCGATTATTACTAAACATTTCTTAGAAAATTCAATTTTATTGAAAATCAACTGTGCTATAGCCCACAAGTTTTTGGGCGGCTAAAATCTAAAATGATCCGATTACGATGGTTGATACCTCTATCAATAGGTTTCGGGACCTGTAATTGCTGTGATAATTTTCATTTTGATTGCTCGATTATTTCTAAACATTTCTTAGAAAATTCAATTTTATTGAAAATCAACTGTGCTATAGCCCACAAGTTTTTGGGCGGCTAAAATCTAAAATGATCCGATTACGATGGTTGATACCTCTATCAATAGGTTTCGGGACCTGTAATTGCTGTGATAATTTTCATTTTGATTGCTCGATTATTTCGTAACATTTCTTAGAAAATTCAATTTTATTGAAAATCAACTGTGCTATAGCCCACAAGTTTTTGGGCGGCTAAAATCTAAAATGATCTGATTACGATGGTTGATACCTCTATCAAAAGGTTTCGGGACCTGTAATTGCTGTGACAATTTTCATTTTGATTGCTCGATTATTTCTAAACATTTCTTAGAAAATTCAATTTTATTGAAAATCAACTGTGCTATAGCCCACAAGTTTTTGGGCGGCTAAAATCTAAAATGATCCGATTACGATGGTTGATACCTCTATCAATAGGTTTCGGGACCTGTAATTGCTGTGATAATTTTCATTTTGATTGCTCGATTATTTCGTAACATTTCTTAGAAAATTCAATTTTATTGAAAATCAACTGTGCTATAGCCCACAAGTTTTTGGGCGGCTAAAATCTAAAATGATCCGATTACGATGGTTGATACCTCTATCAATAGGTTTCGGGACCTGTAATTGCTGTGATAATTTTCATTTTGATTGCTCGATTATTTCTAAACATTTCTTAGAAAATTCAATTTTATTGAAAATCAACTGTGCTATAGCCCACAAGTTTTTGGGCGGCTAAAATCTAAAATGATCCGATTACGATGGTTGATACCTCTATCAATAGGTTTCGGGACCTGTAATTGCTGTGATAATTTTCATTTTGATTGCTCGATTATTTCTAAACATTTCTTAGAAAATTCAATTTTATTGAAAATCAACTGTGCTATAGCCCACAAGTTTTTGGGCGGCTAAAATCTAAAATGATCCGATTACGATGGTTGATACCTCTATCAATAGGTTTCGGGACCTGTAATTGCTATGATAATTTTCATTTTCATTGCTCGATTATTTCTAAACATTTCTTAGAAAATTCAATTTTATTGAAAATCAACTGTGCTATAGCCCACAAGTTTTTGGGCGGCTAAAATCTAAAATGATCCGATTACGATGGTTGATACCTCTATCAATAGGTTTCGGGACCTGTAATTGCTGTGACAATTTTCGTTTTGATTGCTCGATTATTTTTAAACATTTCTTAGAAAATTCAATTTTATTGAAAATTAACTGTGCTATAGCCCACAAGTTATTGGGCGGCTAAAATCTAAAATGATCCGATTACGATGGTTGATACCTCTATCAATAGGTTTCGGGACCTGTAATTGCTGTGACAATTTGCATTTCGATTACTCGATTTTTTCTAAACATTTCTTAGAAAATTCAATTTTATTGAAAATCAACTGTGCTATAGCCCACAAGTTTTTGGGCCGCTAAAATCTAAAATAATCCGATTACGATGGTTGATACCTCTATCAATAGGTTTCGGGACCTGTAATTGCTGTGATAATTTTCATTTTGATTGCTCGATTATTTCTAAACATTTCTTAGAAAATTCAATTTTATTGAAAATCAACTGTGCTATAGCCCACAAGTTTTTGGGCGGCTAAAATCTAAAATGATCTGATTACGATGGTTGATACCTCTATCAATAGGTTTCGGGACCTGTAATTGCTGTGATAATTTTCATTTTGATTGCTCGATTATTTCTAAACATTTCTTAGAAAATTCAATTTTATTGAAAATCAACTGTGCTATAGCCCACAAGTTTTTGGGCGGCTAAAATCTAAAATGATCCGATTACGATGGTTGATACCTCTATCAATAGGTTTCGGGACCTGTAATTGCTGTGATAATTTTCATTTTGATTGCTCGATTATTTCGTAACATTTCTTAGAAAATTCAATTTTACTGAAAATCAACTGTGCTATAGCCCACAAGTTTTTGGGCGGCTAAAATCTAAAATGATCCGATTACGATGGTTGATACCTCTATCAATAGGTTTCGGGACCTGTAATTGCTGTGATAATTTTCATTTTGATTGCTCGATTATTTCTAAACATTTCTTAGAAAATTCAATTTTATTGAAAATCAACTGTGCTATAGCCCACAAGTTTTTGGGCGGCTAAAATCTAAAATGATCCGATTACGATGGTTGATACCTCTATCAATAGGTTTCGGGACCTGTAATTGCTGTGATAATTTTCATTTTGATTGCTCGATTATTTCTAAACATTTCTTAGAAAATTCAATTTTATTGAAAATCAACTGTGCTATAGCCCACAAGTTTTTGGGCGGCTAAAATCTAAAATGATCCGATTACGATGGTTGATACCTCTATCAATAGGTTTCGGGACCTGTAATTGCTATGATAATTTTCATTTTCATTGCTCGATTATTTCTAAACATTTCTTAGAAAATTCAATTTTATTGAAAATCAACTGTGCTATAGCCCACAAGTTTTTGGGCGGCTAAAATCTAAAATGATCCGATTACGATGGTTGATACCTCTATCAATAGGTTTCGGGACCTGTAATTGCTGTGACAATTTTCGTTTTGATTGCTCGATTATTTCTAAACATTTCTTAGAAAATTCAATTTTATTGAAAATTAACTGTGCTATAGCCCACAAGTTATTGGGCGGCTAAAATCTAAAATGATCCGATTACGATGGTTGATACCTCTATCAATAGGTTTCGGGACCTGTAATTGCTGTGACAATTTGCATTTCGATTACTCGATTTTTTCTAAACATTTCTTAGAAAATTCAATTTTATTGAAAATCAACTGTGCTATAGCCCACAAGTTTTTGGGCCGCTAAAATCTAAAATAATCCGATTACGATGGTTGGTACCTCTATCAATAGGTTTCGGGACCTGTAATTGCTGTGACAATTTTCATTTTGATTGCTCGATTATTTCTAAACATTTCTTAGCAAATTCAATTTTATTGAAAATCAACTGTGCTATAGCCCACAAGTTTTTGGGCGGCTAAAATCTAAAATGATCCGATTACGATAGTTGGTACCTCTAGCAATAGGTTTCGGGACCTGTAATTGCTGTGACAATTTTCATTTTGATTGCTCGATTATTTCTAAACATTTCTTAGAAAATTCAATTTTAGTGAAAATCAACTGTGCTATAGCCCACAAGTTTTTGGGCGGCTAAAATCTAAAATGATCCGATTACGATGGTTGATACCTCTATCAATAGGTTTCGGGACCTGTAATTGCTGTGACAATTTTCATTTTGATTGCTCGATTATTTCGTAACATTTCTTAGAAAATTCAATTTTATTGAAAATCAACTGTGTTATAGCCCACAAGTTTTTGGGCGGCTAAAATCTAAAATGATCCGATTACGATGGTTGATACCTCTATCAATAGGTTTCGGGACCTGTAATTGCTGTGATAATTTTCATTTTGATTGCTCGATTATTACTAAACATTTCTTAGAAAATTCAATTTTATTGAAAATCAACTGTGCTATAGCCCACAAGTTTTTGGGCGGCTAAAATCTAAAATGATCCGATCACGATGGTTGATACCTCTATCAATAGGTTTCGGGACCTGTAATTGCTATGACAATTTCCATTTTGATTGCCCGATTATTTCTAAACATTTCTTAGAAAATTCAATTTTATTGAAAATCAACTGTGCTATAGCCCACAAGTTTTTGGGCGGCTAAAATCTAAAATGATCCGATTACGATGGTTGATACCTCTATCAATAGGTTTCGGGACCTGTAATTGCTGTGATAATTTTCATTTTGATTGCTCGATTATTACTAAACATTTCTTAGAAAATTCAATTTTATTGAAAATCAACTGTGCTATAGCCCACAAGTTTTTGGGCGGCTAAAATCTAAAATGATCCGATCACGATGGTTGATACCTCTATCAATAGGTTTCGGGACCTGTAATTGCTATGACAATTTCCATTTTGATTGCCCGATTATTTCTAAACATTTCTTAGAAAATTCAATTTTATTGAAAATCAACTGTGCTATAGCCCACAAGTTTTTGGGCGGCTAAAATCTAAAATGATCCGATTACGATGGTTGATACCTCTATCAATAGGTTTCGGGACCTGTAATTGCTGTGATAATTTTCATTTTGATTGCTCGATTATTTCTAAACATTTCTTAGAAAATTCAATTTTATTGAAAATCAACTGTGCTATAGCCCACAAGTTTTTGGGCGGCTAAAATCTAAAATGATCCGATTACGATGGTTGATACCTCTATCAATAGGTTTCGGGACCTGTAATTGCTGTGACAATTTTCATTTTGATTGCTCGATTATTTCTTAGAAAATTCAATTTTATTGAAAATCAACTGTGCTATAGCCCACAAGTTTTTGGGCGGCTAAAATCTAAAATGATCCGATTACGATGGTTGATACCTCTATCAATAGGTTTCGGGACCTGTAATTTCTGTGACAATTTTCATTTTGATTGCTCGACTATTTCTAAACATTTCTTAGAAAATTCAATTTTATTGAATATCAACTGTGCTATAGCCCACAAGTTTTTGAGCGGCTAAAATCTAAAATGATCCGATTACGATGGTTGGTACCTCTATCAATAGGTTTCGGGACCTGTAATTGCTGTGATAATTTTCATTTTGATTGCTCGATTATTTCTAAACATTTCTTAGAAAATTCAATTTTATTGAAAATCAACTGTGTTATAGCCCACAAGTTTTTGGGCGGCTAAAATCTAAAATGATCTGATTACGATGGTTGATACCTCTATCAATAGGTTTCGGGACCTGTAATTGCTGTGACAATTTTCATTTTGATTGCTCGATTATTTCTAAACATTTCTTAGAAAATTCAATTTTATTGAAAATCAACTGTGCTATAGCCCACAAGTTTTTGGGCGGCTAAAATCTAAAATGATCCGATTACGATGGTTGATACCTCTATCAATAGGTTTCGGGACCTGTAATTGCTGTGATAATTTTCATTTTGATTGCTCGATTATTTCTAAACATTTCTTAGAAAATTCAATTTTATTGAAAATCAACTGTGTTATAGCCCACAAGTTTTTGGGCGGCTAAAATCTAAAATGATCCGATTACGATGGTTGATACCTCTATCAGTAGGTTTCGGGACCTGTAATTGCTGTGATAATTTTCATTTTGATTGCTCGATTATTACTAAACATTTCTTAGAAAATTCAATTTTATTGAAAATCAACTGTGCTATAGCCCACAAGTTTTTGGGCGGCTAAAATCTAAAATGATCCGATTACGATGGTTGATACCTCTATCAATAGGTTTCGGGACCTGTAATTGCTGTGATAATTTTCATTTTGATTGCTCGATTATTTCTAAACATTTCTTAGAAAATTCAATTTTATTGAAAATCAACTGTGCTATAGCCCACAAGTTTTTGGGCGGCTAAAATCTAAAATGATCCGATTACGATGGTTGATACCTCTATCAATAGGTTTCGGGACCTGTAATTGCTGTGATAATTTTCATTTTGATTGCTCGATTATTTCGTAACATTTCTTAGAAAATTCAATTTTATTGAAAATCAACTGTGCTATAGCCCACAAGTTTTTGGGCGGCTAAAATCTAAAATGATCCGATTACGATGGTTGATACCTCTATCAATAGGTTTCGGGACCTGTAATTGCTATGATAATTTTCATTTTCATTGCTCGATTATTTCTAAACATTTCTTAGAAAATTCAATTTTATTGAAAATCAACTGTGCTATAGCCCACAAGTTTTTGGGCGGCTAAAATCTAAAATGATCCGATTACGATGGTTGATACCTCTATCAATAGGTTTCGGGACCTGTAATTGCTGTGACAATTTTCGTTTTGATTGCTCGATTATTTCTAAACATTTCTTAGAAAATTCAATTTTATTGAAAATTAACTGTGCTATAGCCCACAAGTTATTGGGCGGCTAAAATCTAAAATGATCCGATTACGATGGTTGATACCTCTATCAATAGGTTTCGGGACCTGTAATTGCTGTGACAATTTGCATTTCGATTACTCGATTTTTTCTTAACATTTCTTAGAAAATTCAATTTTATTGAAAATCAACTGTGCTATAGCCCACAAGTTTTTGGGCCGGTAAAATCTAAAATAATCCGATTACGATGGTTGATACCTCTATCAATAGGTTTCGGGACCTGTAATTGCTGTGACAATTTTCATTTTGATTGCTCGATTATTTCTAAACATTTCTTAGAAAATTCAATTTTATTGAAAATCAACTGTGCTATAGCCCACAAGTTTTTGGGCGGCTAAAATCTAAAATGATCTGATTACGATGGTTGATACCTCTATCAATAGGTTTCGGGACCTGTAATTGCTGTGATAATTTTCATTTTGATTGCTCGATTATTTCTAAACATTTCTTAGAAAATTCAATTTTATTGAAAATCAACTGTGCTATAGCCCACAAGTTTTTGGGCGGCTAAAATCTAAAATGATCCGATTACGATGGTTGATACCTCTATCAATAGGTTTCGGGACCTGTAATTGCTGTGATAATTTTCATTTTGATTGCTCGATTATTTCGTAACATTTCTTAGAAAATTCAATTTTATTGAAAATCAACTGTGCTATAGCCCACAAGTTTTTGGGCGGCTAAAATCTAAAATGATCCGATTACGATGGTTGATACCTCTATCAATAGGTTTCGGGACCTGTAATTGCTGTGATAATTTTCATTTTGATTGCTCGATTATTTCTAAACATTTCTTAGAAAATTCAATTTTATTGAAAATCAACTGTGCTATAGCCCACAAGTTTTTGGGCGGCTAAAATCTAAAATGATCCGATTACGATGGTTGATACCTCTATCAATAGGTTTCGGGACCTGTAATTGCTGTGATAATTTTCATTTTGATTGCTCGATTATTTCTAAACATTTCTTAGAAAAATCAATTTTATTGAAAATCAACTGTGCTATAGCCCACAAGTTTTTGGGCGGCTAAAATCTAAAATGATCCGATTACGATGGTTGATACCTCTATCAATAGGTTTCGGGACCTGTAATTGCTATGATAATTTTCATTTTCATTGCTCGATTATTTCTAAACATTTCTTAGAAAATTCAATTTTATTGAAAATCAACTGTGCTATAGCCCACAAGTTTTTGGGCGGCTAAAATCTAAAATGATCCGATTACGATGGTTGATACCTCTATCAATAGGTTTCGGGACCTGTAATTGCTGTGACAATTTTCGTTTTGATTGCTCGATTATTTCTAAACATTTCTTAGAAAATTCAATTTTATTGAAAATTAACTGTGCTATAGCCCACAAGTTATTGGGCGGCTAAAATCTAAAATGATCCGATTACGATGGTTGATACCTCTATCAATAGGTTTCGGGACCTGTAATTGCTGTGACAATTTGCATTTCGATTACTCGATTTTTTCTAAACATTTCTTAGAAAATTCAATTTTATTGAAAATCAACTGTGCTATAGCCCACAAGTTTTTGGGCCGCTAAAATCTAAAATAATCCGATTACGATGGTTGGTACCTCTATCAATAGGTTTCGGGACCTGTAATTGCTGTGACAATTTTCATTTTGATTGCTCGATTATTTCTAAACATTTCTTAGCAAATTCAATTTTATTGAAAATCAACTGTGCTATAGCCCACAAGTTTTTGGGCGGCTAAAATCTAAAATGATCCGATTACGATAGTTGGTACCTCTAGCAATAGGTTTCGGGACCTGTAATTGCTGTGACAATTTTCATTTCGATTGCTCGATTATTTCTAAACATTTCTTAGAAAATTCAATTTTAGTGAAAATCAACTGTGCTATAGCCCACAAGTTTTTGGGCGGCTAAAATCTAAAATGATCCGATTACGATGGTTGATACCTCTATCAATAGGTTTCGGGACCTGTAATTGCTGTGACAATTTTCATTTTGATTGCTCGATTATTTCGTAACATTTCTTAGAAAATTCAATTTTATTGAAAATCAACTGTGTTATAGCCCACAAGTTTTTGGGCGGCTAAAATCTAAAATGATCCGATTACGATGGTTGATACCTCTATCAATAGGTTTCGGGACCTGTAATTGCTGTGATAATTTTCATTTTGATTGCTCGATTATTACTAAACATTTCTTAGAAAATTCAATTTTATTGAAAATCAACTGTGCTATAGCCCACAAGTTTTTGGGCGGCTAAAATCTAAAATGATCCGATCACGATGGTTGATACCTCTATCAATAGGTTTCGGGACCTGTAATTGCTATGACAATTTCCATTTTGATTGCCCGATTATTTCTAAACATTTCTTAGAAAATTCAATTTTATTGAAAATCAACTGTGCTATAGCCCACAAGTTTTTGGGCGGCTAAAATCTAAAATGATCCGATTACGATGGTTGATACCTCTATCAATAGGTTTCGGGACCTGTAATTGCTGTGATAATTTTCATTTTGATTGCTCGATAATTTCTAAACATTTCTTAGAAAATTCAATTTTATTGAAAATCAACTGTGCTATAGCCCACAAGTTTTTGGGCGGCTAAAATCTAAAATGATCCGATTACGATGGTTGATACCTCTATCAATAGGTTTCGGGACCTGTAATTGCTGTGATAATTTTCATTTTGATTGCTCGATTATTTCTAAACATTTCTTAGAAAATTCAATTTTATTGAAAATCAACTGTGCTATAGCCCACAAGTTTTTGGGCGGCTAAAATCTAAAATGATCCGATTACGATGGTTGATACCTCTATCAATAGGTTTCGGGACCTGTAATTGCTGTGACAATTTTCATTTTGATTGCTCGATTATTTCTAAACATTTCTTAGAAAATTCAATTTTATTGAAAATCAACTGTGCTATAGCCCACAAGTTTTTGGGCGGCTAAAATCTAAAATGATCCGATTACGATAGTTGGTACCTCTAGCAATAGGTTTCGGGACCTGTAATTGCTGTGACAATTTTCATTTCGATTGCTCGATTATTTCTAAACATTTCTTAGAAAATTCAATTTTAGTGAAAATCAACTGTGCTATAGCCCACAAGTTTTTGGGCGGCTAAAATCTAAAATGATCCGATTACGATGGTTGATACCTCTATCAATAGGTTTCGGGACCTGTAATTGCTGTGACAATTTTCATTTTGATTGCTCGATTATTTCGTAACATTTCTTAGAAAATTCAATTTTATTGAAAATCAACTGTGTTATAGCCCACAAGTTTTTGGGCGGCTAAAATCTAAAATGATCCGATTACGATGGTTGATACCTCTATCAATAGGTTTCGGGACCTGTAATTGCTGTGATAATTTTCATTTTGATTGCTCGATTATTACTAAACATTTCTTAGAAAATTCAATTTTATTGAAAATCAACTGTGCTATAGCCCACAAGTTTTTGGGCGGCTAAAATCTAAAATGATCCGATCACGATGGTTGATACCTCTATCAATAGGTTTCGGGACCTGTAATTGCTATGACAATTTCCATTTTGATTGCCCGATTATTTCTAAACATTTCTTAGAAAATTCAATTTTATTGAAAATCAACTGTGCTATAGCCCACAAGTTTTTGGGCGGCTAAAATCTAAAATGATCCGATTACGATGGTTGATACCTCTATCAATAGGTTTCGGGACCTGTAATTGCTGTGATAATTTTCATTTTGATTGCTCGATAATTTCTAAACATTTCTTAGAAAATTCAATTTTATTGAAAATCAACTGTGCTATAGCCCACAAGTTTTTGGGCGGCTAAAATCTAAAATGATCCGATTACGATGGTTGATACCTCTATCAATAGGTTTCGGGACCTGTAATTGCTGTGATAATTTTCATTTTGATTGCTCGATTATTTCTAAACATTTCTTAGAAAATTCAATTTTATTGAAAATCAACTGTGCTATAGCCCACAAGTTTTTGGGCGGCTAAAATCTAAAATGATCCGATTACGATGGTTGATACCTCTATCAATAGGTTTCGGGACCTGTAATTGCTGTGACAATTTTCATTTTGATTGCTCGATTATTTCTAAACATTTCTTAGAAAATTCAATTTTATTGAAAATCAACTGTGCTATAGCCCACAAGTTTTTGGGCGGCTAAAATCTAAAATGATCCGATTACGATGGTTGATACCTCTATCAATAGGTTTCGGGACCTGTAATTTCTGTGACAATTTTCATTTTGATTGCTCGACTATTTCTAAACATTTCTTAGAAAATTCAATTTTATTGAATATCAACTGTGCTATAGCCCACAAGTTTTTGAGCGGCTAAAATCTAAAATGATCCGATTACGATGGTTGGTACCTCTATCAATAGGTTTCGGGACCTGTAATTGCTGTGATAATTTTCATTTTGATTGCTCGATTATTTCTAAACATTTCTTAGAAAATTCAATTTTATTGAAAATCAACTGTGTTATAGCCCACAAGTTTTTGGGCGGCTAAAATCTAAAATGATCCGATTATGATGGTTGATACCTCTATCAATAGGTTTCGGGACCTGTAATTGCTGTGACAATTTCCATTTTGATTGCCCTATTATTTCTAAACATTTCTTAGAAAATTAAATTTTATTGAAAATCAACTGTGCTATAGCCCACAAGTTTTTGGGCGGCTAAAATCTAAAATGATCCGATTACGATGGTTGATACCTCTATCAATAGGTTTCGGGACCTGTAATTGCTGTGATAATTTTCATTTTGATTGCTCGATTATTTCGTAACATTTCTTAGAAAATTCAATTTTATTGAAAATCAACTGTGCTATAGCCCACAAGTTTTTGGGCGGTTAAAATCTAAAATGATCCAATTTCGATGGTTGATACCTCTATCAATAGGTTTCGGGACCTGCAATTGCTGTGATAATTTTCATTTTGATTGCTCGATTATTTCTTAACATTTCTTAGAAAATTCAATTTTATTGAAAATCAACTGTGCTATAGCCCACAAGTTTTTGGGCGGCTAAAATCTAAAATGATCCGATTACGATGGTTGATACCTCTATCAATAGGTTTCGGGACCTGTAATTGCTGTGACAATTTTCATTTTCATTGCTCGATTATTTCTAAACATTTCTTAGAAAATTCAATTTTATTGAAAATCAACTGTGTTGTAGCCCACAAGTTTTTGGGCGGCTAAAATCTAAAATGATCCGATTACGATGGTTGATACCTCTATCAATAGGTTTCGGGACCTGTAATTGCTGTGATAATTTTCATTTTGATTGCTCGATTATTACTAAACATTTCTTAGAAAATTCAATTTTATTGAAAATCAACTGTGCTATAGCCCACAAGTTTTTGGGCGGCTAAAATCTAAAATGATCCGATTACGATGGTTGATACCTCTATCAATAGGTTTCGGGACCTGTAATTGCTGTGATAATTTTCATTTTGATTGCTCGATTATTTCTAAACATTTCTTAGAAAATTCAATTTTATTGAAAATCAACTGTGCTATAGCCCACAAGTTTTTGGGCGGCTAAAATCTAAAATGATCCGATTACGATGGTTGATACCTCTATCAATAGGTTTCGGGACCTGTAATTGCTGTGACAATTTTCATTTTGATTGCTCGATTATTTCTAAACATTTCTTAGAAAATTCAATTTTATTGAAAATCAACTGTGCTATAGCCCACAAGTTTTTGGGCGGCTAAAATCTAAAATGATCCGATTACGATGGTTGATACCTCTATCAATAGGTTTCGGGACCTGTAATTGCTGTGATAATTTTCATTTTGATTGCTCGATTATTTCTAAACATTTCTTAGAAAATTCAATTTTATTGAAAATCAACTGTGCTATAGCCCACAAGTTTTTGGGCGGCTAAAATCTAAAATGATCCGATTACGATGGTTGATACCTCTATCAATAGGTTTCGGGACCTGTAATTGCTGTGACAATTTTCATTTTGATTGCTCGATTATTTCTAAACATTTCTTAGAAAATTCAATTTTATTGAATATCAACTGTGCTATAGCCCACAAGTTTTTGAGCGGCTACAATCTAAAATGATCCGATTACGATGGTTGATACCTCTATCAATAGGTTTCGGGACCTGTAATTGCTGTGATAATTTTCATTTTGATTGCTCGATTATTACTAAACATTTCTTAGAGAATTCAATTTTATTGAAAATCAACTGTGCTATAGCCCACAAGTTTTTGGGCGGCTAAAATCTAAAATGATCCGATCACGATGGTTGATACCTCTATCAATAGGTTTCGGGACCTGTAATTGCTGTGACAATTTTCATTTTGATTACTCGATTTTTTCTAAACATTTCTTAGAAAATTCAATTTTATTGAAAATCAACTGTGCTATAGCCCACAAGTTTTTGGGCGGCTAAAATCTAAAATGATCCGATCACGATGGTTGATACCTCTATCAATAGGTTTCGGGACCTGTAATTGCTGTGACAATTTCCATTTTGATTGCCCGATTATTTCTAAACATTTCTTAGAAAATTCAATTTTATTGAAAATCAACTGTGCTATAGCCCACAAGTTTTTGGGCGGCTAAAATCTAAAATGATCCGATTACGATGGTTGATACCTCTATCAATAGGTTTCGGGACCTGTAATTGCTGTGATAATTTCATTTTGATTGCTCGATTATTTCTAAACATTTCTTAGAAAATTCAATTTTATTGAAAATCAACTGTGCTATAGCCCACAAGTTTTTGGGCGGCTAAAATCTAAAATGATCCGATTACGATGGTTGATACCTCTATCAATAGGTTTCGGGACCTGTAATTGCTGTGACAATTTTCGTTTTGATTGCTCGATTATTTCTAAACATTTCTTAGAAAATTCAATTTTATTGAATATCAACTGTGCTATAGCCCACAAGTTTTTGGGCGGCTAAAATCTAAAATGATTCGATCACGATGGTTGATACCTCTATCAATAGGTTTCGGGACCTGTAATTGCTGTGACAATTTCCATTTTGATTGCCCGATTATTTCTAAACATTTCTTAGAAAATTCAATTTTATTGAAAATCAACTGTGCTATAGCCCACAAGTTTTTGGGCGGCTAAAATCTAAAATAATCCGATTACGATGGTTGGTACCTCTATCAATAGGTTTCGGGACCTGTAATTGCTGTGACAATTTTCATTTTGATTGCTCGATTATTTCTAAACATTTCTGAGAAAATTCAATTTTATTGAAAATCAACTGTGCTATAGCCCACAAGTTTTTGGGCGGCTAAAATCTAAAATGATCCGATTACGATAGTTGGTACCTCTATCAATAGGTTTCGGGACCTGTAATTGCTGTGACAATTTTCATTTTGATTACTCGATTATTTCTAAACATTTCTTAGAAAATTCAATTTTATTGAAAATCAACTGTGCTATAGCCCACAAGTTTTTGGGCGGCTAAAATCAAAAATGATCCGATTACGATGGTTGATACCTCTATCAATAGGTTTCGGGACCTGTAATTGCTGTGACAATTTTCATTTTGATTGCTCGATTTTTTCTAAACATTTCTTAGAAAATTCAATTTTATTGAAAATCAACTGTGCTATAGCCCACAAGTTTTTGGGCGGCTAAAATCTAAAATAATCCGATTACGATGGTTGGTACCTCTATCAATAGGTTTCGGGACCTGTAATTGCTGTGACAATTTTCATTTTGATTACTCGATTATTTCTAAACATTTCTTAGCAAATTCAATTTTATTGAAAATCAACTGTGCTATAGCCCACAAGTTTTTGGGCGGCTAAAATCTAAAATGATCCGATTACGATGGTTGATACCTCTATCAATAGGTTTCGGGACCTGTAATTGCTGTGACAATTTCATTTTGATTGCTCGATTATTTCTAAACATTTCTAAGAAAATTCAATTTTATTGAAAATCAACTGTGCTATAGCCCACAAGTTTTTGGGCGGCTAAAATCTAAAATGATCCGATTACGATGGTTGATACCTCTATCAATAGGTTTCGGGACCTGTAATTGCTGTGACAATTTTCATTTTGATTACTCGATTTTTTCTAAACATTTCTTAGAGAATTCAATTTTATTGAAAATCAACTGTGCTATAGCCCACAAGTTTTTGGGCGGCTAAAATCTAAAATGATCCGATCACGATGGTTGATACCTCTATCAATAGGTTTCGGGACCTCTAATTGCTGTGACAATTTCCATTTTGATTGCCCGATTATTTCTAAACATTTCTTAGAAAATTCAATTTTATTGAAAATCAACTGTGCTATAGCCCACAAGTGTTTGGGCGGCTAAAATCTAAAATGATCCGATTACGATGGTTGATACCTCTATCAATAGGTTTCGGGACCTGTAATTGCTGTGATAATTTTCATTTTGATTGCTCGATTATTTCTAAACATTTCTTAGAAAATTCAATTTTATTGAAAATCAACTGTTTTATAAGCCCACAAGTTTTTGGGCGGCTAAAATCTAAAATGATCCGATTACGATGGTTGATACCTCTATCAATAGGTTTCGGGACCTGTAATTGCTGTGACAATTTTCATTTTGATTGCTCGATTATTTCTAAACATTTCTTAGAAAATTCAATTTTATTGAAAATCAACTGTGCTATAGCCCACAAGTTTTTGGGCGGCTAAAATCTAAAATGATCCGATTACGATGGTTGATACCTCTATCAATAGGTTTCGGGACCTGTAATTGCTGTGATAATTTTCATTTTGATTGCTCGATTATTTCTAAACATTTCTTAGAAAATTCAATTTTATTGAAAATCAACTGTGTTATAGCCCACAAGTTTTTGGGCGGCTAAAATCTAAAATGATCCGATTACGATGGTTGATACCTCTATCAATAGGTTTCGGGACCTGTAATTGCTGTGATAATTTTCATTTTGATTGCTCGATTATTACTAAACATTTCTTAGAAAATTCAATTTTATTGAAAATCAACTGTGCTATAGCCCACAAGTTTTTGGGCGGCTAAAATCTAAAATGATCCGATTACGATGGTTGATACCTCTATCAATAGGTTTCGGGACCTGTAATTGCTGTGATAATTTTCATTTTGATTGCTCGATTATTTCTAAACATTTCTTAGAAAATTCAATTTTATTGAAAATCAACTGTGCTATAGCCCAAAAGTTTTTGGGCGGCTAAAATCTAAAATGATCCGATTACGATGGTTGATACCTCTATCAATAGGTTTCGGGACCTGTAATTGCTGTGATAATTTTCATTTTGATTGCTCGATTATTTCTAAACATTTCTTAGAAAATTCAATTTTATTGAAAATCAACTGTGCTATAGCCCACAAGTTTTTGGGCGGCTAAAATCTAAAATGATCTGATTACGATGGTTGATACCTCTATCAATAGGTTTCGGGACCTGTAATTGCTGTGACAATTTTCATTTTGATTGCTCGATTATTTCTAAACATTTCTTAGAAAATTCAATTTTATTGAAAATCAACTGTGCTATAGCCCACAAGTTTTTGGGCGGCTAAAATCTAAAATGATCCGATTACGATGGTTGATACCTCTATCAATAGGTTTCGGGACCTGTAATTGCTGTGATAATTTTCATTTTGATTGCTCGATTATTTCTAAACATTTCTTAGAAAATTCAATTTTATTGAAAATCAACTGTGTTATAGCCCACAAGTTTTTGGGCGGCTAAAATCTAAAATGATCCGATTACGATGGTTGATACCTCTATCAGTAGGTTTCGGGACCTGTAATTGCTGTGATAATTTTCATTTTGATTGCTCGATTATTACTAAACATTTCTTAGAAAATTCAATTTTATTGAAAATCAACTGTGCTATAGCCCACAAGTTTTTGGGCGGCTAAAATCTAAAATGATCCGATTACGATGGTTGATACCTCTATCAATAGGTTTCGGGACCTGTAATTGCTGTGATAATTTTCATTTTGATTGCTCGATTATTTCGTAACATTTCTTAGAAAATTCAATTTTATTGAAAATCAACTGTGCTATAGCCCACAAGTTTTTGGGCGGCTAAAATCTAAAATGATCTGATTACGATGGTTGATACCTCTATCAATAGGTTTCGGGACCTGTAATTGCTGTGACAATTTTCATTTTGATTGCTCGATTATTTCTTAACATTTCTTAGAAAATTCAATTTTATTGAAAATCAACTGTGCTATAGCCCACAAGTTTTTGGGCGGCTAAAATCTAAAATGATCCGATTACGATGGTTGATACCTCTATCAATAGGTTTCGGGACCTGTAATTGCTGTGATAATTTTCATTTTGATTGCTCGATTATTTCTAAACATTTCTTAGAAAATTCAATTTTATTGAAAATCAACTGTGCTATAGCCCACAAGTTTTTGGGCGGCTAAAATCTAAAATGATCCGATTACGATGGTTGATACCTCTATCAATAGGTTTCGGGACCTGTAATTGCTGTGATAATTTTCATTTTGATTGCTCGATTATTTCGTAACATTTCTTAGAAAATTCAATTTTATTGAAAATCAACTGTGCTATAGCCCACAAGTTTTTGGGCGGCTAAAATCTAAAATGATCTGATTACGATGGTTGATACCTCTATCAATAGGTTTCGGGACCTGTAATTGCTGTGATAATTTTCATTTTGATTGCTCGATTATTTCGTAACATTTCTTAGAAAATTCAATTTTATTGAAAATCAACTGTGCTATAGCCCACAAGTTTTTGGGCGGCTAAAATCTAAAATGATCCGATTACGATAGTTGATACCTCTATCAATAGGTTTCGGGACCTGTAATTGCTGTGATAATTTTCATTTTGATTGCTCGATTATTTCTAAACATTTCTTAGAAAATTCAATTTTATTGAAAATCAACTGTGCTATAGCCCACAAGTTTTTGGGCGGCTAAAATCTAAAATGATCCGATTACGATGGTTGATACCTCTATCAATAGGTTTCGGGACCTGTAATTGCTGTGATAATTTTCATTTTCATTGCTCGATTATTTCTAAACATTTCTTAGAAAATTCAATTTTATTGAAAATCAACTGTGCTATAGCCCACAAGTTTTTGGGCGGCTAAGATCTAAAATGATCTGATTACGATGGTTGATACCTCTATCAATAGGTTTCGGGACCTGTAATTGCTGTGATAATTTTCATTTTGATTGCTCGATTATTTCTAAACATTTCTTAGAAAATTCAATTTTATTGAAAATCAACTGTGCTATAGCCCACAAGTTTTTGGGCGGCTAAAATCTAAAATGATCCGATTACGATGGTTGATACCTCTATCAATAGGTTTCGGGACCTGTAATTGCTGTGATAATTTTCATTTTGATTGCTCGATTATTTCGTAACATTTCTTAGAAAATTCAATTTTATTGAAAATCAACTGTGCTATAGCCCACAAGTTTTTGGGCGGCTAAAATCTAAAATGATCCGATTACGATGGTTGATACCTCTATCAATAGGTTTCGGGACCTGTAATTGCTGTGATAATTTTCATTTTGATTGCTCGATTATTTCTAAACATTTCTTAGAAAATTCAATTTTATTGAAAATCAACTGTGCTATAGCCCACAAGTTTTTGGGCGGCTAAAATCTAAAATGATCCGATTACGATGGTTGATACCTCTATCAATAGGTTTCGGGACCTGTAATTGCTGTGATAATTTTCATTTTGATTGCTCGATTATTTCTAAACATTTCTTAGAAAATTCAATTTTATTGAAAATCAACTGTGCTATAGCCCACAAGTTTTTGGGCGGCTAAAATCTAAAATGATCCGATTACGATGGTTGATACCTCTATCAATAGGTTTCGGGACCTGTAATTGCTGTGATAATTTTCATTTTGATTGCTCGATTATTTCGTAACATTTCTTAGAAAATTCAATTTTATTGAAAATCAACTGTGCTATAGCCCACAAGTTTTTGGGCGGCTAAAATCTAAAATGATCTGATTACGATGGTTGATACCTCTATCAATAGGTTTCGGGACCTGTAATTGCTGTGATAATTTTCATTTTGATTGCTCGATTATTTCGTAACATTTCTTAGAAAATTCAATTTTATTGAAAATCAACTGTGCTATAGCCCACAAGTTTTTGGGCGGCTAAAATCTAAAATGATCCGATTACGATAGTTGATACCTCTATCAATAGGTTTCGGGACCTGTAATTGCTGTGATAATTTTCATTTTGACTGCTCGATTATTTCTAAACATTTCTTAGAAAATTCAATTTTATTGAAAATCAACTGTGCTATAGCCCACAAGTTTTTGGGCGGCTAAAATCTAAAATGATCCGATTACGATGGTTGATACCTCTATCAATAGGTTTCGGGACCTGTAATTGCTGTGATAATTTTCATTTTGATTGCTCGATTATTTCTAAACATTTCTTAGAAAATTCAATTTTATTGAAAATCAACTGTGCTATAGCCCACAAGTTTTTGGGCGGCTAAAATCTAAAATGATCTGATTACGATGGTTGATACCTCTATCAATAGGTTTCGGGACCTGTAATTGCTGTGACAATTTTCATTTTGATTGCTCGATTATTTCTAAACATTTCTTAGAAAATTCAATTTTATTGAAAATCAACTGTGCTATAGCCCACAAGTTTTTGGGCGGCTAAAATCTAAAATGATCCGATTACGATGGTTGATACCTCTATCAATAGGTTTCGGAACCTGTAATTGCTGTGACAATTTTCATTTTGATTGCTCGATTATTTCTAAACATTTCTTGTAAATTTCAATTTTATTGAAAATCAACTGTGCTATAGCCCACCAGTTTTTGGGCGGCTAAAATCTAAAATGATCCGATTACGATGGTTGATACCTCTATCCATAGGTTTCGGGACCTGTAATTGCTGTGACAATTTTCATTTTGATTGCTCGATTATTTCTAAACATTTCTTAGAAAATTCAATTTTATTGAAAATCAACTGTGCTATAGCCCACAAGTTTTTGGGCGGCTAAAATCTAAAATGATCCGATTACGATGGTTGATACCTCTATCAATAGGTTTCGGGACCTGTAATTGCTGTGACAATTTTCATTTTGATTGCTCGATTATTTCTAAACATTTCTTAGAAAATTCAATTTTATTGAAAATCAACTGTGCTATAGCCCACAAGTTTTTGGGCGGCTAAAAGCTAAAATGATCCGATTACGATGGTTGATACCTCTATCAATAGGTTTCGGGACCTGTAATTGCTGTGATAATTTTCATTTTGATTGCTCGATTATTTCTAAACATTTCTTAGAAAATTCAATTTTATTGAAAATCAACTGTGCTATAGCCCACAAGTTTTTGGGCGGCTAAAATCTAAAATGATCCGATTACGATGGTTGATACCTCTATCAATAGGTTTCGGGACCTGTAATTGCTGTGATAATTTTCATTTTGATTGCTCGATTATTTCGTAACATTTCTTAGAAAATTCAATTTTATTGAAAATCAACTGTGCTATAGCCCACAAGTTTTTGGGCGGCTAAAATCTAAAATGATCTGATTACGATGGTTGATACCTCTATCAATAGGTTTCGGGACCTGTAATTGCTGTGATAATTTTCATTTTGATTGCTCGATTATTTCGTAACATTTCTTAGAAAATTCAATTTTATTGAAAATCAACTGTGCTATAGCCCACAAGTTTTTGGGCGGCTAAAATCTAAAATGATCCGATTACGATAGTTGATACCTCTATCAATAGGTTTCGGGACCTGTAATTGCTGTGATAATTTTCATTTTGATTGCTCGATTATTTCTAAACATTTCTTAGAAAATTCAATTTTATTGAAAATCAACTGTGCTATAGCCCACAAGTTTTTGGGCGGCTAAAATCTAAAATGATCCGATTACGATGGTTGATACCTCTATCAATAGGTTTCGGGACCTGTAATTGCTGTGATAATTTTCATTTTGATTGCTCGATTATTTCTAAACATTTCTTAGAAAATTCAATTTTATTGAAAATCAACTGTGCCCACAAGTTTTTGGGCGGCTAAAATCTAAAATGATCTGATTACGATGGTTGATACCTCTATCAATAGGTTTCGGGACCTGTAATTGCTGTGACAATTTTCATTTTGATTGCTCGATTATTTCTAAACATTTCTTAGAAAATTCAATTTTATTGAAAATCAACTGTGCTATAGCCCACAAGTTTTTGGGCGGCTAAAATCTAAAATGATCCGATTACGATGGTTGATACCTCTATCAATAGGTTTCGGAACCTGTAATTGCTGTGACAATTTTCATTTTGATTGCTCGATTATTTCTAAACATTTCTTGTAAATTTCAATTTTATTGAAAATCAACTGTGCTATAGCCCACCAGTTTTTGGGCGGCTAAAATCTAAAATGATCCGATTACGATGGTTGATACCTCTATCAATAGATTTCGGGACCTGTAATTGCTGTGACAATTTTCATTTTGATTGCTCGATTATTTCTAAACATTTCCTTGAAAATTCAATTTTATTGAAAATCAACTGTGCTATAGCCCACAAGTTTTTGGGCGGCTAAAATCTAAAATGATCCGATTACGATGGTTGATACCTCTATCAATAGGTTTCGGGACCTGTAATTGCTGTGATAATTTTCATTTTGATTGCTCGATTATTTCTAAACATTTCTTAGAAAATTCAATTTTATTGAAAATCAACTGTGCTATAGCCCACAAGTTTTTGGGCGGCTAAAATCTAAAATAATCCGATTACGATGGTTGGTACCTCTATCAATAGGTTTCGGGACCTGTAATTGCTGTGACAATTTTCATTTTGATTGCTCGATTATTTCTAAACATTTCTTAGCAAATTCAATTTTATTGAAAATCAACTGTGCTATAGCCCACAAGTTTTTGGGCGGCTAAAATCTAAAATGATCCGATTACGATGGTTGGTACCTCTATCAATAGGTTTCGGGACCTGTAATTGCTGTGACAATTTCATTTTGATTGCTCGATTTTTTCTAAACATTTCTTAGAAAATTCAATTTTATTGAAAATCAACTGTGCTATAGCCCACAAGTTTTTGGGCGGGTAAAATCTAAAATAATCCGATTACGATGGTTGGTACCTCTATCAATAGGTTTCGGGACCTGTAATTGCTGTGATAATTTTCATTTTGATTGCTCGATTATTTCTAAACATTTCTTAGAAAATTCAATTTTATTGAAAATCAACTGTGCTATAGCCCACTAGTTTTTGGGTGGCTAAAATCTAAAATGATCCGATTACGATGGTTGATACCTCTATCAATAGGTTTCGGGACCTGTAATTGCTGTGATAATTTTCATTTTGATTGCTCGATTATTTCGTAACATTTCTTAGAAAATTCAATTTTATTGAAAATCAACTGTGCTATAGCCCACAAGTTTTTGGGCGGCTAAAATCTAAAATGATCCGATTACGATGGTTGATACCTCTATCAATAGGTTTCGGGACCTGTAATTGCTGTGATAATTTTCATTTTGATTGCTCGATTATTTCTAAACATTTCTTAGAAAATTCAATTTTATTGAAAATCAACTGTGCTATAGCCCACAAGTTTTTGGGCGGCTAAAATCTAAAATGATCCGATTACGATGGTTGATACCTCTATCAATAGGTTTCGGGACCTGTAATTGCTGTGATAATTTTCATTTTGATTGCTCGATTATTTCGTAACATTTCTTAGAAAATTCAATTTTATTGAAAATCAACTGTGCTATAGCCCACAAGTTTTTGGGCGGCTAAAATCTAAAATGATCTGATTACGATGGTTGATACCTCTATCAATAGGTTTCGGGACCTGTAATTGCTGTGACAATTTTCATTTTGATTGCTCGATTATTTCTAAACATTTCTTAGAAAATTCAATTTTATTGAAAATCAACTGTGCTATAGCCCACAAGTTTTTGGGCGGCTAAAATCTAAAATGATCCGATTACGATGGTTGATACCTCTATCAATAGGTTTCGGGACCTGTAATTGCTGTGATAATTTTCATTTTGATTGCTCGATTATTTCTAAACATTTCTTAGAAAATTCAATTTTATTGAAAATCAACTGTGCTATAGCCCACAAGTTTTTGGGCGGCTAAAATCTAAAATGATCCGATTACGATGGTTGATACCTCTATCAATAGGTTTCGGGACCTGTAATTGCTGTGATAATTTTCATTTTGATTGCTCGATTATTTCTAAACATTTCTTAGAAAATTCAATTTTATTGAAAATCAACTGTGCTATAGCCCACAAGTTTTTGGGCGGCTAAAATCTAAAATGATCCGATTACGATGGTTGATACCTCTATCAATAGGTTTCGGGACCTGTAATTGCTGTGATAATTTTCATTTTGATTGCTCGATTATTTCTAAACATTTCTTAGAAAATTCAATTTTATTGAAAATCAACTGTGCTATAGCCCACAAGTTTTTGGGCGGCTAAAATCTAAAATGATCTGATTACGATGGTTGATACCTCTATCAATAGGTTTCGGGACCTGTAATTGCTGTGATAATTTTCATTTTGATTGCTCGATTATTTCGTAACATTTCTTAGAAAATTCAATTTTATTGAAAATCAACTGTGCTATAGCCCACAAGTTTTTGGGCGGCTAAAATCTAAAATGATCCGATTACGATAGTTGATACCTCTATCAATAGGTTTCGGGACCTGTAATTGCTGTGATAATTTTCATTTTGATTGCTCGATTATTTCTAAACATTTCTTAGAAAATTCAATTTTATTGAAAATCAACTGTGCTATAGCCCACAAGTTTTTGGGCGGCTAAA
Organism: Tipula vernalis; assembly: GCA_958295665.1. Classification (NCBI taxonomy): domain Eukaryota; kingdom Metazoa; phylum Arthropoda; class Insecta; order Diptera; family Tipulidae; genus Tipula; species Tipula vernalis. The sequence continues at coordinate 59,949,639 of OY282560.1, read as the reverse complement.
ATCTAAAATGATCCGATTACGATGGTTGATACCTCTATCAATAGGTTTCGGGACCTGTAATTGCTGTGATAATTTTCATTTTGATTGCTCGATTATTTCTAAACATTTCTTAGAAAATTCAATTTTATTGAAAATCAACTGTGCTATAGCCCACAAGTTTTTGGGCGGCTAAAATCTAAAATGATCTGATTACGATGGTTGATACCTCTATCAATAGGTTTCGGGACCTGTAATTGCTGTGACAATTTTCATTTTGATTGCTCGATTATTTCTAAACATTTCTTAGAAAATTCAATTTTATTGAAAATCAACTGTGCTATAGCCCACAAGTTTTTGGGCGGCTAAAATCTAAAATGATCCGATTACGATGGTTGATACCTCTATCAATAGGTTTCGGAACCTGTAATTGCTGTGACAATTTTCATTTTGATTGCTCGATTATTTCTAAACATTTCTTGTAAATTTCAATTTTATTGAAAATCAACTGTGCTATAGCCCACCAGTTTTTGGGCGGCTAAAATCTAAAATGATCCGATTACGATGGTTGATACCTCTATCAATAGGTTTCGGGACCTGTAATTGCTGTGACAATTTTCATTTTGATTGCTCGATTATTTCGTAACATTTCTTAGAAAATTCAATTTTATTGAAAATCAACTGTGCTATAGCCCACAAGTTTTTGGGCGGCTAAAATCTAAAATGATCCGATTACGATGGTTGATACCTCTATCAATAGGTTTCGGGACCTGTAATTGCTGTGACAATTTTCATTTTGATTGCTCGATTATTTCTAAACATTTCTTAGAAAATTCAATTTTATTGAAAATCAACTGTGCTATAGCCCACAAGTTTTTGGGCGGCTAAAAGCTAAAATGATCCGATTACGATGGTTGATACCTCTATCAATAGGTTTCGGGACCTGTAATTGCTGTGATAATTTTCATTTTGATTGCTCGATTATTTCTAAACATTTCTTAGAAAATTCAATTTTATTGAAAATCAACTGTGCTATAGCCCACAAGTTTTTGGGCGGCTAAAATCTAAAATGATCCGATTACGATGGTTGATACCTCTATCAATAGGTTTCGGGACCTGTAATTGCTGTGATAATTTTCATTTTGATTGCTCGATTATTTCGTAACATTTCTTAGAAAATTCAATTTTATTGAAAATCAACTGTGCTATAGCCCACAAGTTTTTGGGCGGCTAAAATCTAAAATGATCTGATTACGATGGTTGATACCTCTATCAATAGGTTTCGGGACCTGTAATTGCTGTGATAATTTTCATTTTGATTGCTCGATTATTTCGTAACATTTCTTAGAAAATTCAATTTTATTGAAAATCAACTGTGCTATAGCCCACAAGTTTTTGGGCGGCTAAAATCTAAAATGATCCGATTACGATGGTTGATACCTCTATCAATAGGTTTCGGGACCTGTAATTGCTGTGACAATTTTCATTTTGATTGCTCGATTATTTCTAAACATTTCTTGTAAATTTCAATTTTATTGAAAATCAACTGTGCTATAGCCCACCAGTTTTTGGGCGGCTAAAATCTAAAATGATCCGATTACGATGGTTGATACCTCTATCAATAGGTTTCGGGACCTGTAATTGCTGTGACAATTTTCATTTTGATTGCTCGATTATTTCTAAACATTTCTTAGAAAATTCAATTTTATTGAAAATCAACTGTGCTATAGCCCACAAGTTTTTGGGCGGCTAAAATCTAAAATGATCCGATTACGATGGTTGATACCTCTATCAATAGGTTTCGGGACCTGTAATTGCTGTGACAATTTTCATTTTGATTGCTCGATTATTTCTAAACATTTCTTGTAAATTTCAATTTTATTGAAAATCAACTGTGCTATAGCCCACCAGTTTTTGGGCGGCTAAAATCTAAAATGATCCGATTACGATGGTTGATACCTCTATCAATAGGTTTCGGGACCTGTAATTGCTGTGACAATTTTCATTTTGATTGCTCGATTATTTCTAAACATTTCTTAGAAAATTCAATTTTATTGAAAATCAACTGTGCTATAGCCCACAAGTTTTTGGGCGGCTAAAATCTAAAATGATCCGATTACGATGGTTGATACCTCTATCAATAGGTTTCGGGACCTGTAATTGCTGTGACAATTTTCATTTTGATTGCTCGATTATTTCTAAACATTTCTTAGAAAATTCAATTTTATTGAAAATCAACTGTGCTATAGCCCACAAGTTTTTGGGCGGCTAAAATCTAAAATGATCCGATTACGATGGTTGATACCTCTATCAATAGGTTTCGAGACCTGTAATTGCTGTGACAATTTTCATTTTGATTGCTCGATTTTTTCTAAACATTTCTTAGAAAATTCAATTTTATTGAAAATCAACTGTGCTATAGCCCACAAGTTTTTGGGCGGCTAAAATCTAAAATAATCCGATTACGATGGTTGGTACCTCTATCAATAGGTTTCGGGACCTGTAATTGCTGTGACAATTTTCATTTTGATTGCTCGATTATTTCTAAACATTTCTTAGCAAATTCAATTTTATTGAAAATCAACTGTGCTATAGCCCACAAGTTTTTGGGCGGCTAAAATCTAAAATGATCCGATTACGATGGTTGGTACCTCTATCAATAGGTTTCGGGACCTGTAATTGCTGTGACAATTTCATTTTGATTGCTCGATTTTTTCTAAACATTTCTTAGAAAATTCAATTTTATTGAAAATCAACTGTGCTATAGCCCACAAGTTTTTGGGCGGCTAAAATCTAAAATAATCCGATTACGATGGTTGGTACCTCTATCAATAGGTTTCGGGACCTGTAATTGCTGTGACAATTTTCATTTTGATTGCTCGATTATTTCTAAACATTTCTTAGAAAATTCAATTTCTTTGAAAATCAACTGTGCTATAGCCCACCAGTTTTTGGGCGGCTAAAATCTAAAATGATCCGATTACGATGGTTGATACCTCTATCAATAGGTTTCGGGACCTGTAATTGCTGTGACAATTTTCATTTTGATTGCTCGATTATTTCTAAACATTTCTTAGAAAATTCAATTTTATTGAAAATCAACTGTGCTATAGCCCACAAGTTTTTGGGCGGCTAAAATCTAAAATGATCCGATTACGATGGTTGATACCTCTATCAATAGGTTTCGGGACCTGTAATTGCTGTGATAATTTTCATTTTGATTGCTCGATTATTTCTAAACATTTCTTAGAAAATTCAATTTTATTGAAAATCAACTGTGCTATAGCCCACAAGTTTTTGGGCGGCTAAAATCTAAAATGATCCGATTACGATGGTTGATACCTCTATCAATAGGTTTCGGGACCTGTAATTGCTGTGATAATTTTCATTTTGATTGCTCGATTATTTCTAAACATTTCTTAGAAAATTCAATTTTATTGAAAATCAACTGTGCTATAGCCCACAAGTTTTTGGGCGGCTAAAATCTAAAATGATCTGATTACGATGGTTGATACCTCTATCAATAGGTTTCGGGACCTGTAATTGCTGTGACAATTTTCATTTTGTTGCTCGATTATTTCTAAACATTTCTTAGAAAATTCAATTTTATTGAAAATCAACTGTGCTATAGCCCACAAGTTTTTGGGCGGCTAAAATCTAAAATGATCCGATTACGATGGTTGATACCTCTATCAATAGGTTTCGGGACCTGTAATTGCTGTGACAATTTTCATTTTGATTGCTCGATTATTTCTAAACATTTCTTGTAAATTTCAATTTTATTGAAAATCAACTGTGCTATAGCCCACCAGTTTTTGGGCGGCTAAAATCTAAAATGATCCGATTACGATGGTTGATACCTCTATCAATAGGTTTCGGGACCTGTAATTGCTGTGACAATTTTCATTTTGATTGCTCGATTATTTCTAAACATTTCTTAGAAAATTCAATTTTATTGAAAATTAACTGTGCTATAGCCCACAAGTTTTTGGGCGGCTAAAATCTAAAATGATCCGATTACGATGGTTGATACCTCTATCAATAGTTTTCGGGACCTGTAATTGCTGTGACAATTTTCATTTTGATTGCTCGTTTTTTTCTAAACATTTCTTAGAAAATTCAATTTTATTGAAAATCAACTGTGCTATAGCCCACAAGTTTTTGGGCGGCTAAAATCTAAAATAATCCGATTACGATGGTTGGTACCTCTATCAATAGGTTTCGGGACCTGTAATTGCTGTGACAATTTTCATTTTGATTGCTCGATTATTTCTAAACATTTCTTAGCAAATTCAATTTTATTGAAAATCAACTGTGCTATAGCCCACAAGTTTTTGGGCGGCTAAAATCTAAAATGATCCGATTACGATGGTTGGTACCTCTATCAATAGGTTTCGGGACCTGTAATTGCTGTGACAATTTCATTTTGATTGCTCGATTTTTTCTAAACATTTCTTAGAAAATTCAATTTTATTGAAAATCAACTGTGCTATAGCCCACAAGTTTTTGGGCGGGTAAAATCTAAAATAATCCGATTACGATGGTTGGTACCTCTATCAATAGGTTTCGGGACCTGTAATTGCTGTGATAATTTTCATTTTGATTGCTCGATTTTTTCTAAACATTTCTTAGAAAATTCAATTTTATTGAAAATCAACTGTGCTATAGCCCACAAGTTTTTGGGCGGGTAAAATCTAAAATAATCCGATTACGATGGTTGGTACCTCTATCAATAGGTTTCGGGACCTGTAATTGCTGTGATAATTTTCATTTTGATTGCTCGATTATTTCTAAACATTTCTTAGAAAATTCAATTTTATTGAAAATCAACTGTGCTATAGCCCACTAGTTTTTGGGTGGCTAAAATCTAAAATGATCCGATTACGATGGTTGATACCTCTATCAATAGGTTTCGGGACCTGTAATTGCTGTGATAATTTTCATTTTGATTGCTCGATTATTTCGTAACATTTCTTAGAAAATTCAATTTTATTGAAAATCAACTGTGCTATAGCCCACAAGTTTTTGGGCGGCTAAAATCTAAAATGATCCGATTACGATGGTTGATACCTCTATCAATAGGTTTCGGGACCTGTAATTGCTGTGATAATTTTCATTTTGATTGCTCGATTATTTCGTAACATTTCTTAGAAAATTCAATTTTATTGAAAATCAACTGTGCTATAGCCCACAAGTTTTTGGGCGGCTAAGATCTAAAATGATCTGATTACGATGGTTGATACCTCTATCAATAGGTTTCGGGACCTGTAATTGCTGTGACAATTTTCATTTTGATTGCTCGATTATTTCTAAACATTTCTTAGAAAATTCAATTTTATTGAAAATCAACTGTGCTATAGCCCACAAGTTTTTGGGCGGCTAAAATCTAAAATGATCCGATTACGATGGTTGATACCTCTATCAATAGGTTTCGGGACCTGTAATTGCTGTGATAATTTTCATTTTGATTGCTCGATTATTTCTAAACATTTCTTAGAAAATTCAATTTTATTGAAAATCAACTGTGCTATAGCCCACAAGTTTTTGGGCGGCTAAAATCTAAAATGATCCGATTACGATGGTTGATACCTCTATCAATAGGTTTCGGGACCTGTAATTGCTGTGATAATTTTCATTTTGATTGCTCGATTATTTCTAAACATTTCTTAGAAAATTCAATTTTATTGAAAATCAACTGTGCTATAGCCCACAAGTTTTTGGGCGGCTAAAATCTAAAATGATCCGATTACGATGGTTGATACCTCTATCAATAGGTTTCGGGACCTGTAATTGCTGTGATAATTTTCATTTTGATTGCTCGATTATTTCTAAACATTTCTTAGAAAATTCAATTTTATTGAAAATCAACTGTGCTATAGCCCACAAGTTTTTGGGCGGCTAAAATCTAAAATGATCTGATTACGATGGTTGATACCTCTATCAATAGGTTTCGGGACCTGTAATTGCTGTGATAATTTTCATTTTGATTGCTCGATTATTTCGTAACATTTCTTAGAAAATTCAATTTTATTGAAAATCAACTGTGCTATAGCCCACAAGTTTTTGGGCGGCTAAAATCTAAAATGATCCGATTACGATAGTTGATACCTCTATCAATAGGTTTCGGGACCTGTAATTGCTGTGATAATTTTCATTTTGATTGCTCGATTATTTCTAAACATTTCTTAGAAAATTCAATTTTATTGAAAATCAACTGTGCTATAGCCCACAAGTTTTTGGGCGGCTAAAATCTAAAATGATCCGATTACGATGGTTGATACCTCTATCAATAGGTTTCGGGACCTGTAATTGCTGTGATAATTTTCATTTTGATTGCTCGATTATTTCTAAACATTTCTTAGAAAATTCAATTTTATTGAAAATCAACTGTGCTATAGCCCACAAGTTTTTGGGCGGCTAAAATCTAAAATGATCTGATTACGATGGTTGATACCTCTATCAATAGGTTTCGGGACCTGTAATTGCTGTGACAATTTTCATTTTGATTGCTCGATTATTTCTAAACATTTCTTAGAAAATTCAATTTTATTGAAAATCAACTGTGCTATAGCCCACAAGTTTTTGGGCGGCTAAAATCTAAAATGATCCGATTACGATGGTTGATACCTCTATCAATAGGTTTCGGAACCTGTAATTGCTGTGACAATTTTCATTTTGATTGCTCGATTATTTCTAAACATTTCTTGTAAATTTCAATTTTATTGAAAATCAACTGTGCTATAGCCCACCAGTTTTTGGGCGGCTAAAATCTAAAATGATCCGATTACGATGGTTGATACCTCTATCAATAGGTTTCGGGACCTGTAATTGCTGTGACAATTTTCATTTTGATTGCTCGATTATTTCGTAACATTTCTTAGAAAATTCAATTTTATTGAAAATCAACTGTGCTATAGCCCACAAGTTTTTGGGCGGCTAAAATCTAAAATGATCCGATTACGATGGTTGATACCTCTATCAATAGGTTTCGGGACCTGTAATTGCTGTGACAATTTTCATTTTGATTGCTCGATTATTTCTAAACATTTCTTAGAAAATTCAATTTTATTGAAAATCAACTGTGCTATAGCCCACAAGTTTTTGGGCGGCTAAAAGCTAAAATGATCCGATTACGATGGTTGATACCTCTATCAATAGGTTTCGGGACCTGTAATTGCTGTGATAATTTTCATTTTGATTGCTCGATTATTTCTAAACATTTCTTAGAAAATTCAATTTTATTGAAAATCAACTGTGCTATAGCCCACAAGTTTTTGGGCGGCTAAAATCTAAAATGATCCGATTACGATGGTTGATACCTCTATCAATAGGTTTCGGGACCTGTAATTGCTGTGATAATTTTCATTTTGATTGCTCGATTATTTCGTAACATTTCTTAGAAAATTCAATTTTATTGAAAATCAACTGTGCTATAGCCCACAAGTTTTTGGGCGGCTAAAATCTAAAATGATCTGATTACGATGGTTGATACCTCTATCAATAGGTTTCGGGACCTGTAATTGCTGTGATAATTTTCATTTTGATTGCTCGATTATTTCGTAACATTTCTTAGAAAATTCAATTTTATTGAAAATCAACTGTGCTATAGCCCACAAGTTTTTGGGCGGCTAAAATCTAAAATGATCCGATTACGATGGTTGATACCTCTATCAATAGGTTTCGGGACCTGTAATTGCTGTGACAATTTTCATTTTGATTGCTCGATTATTTCTAAACATTTCTTGTAAATTTCAATTTTATTGAAAATCAACTGTGCTATAGCCCACCAGTTTTTGGGCGGCTAACATCTAAAATGATCCGATTACGATGGTTGATACCTCTATCAATAGGTTTCGGGACCTGTAATTGCTGTGACAATTTTCATTTTGATTGCTCGATTATTTCTAAACATTTCTTAGAAAATTCAATTTTATTGAAAATCAACTGTGCTATAGCCCACAAGTTTTTGGGCGGCTAAAATCTAAAATGATCCGATTACGATAGTTGATACCTCTATCAATAGGTTTCGGGACCTGTAATTGCTGTGATAATTTTCATTTTGATTGCTCGATTATTTCTAAACATTTCTTAGAAAATTCAATTTTATTGAAAATCAACTGTGCTATAGCCCACAAGTTTTTGGGCGGCTAAAATCTAAAATGATCCGATTACGATGGTTGATACCTCTATCAATAGGTTTCGGGACCTGTAATTGCTGTGATAATTTTCATTTTGATTGCTCGATTATTTCTAAACATTTCTTAGAAAATTCAATTTTATTGAAAATCAACTGTGCTATAGCCCACAAGTTTTTGGGCGGCTAAAATCTAAAATGATCTGATTACGATGGTTGATACCTCTATCAATAGGTTTCGGGACATGTAATTGCTGTGACAATTTTCATTTTGATTGCTCGATTATTTCTAAACATTTCTTAGAAAATTCAATTTTATTGAAAATCAACTGTGCTATAGCCCACAAGTTTTTGGGCGGCTAAAATCTAAAATGATCCGATTACGATGGTTGATACCTCTATCAATAGGTTTCGGAACCTGTAATTGCTGTGACAATTTTCATTTTGATTGCTCGATTATTTCTAAACATTTCTTGTAAATTTCAATTTTATTGAAAATCAACTGTGCTATAGCCCACCAGTTTTTGGGCGGCTAAAATCTAAAATGATCCGATTACGATGGTTGATACCTCTATCAATAGGTTTCGGGACCTGTAATTGCTGTGACAATTTTCATTTTGATTGCTCGATTATTTCTAAACATTTCTTAGAAAATTCAATTTTATTGAAAATCAACTGTGCTATAGCCCACAAGTTTTTGGGCGGCTAAAATCTAAAATGATCCGATTACGATGGTTGGTACCTCTATCAATAGGTTTCGGGACCTGTAATTGCTGTGACAATTTCATTTTGATTGCTCGATTTTTTCTAAACATTTCTTAGAAAATTCAATTTTATTGAAAATCAACTGTGCTATAGCCCACAAGTTTTTGGGCGGCTAAAATCTAAAATAATCCGATTACGATGGTTGGTACCTCTATCAATAGGTTTCGGGACCTGTAATTGCTGTGACAATTTTCATTTTGATTGCTCGATTATTTCTAAACATTTCTTAGAAAATTCAATTTCTTTGAAAATCAACTGTGCTATAGCCCACCAGTTTTTGGGCGGCTAAAATCTAAAATGATCCGATTACGATGGTTGATACCTCTATCAATAGGTTTCGGGACCTGTAATTGCTGTGACAATTTTCATTTTGATTGCTCGATTATTTCTAAACATTTCTTAGAAAATTCAATTTTATTGAAAATCAACTGTGCTATAGCCCACAAGTTTTTGGGCGGCTAAAATCTAAAATGATCCGATTACGATGGTTGATACCTCTATCAATAGGTTTCGGGACCTGTAATTGCTGTGATAATTTTCATTTTGATTGCTCGATTATTTCTAAACATTTCTTAGAAAATTCAATTTTATTGAAAATCAACTGTGCTATAGCCCACAAGTTTTTGGGCGGCTAAAATCTAAAATGATCCGATTACGATGGTTGATACCTCTATCAATAGGTTTCGGGACCTGTAATTGCTGTGATAATTTTCATTTTGATTGCTCGATTATTTCTAAACATTTCTTAGAAAATTCAATTTTATTGAAAATCAACTGTGCTATAGCCCACAAGTTTTTGGGCGGCTAAAATCTAAAATGATCTGATTACGATGGTTGATACCTCTATCAATAGGTTTCGGGACCTGTAATTGCTGTGACAATTTTCATTTTGTTGCTCGATTATTTCTAAACATTTCTTAGAAAATTCAATTTTATTGAAAATCAACTGTGCTATAGCCCACAAGTTTTTGGGCGGCTAAAATCTAAAATGATCCGATTACGATGGTTGATACCTCTATCAATAGGTTTCGGGACCTGTAATTGCTGTGACAATTTTCATTTTGATTGCTCGATTATTTCTAAACATTTCTTGTAAATTTCAATTTTATTGAAAATCAACTGTGCTATAGCCCACCAGTTTTTGGGCGGCTAAAATCTAAAATGATCCGATTACGATGGTTGATACCTCTATCAATAGGTTTCGGGACCTGTAATTGCTGTGACAATTTTCATTTTGATTGCTCGATTATTTCTAAACATTTCTTAGAAAATTCAATTTTATTGAAAATCAACTGTGCTATAGCCCACAAGTTTTAGGGCGGCTAAAATCTAAAATGATCCGATTACGATGGTTGATACCTCTATCAATAGTTTTCGGGACCTGTAATTGCTGTGACAATTTTCATTTTGATTGCTCGTTTTTTTCTAAACATTTCTTAGAAAATTCAATTTTATTGAAAATCAACTGTGCTATAGCCCACAAGTTTTTGGGCGGCTAAAATCTAAAATAATCCGATTACGATGGTTGGTACCTCTATCAATAGGTTTCGGGACCTGTAATTGCTGTGACAATTTTCATTTTGATTGCTCGATTATTTCTAAACATTTCTTAGCAAATTCAATTTTATTGAAAATCAACTGTGCTATAGCCCACAAGTTTTTGGGCGGCTAAAATCTAAAATGATCCGATTACGATGGTTGGTACCTCTATCAATAGGTTTCGGGACCTGTAATTGCTGTGACAATTTCATTTTGATTGCTCGATTTTTTCTAAACATTTCTTAGAAAATTCAATTTTATTGAAAATCAACTGTGCTATAGCCCACAAGTTTTTGGGCGGGTAAAATCTAAAATAATCCGATTACGATGGTTGGTACCTCTATCAATAGGTTTCGGGACCTGTAATTGCTGTGATAATTTTCATTTTGATTGCTCGATTATTTCTAAACATTTCTTAGAAAATTCAATTTTATTGAAAATCAACTGTGCTATAGCCCACTAGTTTTTGGGTGGCTAAAATCTAAAATGATCCGATTACGATGGTTGATACCTCTATCAATAGGTTTCGGGACCTGTAATTGCTGTGATAATTTTCATTTTGATTGCTCGATTATTTCGTAACATTTCTTAGAAAATTCAATTTTATTGAAAATCAACTGTGCTATAGCCCACAAGTTTTTGGGCGGCTAAAATCTAAAATGATCCGATTATGATGGTTGATACCTCTATCAATAGGTTTCGGGACCTGTAATTGCTGTGATAATTTTCATTTTGATTGCTCGATTATTTCGTAACATTTCTTAGAAAATTCAATTTTATTGAAAATCAACTGTGCTATAGCCCACAAGTTTTTGGGCGGCTAAAATCTAAAATGATCCAATTTCGATGGTTGATACCTCTATCAATAGGTTTCGGGACCTGCAATTGCTGTGATAATTTTCATTTTGATTGCTCGATTATTTCTAAACATTTCTTAGAAAATTCAATTTTATTGAAAATCAACTGTGCTATAGCCCACAAGTTTTTGGGCGGCTAAAATCTAAAATGATCCGATTACGATGGTTGATACCTCTATCAACAGGTCTCGGGACCTGTAATTGCTGTGACAATTTTCATTTTGATTGCTCGATTATTTCTAAACATTTCTTAGAAAATTCAATTTTATTGAAAATCAACTGTGCTATAGCCCACAAGTTTTTGGGCGGCTAAAATCTAAAATGATCCGATTACGATGGTTGATACCTTTATCAATAGGTTTCGGGACCTGTAATTGCTGTGACAATTTTCATTTTGATTGCTCGATTATTTCTAAACATTTCTTGTAAATTTCAATTTTATTGAAAATCAACTGTGCTATAGCCCACCAGTTTTTGGGCGGCTAAAATCTAAAATGATCCGATTACGATGGTTGGTACCTCTATCAATAGGTATCGGGACCTGTAATTGCTGTGATAATTTTCATTTTGATTGCTCGATTATTTCTAAACATTTCTTAACAAATTCAATTTTATTGAAAATCAACTGTGCTATAGCCCACAAGTTTTTGGGCGGCTAAAATCTAAAATGATCCGAATACGATGGTTGATACATCTATCAATAGGTTTCGGGACCTGTAATTGCTGTGATAATTTTCATTTTGATTGCTCGATTATTTCTAAACATTTCTTAGGAAATTCAATTTTATTGAAAATCAACTGTGCTATAGCCCACAAGTTTTTTACGATTACGATGGTTGACACCTCTATAAATAGGTTTCGGGACCTGCAATTGCTGTTACAATTTTCATTTTGATTGCTCGATTATTTCTAAATATTTCTTAGAAAATTCAATTTTATTGAAAATCAACTGTGCTATAGCCCACAAGTTTTTGGGCGGCTAAAATCTAAAATGATCCGATTACGATGGTTGATACCTCTATCAATAGGTTTCGGGACCTGTAATTGCTGTGATAATTTTCATTTTGATTGCTCGATTATTTCTAAACATTTCTTAGAAAATTCAATTTTATTGAAAATCAACTGTGCTATAGCCCACAAGTTTTTGGGCGGCTAAAATCTAAAATGATCCGATTACGATGGTTGATACCTCTATCAATAGGTTTCGGGACCTGTAATTGCTGTGACAATTTTCATTTTGATTGCTCGATTATTTCTAAACATTTCTTAGAAAATTCAATTTTATTGAAAATCAAGTGTGCTATAGCCCACAAGTTTTTGGGCGGCTAAAATCTAAAATGATCCGATTACGATGGTTGATACCTCTATCAATAGGTTTCGGGACCTGTAATTGCTGTGACAATTTTCATTTTGATTGCTCGATTATTTCTAAACATTTCTTAGAAAATTCAATTTTATTGAAAATCAACTGTGCTATAGCCCACAAGTTTTTGGGCGGCTAAAATCTAAAATGATCCGATTACGATGGTTGATACCTTTATCAATAGGTTTCGGGACCTGTAATTGCTGTGACAATTTTCATTTTGATTGCTCGATTATTTCTAAACATTTCTTGTAAATTTCAATTTTATTGAAAATCAACTGTGCTATAGCCCACCAGTTTTTGGGCGGCTAAAATCTAAAATGATCCGATTACGATGGTTGGTACCTCTATCAATAGGTATCGGGACCTGTAATTGCTGTGATAATTTTCATTTTGATTGCTCGATTATTTCTAAACATTTCTTAACAAATTCAATTTTATTGAAAATCAACTGTGCTATAGCCCACAAGTTTTTGGGCGGCTAAAATCTAAAATGATCCGAATACGATGGTTGATACATCTATCAATAGGTTTCGGGACCTGTAATTGCTGTGATAATTTTCATTTTGATTGCTCGATTATTTCTAAACATTTCTTAGAAAATTCAATTTTATTGAAAATCAACTGTGCTATAGCCCACAAGTTTTTGGGCGGCTAAAATCTAAAATGATCCGATTACGATGGTTGATACCTCTATCAATAGGTTTCGGGACCTGTAATTGCTGTGATAATTTTCATTTTGATTGCTCGATTATTTCTAAACATTTCTTAGAAAATTCAATTTTATTGAAAATCAACTGTGCTATAGCCCACAAGTTTTTGGGCGGCTAAAATCTAAAATGATCCGATTACGATGGTTGATACCTCTATCAATAGGTTTCGGGACCTGTAATTGCTGTGACAATTTTCATTTTGATTGCTCGATTATTTCTTAACATTTCTTAGAAAATTCAATTTTATTGAAAATCAACTGTGCTATAGCCCACAAGTTTTTGGGCGGCTAAAATCTAAAATGATCCGATTACGATGGTTGATACCTCTATCAATAGGTTTCGGGACCTGTAATTGCTGTGACAATTTTCATTTTGATTGCTCGATTATTTCTAAACATTTCTTAGAAAATTCAATTTTATTGAATATCAACTGTGCTATAGCCCACAAGTTTTTGAGCGGCTAAAATCTAAAATGATCCGATTGCGATGGTTGATACCTCTATCAATAGGTTTCGGTACCTGTAATTGCTGTGATAATTTTCATTTTGATTGCTCGATTATTTCTAAACATTTCTTAGAAAATTCAATTTTATTGACAATCAACTGTGCTATAGCCCACAAGTTTTTGGGCGGCTAAAATCTAAAATGATCCAATTTCGATGGTTGATACCTCTATCAATAGGTTTCGGGACCTGTAATTGCTGTGATAATTTTCATTTTGATTGCTCGATTATTTCTAAACATTTCTTAGAAAATTCAATTTTATTGAAAATCAACTGTGCTATAGCCCACAAGTTTTTGGGCGGCTAAAATCTAAAATGATCCAATTTCGATGGTTGATACCTCTATCAATAGGTTTCGGGACCTGCAATTGCTGTGATAATTTTCATTTTGATTGCTCGATTATTTCTAAACATTTCTTAGAAAATTCAATTTTATTGAAAATCAACTGTGCTATAGCCCACAAGTTTTTGGGCGGCTAAAATCTAAAATGATCCGATTACGATGGTTGATACCTCTATCAACAGGTCTCGGGACCTGTAATTGCTGTGACAATTTTCATTTTGATTGCTCGATTATTTCTAAACATTTCTTAGAAAATTCAATTTTATTGAAAATCAACTGTGCTATAGCCCACAAGTTTTTGGGCGGCTAAAATCTAAAATGATCCGATTACGATGGTTGGTACCTCTATCAATAGGTATCGGGACCTGTAATTGCTGTGATAATTTTCATTTTGATTGCTCGATTATTTCTAAACATTTCTTAACAAATTCAATTTTATTGAAAATCAACTGTGCTATAGCCCACAAGTTTTTGGGCGGCTAAAATCTAAAATGAACCGAATACGATGGTTGATACATCTATCAATAGGTTTCGGGACCTGTAATTGCTGTGATAATTTTCATTTTGATTGCTCGATTATTTCTAAACATTTCTTAGGAAATTCAATTTTATTGAAAATCAACTGTGCTATAGCCTACAAGTTTTTGGGCGGCTAAAATCTAAAATGATCCGATTACGATGGTTGATACCTCTATCAATAGGTTTCGGGACCTGTAATTGCTGTGATAATTTTCATTTTGATTGCTCGATTATTTCTAAACATTTCTTAGAAAATTCAATTTTATTGAAAATCAACTGTGCTATAGCCCACAAGTTTTTGGGCGGCTAAAATCTAAAATGATCCGATTACGATGGTTGATACCTCTATCAATAGGTTTCGGGACCTGTAATTGCTGTGATAATTTTCATTTTGATTGCTCGATTATTTCTAAACATTTCTTAGAAAATTCAATTTTATTGAAAATCAACTGTGCTATAGCCCACAAGTTTTTGGGCGGCTAAAATCTAAAATGATCCGATTACGATGGTTGATACCTCTATCAATAGGTTTCGGGACCTGTAATTGCTGTGACAATTTTCATTTTGATTGCTCGATTATTTCGTAACATTTCTTAGAAAATTCAATTTTATTGAAAATCAACTGTGCTATAGCCCACAAGTTTTTGGGCGGCTAAAATCTAAAATGATCCAATTTCGATGGTTGATACCTCTATCAATAGGTTTCGGGACCTGCAATTGCTGTGATAATTTTCATTTTGATTGCTCGATTATTTCTAAACATTTCTTAGAAAATTCAATTTTATTGAAAATCAACTGTGCTATAGCCCACAAGTTTTTGGGCGGCTAAAATCTAAAATGATCCGATTACGATGGTTGATACCTCTATCAATAGGGTTCGGGACCTGTAATTGCTGTGACAATTTTCATTTTGATTGTTCGATTATTTCTAAACATTTCTTAGAAAATTCAATTTTATTGAAAATCAACTGTGCTATAGCCCACAAGTTTTTGGGCGGCTAAAATCTAAAATGATCCGATTACGATGGTTGATACCTCTATCAATAGGTTTCGGGACCTGTAATTGCTGTGACAATTTTCATTTTGATTGCTCGATTATTTCTAAACATTTCTTGTAAATTTCAATTTTATTGAAAATCAACTGTGCTATAGCCCACCAGTTTTTGGGCGGCTAAAATCTAAAATGATCCGATTACGATGGTTGATACCTCTATCAATAGGTTTCGGGACCTGTAATTGCTGTGACAATTTTCATTTTGATTGCTCGATTATTTCTAAACATTTCTTAGAAAATTCAATTTTATTGAAAATCAACTGTGCTATAGCCCACAAGTTTTTGGGCGGCTAAAATCTAAAATGATCCGATTACGATGGTTGATACCTCTATCAATAGGTTTCGGGACCTGTAATTGCTGTGACAATTTTCATTTTAATTACTCGATTTTTTCTAAACATTTCTTAGAAAATTCAATTTTATTGAAAATCAACTGTGCTATAGCCAACAAGTTTTTGGGCGGCTAAAATCTAAAATGATCCGATTACGATGGTTGATACCTCTATCAATAGGTTTCGGGACCTGTAATTGCTGTGACAATTTTCATTTTGATTGCTCGATTATTTCTAAACATTTCTTAGAAAATTCAATTTTATTGAAAATCAACTGTGCTATAGCCAACAAGTTTTTGGGCGGCTAAAATCTAAAATGATCCGATTACGATGGTTAGTACCTCTATCAATAGGTATCGGGACCTATAATTGCTGTGATAATTTTCATTTTGATTGCTCGATTATTTCTAAACATTTCTTAACAAATTCAATTTTATTGAAAATCAACTGTGCTATAGCCCACAAGTTTTTGGGCGGCTAAAATCTAAAATGATCCGATTACGATGGTTGATACCTCTATCAATAGGTTTCGGGACCTGTAATTGCTGTGATAATTTTCATTTTGATTGCTCGATTATTTCTAAACATTTCTTAGGAAATTCAATTTTATTAAAAATCAACTGTGCTATAGCCCACAAGTTTTTGGGCGGCTAAAATCTAAAATGATCCGATTACGATGGTTGACACCTCTATCAATAGGTTTCGGGACCTGTAATTGCTGTTACAATTTTCATTTTGATTGCTCGATTATTTCTAAATATTTCTTAGAAAATTCAATTTTATTGAAAATCAACTGTGCTATAGCCCACAAGTTTTTGGGCGGCTAAAATCTAAAATGATCCGATTACGATGGTTGATACCTCTATCAATAGGTTTCGGGACCTGTAATTGCTGTGATAATTTTCATTTTGATTGCTCGATTATTTCTAACATTTCTTAGAAAATTCAATTTTATTGAAAATCAACTGTGCTATAGCCCACAAGTTTTTGGGCGGCTAAAATCTAAAATGATCCGATTACGATGGTTGATACCTCTATCAATAGGTTTCGGGACCTGTAATTGCTGTGACAATTTTCATTTTGATTGCTCGATTATTTCTAAACATTTCTTAGAAAATTCAATTTTATTGAAAATCAACTGTGCTATAGCCCACAAGTTTTTGGGCGGCTAAAATCTAAAATGATCCGATTACGATGGTTGATACCTCTATCAATAGGTTTCGGGACCTGTAATTGCTGTGATAATTTTCATTTTGATTGCTCGATTATTTCTAAACATTTCTTAGAAAATTCAATTTTATTGAAAATCAACTGTGCTATAGCCAACAAGTTTTTGGGCGGCTAAAATCTAAAATGATCCGATTACGATGGTTAGTACCTCTATCAATAGGTATCGGGACCTATAATTGCTGTGATAATTTTCATTTTGATTGCTCGATTATTTCTAAACATTTCTTAACAAATTCAATTTTATTGAAAATCAACTGTGCTATAGCCCACAAGTTTTTGGGCGGCTAAAATCTAAAATGATCCGATTACGATGGTTGATACCTCTATCAATAGGTTTCGGGACCTGTAATTGCTGTGATAATTTTCATTTTGATTGCTCGATTATTTCTAAACATTTCTTAGGAAATTCAATTTTATTAAAAATCAACTGTGCTATAGCCCACAAGTTTTTGGGCGGCTAAAATCTAAAATGATCCGATTACGATGGTTGACACCTCTATCAATAGGTTTCGGGACCTGTAATTGCTGTTACAATTTTCATTTTGATTGCTCGATTATTTCTAAATATTTCTTAGAAAATTCAATTTTATTGAAAATCAACTGTGCTATAGCCCACAAGTTTTTGGGCGGCTAAAATCTAAAATGATCCGATTACGATGGTTGATACCTCTATCAATAGGTTTCGGGACCTGTAATTGCTGTGATAATTTTCATTTTGATTGCTCGATTATTTCTAACATTTCTTAGAAAATTCAATTTTATTGAAAATCAACTGTGCTATATATAGCCCACAAGTTCTTGGGCGGCTAAAATCTAAAATGATCCGATTACGATGGTTGATACCTCTATCAATAGGTTTCGGGACCTGTAATTGCTGTGACAATTTTCATTTTGATTGCTCGATTATTTCTAAACATTTCTTAGAAAATTCAATTTTATTGAAAATCAACTGTGCTATAGCCCACAAGTTTTTGGGCGGCTAAAATCTAAAATGATCCGATTACGATGGTTGATACCTCTATCAATAGGTTTCGGGACCTGTAATTGCTGTGATAATTTTCATTTTGATTGCTCGATTATTTCTAAACATTTCTTAGAAAATTCAATTTTATTGAAAATCAACTGTGTTATAGCCCACAAGTTTTTGGGCGGCTAAAATCTAAAATGATCCGATTACGATGGTTGATACCTCTATCAATAGGTTTCGGGACCTGTAATTGCTGTGATAATTTTCATTTTGATTGCTCGATTATTTCTAAACATTTCTTAGAAAATTCAATTTTATTGAAAATCAACTGTGTTATAGCCCACAAGTTTTTGGGCGGCTAAAATCTAAAATGATCCGATTACGATGGTTGATACCTCTATCAATAGGTTTCGGGACCTGTAATTGCTGTGATAATTTTCATTTTGATTGCTCGATTATTTCTAAACATTTCTTAGAAAATTCAATTTTATTGAAAATCAACTGTGCTATAGCCTACAAGTTTTTGGGCGGCTAAAATCTAAAATGATCTGATTACGATGGTTGATACCTCTATCAATAGGTTTCGGGACCTGTAATTGCTGTGACAATTTTCATTTTGATTGCTCGATTATTTCGTAACATTTCTTAGAAAATTCAATTTTATTGAAAATCAACTGTGCTATAGCCCACAAGTTTTTGGGCGGCTAAAATCTAAAATGATCCAATTTCGATGGTTGATACCTCTATCAATAGGTTTCGGGACCTGCAATTGCTGTGATAATTTTCATTTTGATTGCTCGATTATTTCTAAACATTTCTTAGAAAATTCAATTTTATTGAAAATCAACTGTGCTATAGCCCACAAGTTTTTGGGCGGCTAAAATCTAAAATGATCCGATTACGATGGTTGATACCTCTATCAATAGGTTTCGGGACCTGTAATTGCTGTGACAATTTTCATTTTGATTGCTCGATTATTTCTAAACATTTCTTAGAAAATTCAATTTTATTGAAAATCAACTGTGCTATAGCCCACAAGTTTTTGGGCGGCTAAAATCTAAAATGATCCGATTACGATGGTTGATACCTCTATCAATAGGTTTCGGGACCTGTAATTGCTGTGATAATTTTTATTTTGATTGCTCGATTATTTCTAAACATTTCTTAGGAAATTCAATTTTATTAAAAATCAACTGTGCTATAGCCCACAAGTTTTTGGGCGGCTAAAATCTAAAATGATCCGATTACGATGGTTGACACCTCTATCAATAGGTTTCGGGACCTGTAATTGCTGTTACAATTTTCATTTTGATTGCTCGATTATTTCTAAATATTTCTTAGAAAATTCAATTTTATTGAAAATCAACTGTGCTATAGCCCACAAGTTTTTGGGCGGCTAAAATCTAAAATGATCCGATTACGATGGTTGATACCTCTATCAATAGGTTTCGGGACCTGTAATTGCTGTGATAATTTTCATTTTGATTGCTCGATTATTTCTAACATTTCTTAGAAAATTCAATTTTATTGAAAATCAACTGTGCTATAGCCCACAAGTTTTTGGGCGGCTAAAATCTAAAATGATCCGATTACGATGGTTGATACCTCTATCAATAGGTTTCGGGACCTGTAATTGCTGTGACAATTTTCATTTTGATTGTTCGATTATTTCTAAACATTTCTTAGAAAATTCAATTTTATTGAAAATCAACTGTGCTATAGCCCACAAGTTTTTGGGCGGCTAAAATCTAAAATGATCCGATTACGATGGTTGATACCTCTATCAATAGGTTTCGGGACCTGTAATTGCTGTGATAATTTTCATTTTGATTGCTCGATTATTTCTAAACATTTCTTAGAAAATTCAATTTTATTGAAAATCAACTGTGCTATAGCCAACAAGTTTTTGGGCGGCTAAAATCTAAAATGATCCGATTACGATGGTTAGTACCTCTATCAATAGGTATCGGGACCTATAATTGCTGTGATAATTTTCATTTTGATTGCTCGATTATTTCTAAACATTTCTTAACAAATTCAATTTTATTGAAAATCAACTGTGCTATAGCCCACAAGTTTTTGGGCGGCTAAAATCTAAAATGATCCGATTACGATGGTTGATACCTCTATCAATAGGTTTCGGGACCTGTAATTGCTGTGATAATTTTCATTTTGATTGCTCGATTATTTCTAAACATTTCTTAGGAAATTCAATTTTATTAAAAATCAACTGTGCTATAGCCCACAAGTTTTTGGGCGGCTAAAATCTAAAATGATCCGATTACGATGGTTGACACCTCTATCAATAGGTTTCGGGACCTGTAATTGCTGTTACAATTTTCATTTTGATTGCTCGATTATTTCTAAATATTTCTTAGAAAATTCAATTTTATTGAAAATCAACTGTGCTATAGCCCACAAGTTTTTGGGCGGCTAAAATCTAAAATGATCCGATTACGATGGTTGATACCTCTATCAATAGGTTTCGGGACCTGTAATTGCTGTGATAATTTTCATTTTGATTGCTCGATTATTTCTAACATTTCTTAGAAAATTCAATTTTATTGAAAATCAACTGTGCTATAGCCCACAAGTTTTTGGGCGGCTAAAATCTAAAATGATCCGATTACGATGGTTGATACCTCTATCAATAGGTTTCGGGACCTGTAATTGCTGTGACAATTTTCATTTTGATTGCTCGATTATTTCTAAACATTTCTTAGAAAATTCAATTTTATTGAAAATCAACTGTGCTATAGCCCACAAGTTTTTGGGCGGCTAAAATCTAAAATGATCCGATTACGATGGTTGATACCTCTATCAATAGGTTTCGGGACCTGTAATTGCTGTGATAATTTTCATTTTGATTGCTCGATTATTTCTAAACATTTCTTAGAAAATTCAATTTTATTGAAAATCAACTGTGTTATAGCCCACAAGTTTTTGGGCGGCTAAAATCTAAAATGATCCGATTACGATGGTTGATACCTCTATCAATAGGTTTCGGGACCTGTAATTGCTGTGATAATTTTCATTTTGATTGCTCGATTATTTCTAAACATTTCTTAGAAAATTCAATTTTATTGAAAATCAACTGTGTTATAGCCCACAAGTTTTTGGGCGGCTAAAATCTAAAATGATCCGATTACGATGGTTGATACCTCTATCAATAGGTTTCGGGACCTGTAATTGCTGTGATAATTTTCATTTTGATTGCTCGATTATTTCTAAACATTTCTTAGAAAATTCAATTTTATTGAAAATCAACTGTGCTATAGCCTACAAGTTTTTGGGCGGCTAAAATCTAAAATGATCCGATTACGATGGTTGATACCTCTATCAATAGGTTTCGGGACCTGTAATTGCTGTGACAATTTTCATTTTGATTGCTCGATTATTTCGTAACATTTCTTAGAAAATTCAATTTTATTGAAAATCAACTGTGCTATAGCCCACAAGTTTTTGGGCGGCTAAAATCTAAAATGATCCAATTTCGATGGTTGATACCTCTATCAATAGGTTTCGGGACCTGCAATTGCTGTGATAATTTTCATTTTGATTGCTCGATTATTTCTAAACATTTCTTAGAAAATTCAATTTTATTGAAAATCAACTGTGCTATAGCCCACCAGTTTTTGGGCGGCTAAAATCTAAAATGATCCGATTACGATGGTTGATACCTCTATCAATAGGTTTCGGGACCTGTAATTGCTGTGACAATTTTCATTTTGATTGCTCGATTATTTCTAAACATTTCTTAGAAAATTCAATTTTATTGAAAATCAACTGTGCTATAGCCAACAAGTTTTTGGGCGGCTAAAATCTAAAATGATCCGATTACGATGGTTAGTACCTCTATCAATAGGTATCGGGACCTATAATTGCTGTGATAATTTTCATTTTGATTGCTCGATTATTTCTAAACATTTCTTAACAAATTCAATTTTATTGAAAATCAACTGTGCTATAGCCCACAAGTTTTTGGGCGGCTAAAATCTAAAATGATCCGATTACGATGGTTGATACCTCTATCAATAGGTTTCGGGACCTGTAATTGCTGTGATAATTTTCATTTTGATTGCTCGATTATTTCTAAACATTTCTTAGGAAATTCAATTTTATTAAAAATCAACTGTGCTATAGCCCACAAGTTTTTGGGCGGCTAAAATCTAAAATGATCCGATTACGATGGTTGACACCTCTATCAATAGGTTTCGGGACCTGTAATTGCTGTTACAATTTTCATTTTGATTGCTCGATTATTTCTAAATATTTCTTAGAAAATTCAATTTTATTGAAAATCAACTGTGCTATAGCCCACAAGTTTTTGGGCGGCTAAAATCTAAAATGATCCGATTACGATGGTTGATACCTCTATCAATAGGTTTCGGGACCTGTAATTGCTGTGATAATTTTCATTTTGATTGCTCGATTATTTCTAACATTTCTTAGAAAATTCAATTTTATTGAAAATCAACTGTGCTATAGCCCACAAGTTTTTGGGCGGCTAAAATCTAAAATGATCCGATTACGATGGTTGATACCTCTATCAATAGGTTTCGGGACCTGTAATTGCTGTGACAATTTTCATTTTGATTGCTCGATTATTTCTAAACATTTCTTAGAAAATTCAATTTTATTGAAAATCAACTGTGCTATAGCCCACAAGTTTTTGGGCGGCTAAAATCTAAAATGATCCGATTACGATGGTTGATACCTCTATCAATAGGTTTCGGGACCTGTAATTGCTGTGATAATTTTCATTTTGATTGCTCGATTATTTCTAAACATTTCTTAGAAAATTCAATTTTATTGAAAATCAACTGTGTTATAGCCCACAAGTTTTTGGGCGGCTAAAATCTAAAATGATCCGATTACGATGGTTGATACCTCTATCAATAGGTTTCGGGACCTGTAATTGCTGTGATAATTTTCATTTTGATTGCTCGATTATTTCTAAACATTTCTTAGAAAATTCAATTTTATTGAAAATCAACTGTGTTATAGCCCACAAGTTTTTGGGCGGCTAAAATCTAAAATGATCCGATTACGATGGTTGATACCTCTATCAATAGGTTTCGGGACCTGTAATTGCTGTGATAATTTTCATTTTGATTGCTCGATTATTTCTAAACATTTCTTAGAAAATTCAATTTTATTGAAAATCAACTGTGCTATAGCCTACAAGTTTTTGGGCGGCTAAAATCTAAAATGATCCGATTACGATGGTTGATACCTCTATCAATAGGTTTCGGGACCTGTAATTGCTGTGACAATTTTCATTTTGATTGCTCGATTATTTCGTAACATTTCTTAGAAAATTCAATTTTATTGAAAATCAACTGTGCTATAGCCCACAAGTTTTTGGGCGGCTAAAATCTAAAATGATCCAATTTCGATGGTTGATACCTCTATCAATAGGTTTCGGGACCTGCAATTGCTGTGATAATTTTCATTTTGATTGCTCGATTATTTCTAAACATTTCTTAGAAAATTCAATTTTATTGAAAATCAACTGTGCTATAGCCCACAAGTTTTTGGGCGGCTAAAATCTAAAATGATCCGATTACGATGGTTGATACCTCTATCAATAGGTTTCGGGACCTGTAATTGCTGTGACAATTTTCATTTTGATTGCTCGATTATTTCTAAACATTTCTTAGAAAATTCAATTTTATTGAAAATCAACTGTGCTATAGCCCACAAGTTTTTGGGCGGCTAAAATCTAAAATGATCCGATTACGATGGTTGATACCTCTATCAATAGGTTTCGGGACCTGTAATTGCTGTGACAATTTTCATTTTGATTGCTCGATTATTTCTAAACATTTCTTGTAAATTTCAATTTTATTGAAAATCAACTGTGCTATAGCCCACCAGTTTTTGGGCGGCTAAAATCTAAAATGATCCGATTACGATGGTTGATACCTCTATCAATAGGTTTCGGGACCTGTAATTGCTGTGATAATTTTCATTTTGATTGCTCGATTATTTCTAAACATTTCTTAGAAAATTCAATTTTATTGAAAATCAACTGTGTTATAGCCCACAAGTTTTTGGGCGGCTAAAATCTAAAATGATCCGATTACGATGGTTGATACCTCTATCAATAGGTTTCGGGACCTGTAATTGCTGTGATAATTTTCATTTTGATTGCTCGATTATTTCTAAACATTTCTTAGAAAATTCAATTTTATTGAAAATCAACTGTGCTATAGCCTACAAGTTTTTGGGCGGCTAAAATCTAAAATGATCCGATTACGATGGTTGATACCTCTATCAATAGGTTTCGGGACCTGTAATTGCTGTGACAATTTTCATTTTGATTGCTCGATTATTTCGTAACATTTCTTAGAAAATTCAATTTTATTGAAAATCAACTGTGCTATAGCCCACAAGTTTTTGGGCGGCTAAAATCTAAAATGATCCAATTTCGATGGTTGATACCTCTATCAATAGGTTTCGGGACCTGCAATTGCTGTGATAATTTTCATTTTGATTGCTCGATTATTTCTAAACATTTCTTAGAAAATTCAATTTTATTGAAAATCAACTGTGCTATAGCCCACAAGTTTTTGGGCGGCTAAAATCTAAAATGATCCGATTACGATGGTTGATACCTCTATCAATAGGTTTCGGGACCTGTAATTGCTGTGACAATTTTCATTTTGATTGCTCGATTATTTCTAAACATTTCTTAGAAAATTCAATTTTATTGAAAATCAACTGTGCTATAGCCCACAAGTTTTTGGGCGGCTAAAATCTAAAATGATCCGATTACGATGGTTGATACCTCTATCAATAGGTTTCGGGACCTGTAATTGCTGTGACAATTTTCATTTTGATTGCTCGATTATTTCTAAACATTTCTTGTAAATTTCAATTTTATTGAAAATCAACTGTGCTATAGCCCACCAGTTTTTGGGCGGCTAAAATCTAAAATGATCCGATTACGATGGTTGATACCTCTATCAATAGGTTTCGGGACCTGTAATTGCTGTGACAATTTTCATTTTGATTGCTCGATTATTTCTAAACATTTCTTAGAAAATTCAATTTTATTGAAAATCAACTGTGCTATAGCCCACAAGTTTTTGGGCGGCTAAAATCTAAAATGATCCGATTACGATGGTTGATACCTCTATCAATAGGTTTCGGGACCTGTAATTGCTGTGACAATTTTCATTTTGATTACTCGATTTTTTCTAAACATTTCTTAGAAAATTCAATTTTATTGAAAATCAACTGTGCTATAGCCCACAAGTTTTTGGGCGGCTAAAATCTAAAATGATCCGATTACGATGGTTGATACCTCTATCAATAGGTTTCGGGACCTGTAATTGCTGTGATAATTTTCATTTTGATTGCTCGATTATTTCTAAACATTTCTTAGAAAATTCAATTTTATTGAAAATCAACTGTGCTATAGCCCACTAGTTTTTGGGCGGCTAAAATCTAAAATGATCCGATTACGATGGTTGATACCTCTATCAATAGGTTTCGGGACCTGTAATTGCTGTGATAATTTTCATTTTGATTGCTCGATTATTTCTAAACATTTCTTAGAAAATTCAATTTTATTGAAAATCAACTGTGCTATAGCCCACAAGTTTTTGGGCGGCTAAAATCTAAAATGATCCGATTACGATGGTTGATACCTCTATCAATAGGTTTCGGGACCTGTAATTGCTGTGATAATTTTCATTTTGATTGCTCGATTATTTCGTAACATTTCTTAGAAAATTCAATTTTATTGAAAATCAACTGTGCTATAGCCCACAAGTTTTTGGGCGGCTAAAATCTAAAATGATCCAATTTCGATGGTTGATACTTCTATCAATAGGTTTCGGGACCTGCAATTGCTGTGATAATTTTCATTTTGATTGCTCGATTATTTCTAAACATTTCTTAGAAAATTCAATTTTATTGAAAATCAACTGTGCTATAGCCCACCAGTTTTTGGGCGGCTAAAATCTAAAATGATCCGATTACGAAGGTTGATACCTCTATCAACAGGTTTCGGGACCTGTAATTGCTGTGACAATTTTCATTTTGATTGCTCGATTATTTCTAAACATTTCTTAGAAAATTCAATTTTATTGAAAATCAACTGTGCTATAGCCCACAAGTTTTTGGGCGGCTAAAATCTAAAATGATCCGATTACGATGGTTGATACCTCTATCAATAGGTTTCGGGACCTGTAATTGCTGTAACAATTTTCATTTTAATTGCTCGATTATTTCTAAACATTTCTTGTAAATTTCAATTTTATTGAAAATCAACTGTGCTATAGCCCACCAGTTTTTGGGCGGCTAAAATCTAAAATGATCCGATTACGATGGTTGATACCTCTATCAATAGGTTTCGGGACCTGTAATTGCTGTGACAATTTTTATTTTGATTGCTCGATTATTTCTAAACATTTCTTAGAAAATTCAATTTTATTGAAAATCAACTGTGCTATAGCCCACAAGTTTTTGGGCGGCTAAAATCTAAAATGATCCGATTACGATGGTTGATACCTCTATCAATAGGTTTCGGGACCTGTAATTGCTGTGACAATTTTCATTTTGATTACTCGATTTTTTCTAAACATTTCTTAGAAAATTCAATTTTATTGAAAATCAACTGTGCTATAGCCCACAAGTTTTTGGGCGGCTAAAATCTAAAATAATCCGATTACGATGGTTGGTACCTCTATCAATAGGTTTCGGGACCTGTAATTGCTGTGACAATTTTCATTTTGATTGCTCGATTATTTCTAAACATTTCTTAGCAAATTCAATTTTATTGAAAATCAACTGTGCTATAGCCCACAAGTTTTTGGGCGGCTAAAATCTAAAATGATCCGATTACGATGG
The DNA here is from genome assembly GCA_958295665.1 of Tipula vernalis. Taxonomy (NCBI): domain Eukaryota; kingdom Metazoa; phylum Arthropoda; class Insecta; order Diptera; family Tipulidae; genus Tipula; species Tipula vernalis. Next base: position 59,922,482 of record OY282560.1, on the reverse strand, counting down.
TTGGTACCTCTATCAATAGGTTTCGGGACCTGTAATTGCTGTCACAATTTCATTTTGATTGCTCGATTATTTCTAAATATTTCTTAGAAAATTCAATTTTATTGAAAATCAACTGTGCTATAGCCCACAAGTTTTTGGGCGGCTAAAATCTAAAATGATCCGATTACGATGGTTGATACCTCTATCAATAGGTTTCGGGACCTGTAATTGCTGTGATAATTTTCATTTTGATTGCTCGATTATTTCTAAATATTTCTTAGAAAATTCAATTTTATTGAAAATCAACTGTGCTATAGCCCACAAGTTTTTGGGCGGCTAAAATCTAAAATGATCCGATTACGATGGTTGATACCTCTATCAATAGGTTTCGGGACCTGTAATTGCTGTGATAATTTTCATTTTGATTGCTCGATTATTTCTAAACATTTCTTAGAAAATTCAATTTTATTGAAAATCAACTGTGCTATAGCCCACAAGTTTTTGGGCGGCTAAAATCTAAAATGATCCGATTACGATGGTTGATACCTCTATCAATAGGTTTCGGGACCTGTAATTGCTGTGACAATTTTCATTTTGATTACTCGATTTTTTCTAAACATTTCTTAGAAAATTCAATTTTATTGAAAACAAACTGTGCTATAGCCCACAAGTTTTTGGGCGGCTAAAATCTAAAATGATCCGATTACGATGGTTGGTACCTCTATCAATAGGTATCGGGACCTGTAATTGCTGTGATAATTTTCATTTTGATTGCTCGATTATTTCTAAACATTTCTTAGGAAATTCAATTTTATTGAAAATCAACTGTGCTATAGCCCACAAGTTTTTGGGCGGCTAAAATCTAAAATGATCCGATTACGGTGGTTGATACCTCTATCAATAGGTTTCGGGACCTGTAATTGCTGTGACAATTTTCATTTTGATTGCTCGATTATTTCTAAACATTTCTTAGAAAATTCAATTTTATTGAATATCAACTGTGCTATAGCCCACAAGTTTTTGAGCGGCTAAAATCTAAAATGATCCGATTACGATGGTTGATACCTCTATCAATAGGTTTCGGGACCTGTAATTGCTGTGATAATTTTCATTTTGATTGCTCGATTATTTCTAAACATTTCTTAGAAAATTCAATTTTATTGAAAATCAACTGTGTTATAGCCCACAAGTTTTTGGGCGGCTAAAATCTAAAATGATCCGATTACGATGGTTGATACCTCTATCAATAGGTTTCGGGACCTGTAATTGCTGTGATAATTTTCATTTTGATTGCTCGATTATTTCTAAACATTTCTTAGAAAATTCAATTTTATTGAAAATCAACTGTGCTATAGCCCACAAGTTTTTGGGCGGCTAAAATCTAAAATGATCCAATTTCGATGGTTGATACCTCTATCAATAGGTTTCGGGACCTGCAATTGCTGTGATAATTTTCATTTTGATTGCTCGATTATTTCTAAACATTTCTTAGAAAATTCAATTTTATTGAAAATCAACTGTGCTATAGCCCACAAGTTTTTGGGCGGCTAAAATCTAAAATGATCCGATTACGATGGTTGATACCTCTATCAATAGGTTTCGGGACCTGTAATTGCTGTGACAATTTTCATTTTGATTACTCGATTTTTTCTAAACATTTCTTAGAAAATTCTATTTTATTGAAAACAAACTGTGCTATAGCCCACAAGTTTTTGGGCGGCTAAAATCTAAAATGATCCGATTACGATGGTTGGTACCTCTATCAATAGGTATCGGGACCTGTAATTGCTGTGATAATTTTCATTTTGATTGCTCAATTATTTCTAAACATTTCTTAGGAAATTCAATTTTATTGAAAATCAACTGTGCTATAGCCCACAAGTTTTTGGGCGGCTAAAATCTAAAATGATCCGATTACGATGGTTGATACCTCTATCAATAGGTTTCGGGACCTGTAATTGCTGTGACAATTTTCATTTTGATTGCTCGATTATTTCTAAACATTTCTTAGAAAATTCAATTTTATTGAATATCAACTGTGCTATAGCCCACAAGTTTTTGAGCGGCTAAAATCTAAAATGATCCGATTACGATGGTTGATACCTCTATCAATAGGTTTCGGGACCTGTAATTGCTGTGATAATTTTCATTTTGATTGCTCGATTATTTCTAAACATTTCTTAGAAAATTCAATTTTATTGAAAATCAACTGTGTTATAGCCCACAAGTTTTTGGGCGGCTAAAATCTAAAATGATCCGATTACGATGGTTGATACCTCTATCAATAGGTTTCGGGACCTGTAATTGCTGTGACAATTTTCATTTTGATTGCTCGATTATTTCGTAACATTTCTTAGAAAATTCAATTTTATTGAAAATCAACTGTGCTATAGCCCACAAGTTTTTGGGCGGCTAAAATCTAAAATGATCCAATTTCGATGGTTGATACCTCTATCAATAGGTTTCGGGACCTGCAATTGCTGTGATAATTTTCATTTTGATTGCTCGATTATTTCTAAACATTTCTTAGAAAATTCAATTTTATTGAAAATCAACTGTGCTATAGCCCACAAGTTTTTGGGCGGCTAAAATCTAAAATGATCCGATTACGATGGTTGATACCTCTATCAATAGGTTTCGGGACCTGTAATTGCTGTGACAATTTTCATTTTGATTGCTCGATTATTTCTAAACATTTCTTAGAAAATTCAATTTTATTGAAAATCAACTGTGCTATAGCCCACAAGTTTTTGGGCGGCTAAAATCTAAAATGATCCGATTACGATGGTTGATACCTCTATCAATAGGTTTCGGGACCTGTAATTGCTGTGACAATTTTTAATTTGATTGCTCGATTATTTCTAAACATTTCTTAGAAAATTCAATTTTATTGAAAATCAACTGTGCTATAGCCCACAAGTTTTTGGGCGGCTAAAATCTAAAATGATCCGATTACGATGGTTGATACCTCTATCAATAGGTTTCGGGACCTGTAATTGCTGTGACAATTTTCATTTTGATTACTCGATTTTTTCTAAACATTTCTTAGAAAATTCAATTTTATTGAAAATCAACTGTGCTATAGCCCACAAGTTTTTGGGCGGCTAAAATCTAAAATGATCCGATTACGATGGTTGGTACCTCTATCAATAGGTTTCGGAACCTGTAATTGCTGTGACAATTTCATTTTGATTGCTCGATTATTTCTAAACATTTCTAAGAAAATTCAATTATATCGAAAATCAACTGTGCTATAGCCCACAAGTTTTTGGGCGGCTAAAATCTAAAATGATCCGATTACGATGGTTGATACCTCTATCAATAGGTTTCGGGACCTGTAATTGCTGTGACAATTTTCATTTTGATTACTCGATTTTTTCTAAACTTTTCTTAGAAAATTCAATTTTATTGAAAATCAACTG